>JAPTHN010000001.1:70694879-71294879 GCA_026936325.1 Platynereis dumerilii | reverse complement strand
AAGTTGACAGGTTAGGGCTGGAAGAAAGCATTCATGTGCATGGGGCATCTATCTCCCATTCATGCTGGTTGGTCTACCTTATGCAATTTTGTTAGATTAACATATCCGATGCTCAAATATTTATGTGATATTTCATGTAAAATGAAAGGAAAATATAATTCCAAGTAGCAGCAGATGTGCCATATGCATGTGGTATATATGGCAAATATGGCAAATATATCATATACATTAATTGTGCAGTACAGTGCAATATCAGTGTCACTCATTGAATGCCTTGAAAAGTGATATATGTAGTTCTGTGTATAAAAGTACACAATATAATGCAAAAATGTTGGTTTGACAAGACCATTCAATGACTTAGTAGTGGCCTACTTTTTGAACAGACCATTTGTGGCCAAGTATAACGCAAAGACCTGTTGACAATGGTATAGCCTGCTTTGAGCAATAAAGAGATTTTACATTAAAGCTGTTATGTGGCTGTTGAAATTCTAACATCAGAAATGCAAGGTCAAATGCAGCACAGAGAATTTGTAGTGGGACTTTTGATCAACTCTAGTCCTTACTTAGGTTTTCCTTTGACATTGAGAAGCTAATCAGCAAGGGAATGTGATACTTTAAATGCATTCTCTGGCATGGCTCTTTGGCATTCCACACAGCACGCAACATATGTAAGCCACTCGACGAAGGTTGGAGTATGTTTCGACTTCACAATTCCTTTGAAATTAACGTTTTTCTGTGTTATTTCATATTATTTCAAATATTATTACTATAGTTTACCTGTTATAACCTTCCCAATATAGCAAAGAAAATCAAGTCAATACTTCGTTGTCCAGTTGCGGCATTTAACGTAAGTTGTACAGTATTGTGCAGCAAAAATGCTGAGGTTGCAATGAAACTGGTCATTCGGGGATAGATTGTGATGGGAGCACACATTTGACAGATGATAGATGGTGGATCGACAGGAAGATTGATATGTTGATAGATCATGTAGATAGGTAAATACATACATATGTACATGTAGATGATTGTCAAACTAAGGTTGACTGTCATATTAACTGGTCCTCTGACTAATCGCTGATTGACTGTATTAATGGGGATTGATCCACTGACTGTCTGATTGGTTAATTGATTGATTTGATTGGTTGATTGATTGACTGTTTGATTGATTGATTGATTGATTGATTGATTGATTGTTTTATAGTATGAACAACAGTAGGTCAGCTTATTGGTGTATACATGTTCATGTAGGCCTAGATAGGGAAACGACAGACATATAAGCAGACAGACCTGGTAATTAGTTGCAGTGTGTGACTCTGATTGCACAATGTCGGGTTTTTCAATTTTCTGAGTGGCCATATACCCAACAGGTCTTTTGTTTCACAGATCCAGAGGTTTTTAATCTAAGTAGAATTTCCGGGCAACTGACCCATTAACTACAAGTGAGCAAGACTCAGACATGCAAAAAACTCTTTACAGTTGTGTGTCCCTTTTAATTAATTACATAGGTGGTATCTGAGCTGGGAATATATTGCTGAGTATTTCAATCCAGATTGATTATGAGGCATGTTGTTTAGATACAGTAGCCTTCTCAACAAGGAAATAACTCATTTGGCATAAAGATGTTATCATGATAGTAGAGCTTATGTTCACTGATCTTTCATGTACACTATCACAATTGTGAAATACATGTATGTACTCCCAAATCCATAAAGACCGTTCACAAATTATTATAAGCCAAGAATAAGAAACATCATTACTGCAAATTGACTTCTCATTATTGATTATTACTGATTATTTATTATACTGTTTATTTATTTATATGAATTCATTCTGGTTTGCCTTGCCAAGGCTAGAGCAAAGAAAATTTTGTGTTTGTCTCAACCATCTACAAATATGACATATCCTATTCAGAGTCACTGCCTCATTGGAGTCATTGCAGTCTATTCAACGAAAGCCCAGTCCAGCTCACCACTCCTTGAACATTTGGCTCCATAAAACTCCTAATGGCATTTAGATTTTTGGTTGGACTCCTCTCATGAAAACTTAATTTGTTAATCGCCCATCACCTGATGTAATGCTATGCAGCAGGCCTATGGAATTTTACAGAATAAACATGATTTCACAAAAGTTTGGAATTGTTTTCATAAATGGAGGCATAATTAATGAGAGGTCCTTAATGAGTTGCATTGTCTAATGTTGTGGATTGAGAAAGGCGCATCCTGAAAGATAAGCTTTTAACCTCTACATCCATTTACGTCATTTGGTAAAGATTTGCAAAATAGACGAATCACGCATTACACCTCAATAAAATATTAGTAGGCAGAAAATGGGTAAATTCAATTTGACAACATTAGGACAAACTGGAAATGTTTAGAAAAAAACAATTCGCACACAATTCGAAACAGACAACCACCATTGATTTAATGGTATTTCAAAATGAAATATATCACATACCTTGAGCATTGAGTCATCTTATTGTCCATAAAACGACATTTCACTGGCACCTGTTTACAAGTAAAACTGCAGGCACTGATGGTGAGTTAAATGGAAATGGTTGTTGAGCTTACAGTCTGCATTCTCTTTTAAATCAATTAACATTAACAAAGAACATCTCACCTCATATTGCTTCATTCGGCTGTTACAGCATACCTGACTCCAGACCTGGCTGCATAGTATAATCCTCATCCAGAATCCTAAATTAAACCTCTTCAATCTGTTTAACCAGCTGGTCACACAGAAAACTGTAAACATGGGCCTGACAACAGAAATGTTTCAAAAGTGCAGTTTATCAATGAGGCAACAAATTAATAATGGTAATTTGTGTCACTTGGAAGTCCCATCAGAACGATCTTGGTTCCAGTGTCACAGAAGCAAAGAGTAGGACCACCAGGCCAGAAATAGTTTGCCATTTGTACCGTAAAAGAAACAAGTATCACCTACACATGAAGGTGGTGGCGTGGTAGAACTAAATTTCTTTGTTTTTAGCTTTTAAGATGTCTGATATCAAAGTGCCACCAAAAACACCAATGAATTCAAAGGAAGATTCCCAAATGTAAATTTATTCTGAAACCAACTCAAACTTTCGGTAGGATAGGAATCGAAAAATTATCTTCGTTCATCAACTAGTTATCCAATCATATCAATTACAAGAAGATTAACTTTAAACAGTAATAAAATTAATTAAAATATGATAATGAGAAATCATAGACTTGTATTACAAATATAATTTGATTCTAACACCCTCAACTTCATAATATATTATCTTCTAGCTAGAGGCTGAAGTGTAGGTCTGAATGAGATCATCTATATTCAACTGACTCACACCTCAGGTGGGACTATAGGAGTATAGGTCTCTTGGTTGGGACCAGCATAAACCTTGTATAGCTCTGCAATAGCCCCCCTAATGCCATATGAGGGAAAACACTTGCAGCCAATGTCTTATTCATAAGGGTTGATTCAGATGTGCTGAAGTGCAGATGATAGTAAGGGGTCTATACTTGCCCCCTGTAAAACAGAGGGCTAGATCTAAAGCAAGGTGCCCAGATGGATGGCTTGATGCATTAATGTTTAATGATGTATTACACACAAGGTGGATTTAGCTGCCCACAAGGGTCAATCTGGGGGTTAGTTGGCCCGCCATTGCAAGGTATAGTATCCTGCATGTATGGGTGATCTGATCTTGCCCCACCACCATGCCTCCCACGGTACAGGAGAATTGCTGATGTGGCTACTTCAATGCTCATACATAACTGACTTGTTTTCAGCCACCCTGTATTCAGTATCAGTCCAAAACGATATATATATATCTATCATCTTCCTAATGCAATTTTCCACATTCCTTGTACTTACAAAGTGAAGAAATTTCAAGAATATGTACATTTGCGTTGATATACAATCTAGAGCACTATTGTGGTTTCTGCCTACTGTAGACTTGGAACCTGTGTATTGATTGTGACCAGATCAGAGACAAGGGACAAAATATAGTACCCATTTGTTCATTTTTAGGAATTCTCAAACATGAAAATCAAATGGTGCCATTGAAGTAAGATAAAATTGTCATAAACCTCATATTTCTGATGTCTTCTTTAAAAAATCTCTGGAAAGCTGCATGGCATGAGTTACTCAGCGGCTTTTCAGTACTGTTAGGGTACTAGGCTTTTACATAGTTGTTGCTTGGGATGCTAAAATGCTTTAAATAGCTCTCCAGTTCCAATACATGTGAATTGTTTTAGCCCCAGAAGAATTGTAATGACCAACTGGAAAGCTGTACTACGGCTCCAGTGTACAATATGCAACCATAAAAGTTGCATGCAGAACATATGAAATAAAGACTTTGGAACAGTTGTGGGCTTATTCTTGTTGCTCAACATGTCCCAGATCTAAGTTTGTGTTGACATATGACTGAGGCATTTGTTCTTTAGTTCCTGCACTTCAGCAACACTTAGGACAAATTATAATTAGAACTGTCGGTAAAGGATTGCTGCTTTGCAATTTAGGATAGCAGGAAACAAAGTTGGTTGCAAGGCTGATATGAAGAGAAAATCCTTCTTTTCTCCTTGTAAATTAAGCTACAAGATAGCAAAATTCTGCAAACAATTGCGCAATCAGATTTGGCTCATGCAAAACACAGTGAGAATAATTATCTTTAAGTAAAACTGAATTTTATACACAAAAATTAAACACAATTTACAAAGAAAAGCAGAGTGCTGTGTACTCTTGTAGACATTTTCCTGTTTCCTTCTCTCTGCTGGATGTTCCTGTGTTCTCGGTTATCAAGGCAAATTCTAGGGGGACTTGGTGGCACAAATTACCATTGGTGATTTGTTGCGTCTTTGATATACAGGAGCTGGTAAAATGGAGATTGAAGAATCCAGTCCTTGATTTGGATTGCTGGAATAACATTGGTGTTGCTCTCAGCTAGGATTGCTTTAACCTGCAAGTGTCTGTGTTTTAGGCGAACAGGGGCAAGGATATGGTCCATTTGCCAAAAGAATGCTTTGACATAGTTTGGATGTTGTAATTTCTTCATGTGTTTTGAGTTCAGTGCACATCTTAACTGAAAAAAAAAAAGGTTGACATTTTTTTTGCAGCAATTTAAGAAACTATTATGAACAATTTCTTTGGGGAGCATTTGGAGAATTACAGTGTAAGTTCATATTAATCTAAAACGATATGGGTTTAAGATTTTGTTTAAAATGAATACAAAAATTCTCAGGCCATTGTCATAAAAAGGGCAAAACTAATTTAATTTCAATTTAATAGATTAAATTTTGTACCGTGATGTATGAAACACTCTGCGACCTTCAGTATTACGTTTTATTCAATTCGTGGAAATGGCACAATGTTAAAATGTTTATAGAATTGAAAGAGTTACACGTAATTCTTTTTGTGGTGCTGAACGTCCAATGAAGAGATTAGAGTCCGTCATTACACTTCCTACAGTATGTAACTTTTTTTGCTATAAGTAATCTCACAAAAACATTGAATTTATCCTCAATAGTTTACCAAATGTTGCATCTTTTAATCTTGATGTTAAATTCTTTGAAACTTGTCAAACAATTTAGATCTTGACCATAAAAACAAACTCATTTAATTTATTATTGACTGTGCAAAGGCGGTGATGCCAATTTAGAGCCACTGAAAAATCAAACCGTTTGATTGGTGTTAAACTGATTCACTTTCAAGAGAGAGACGGATGAGTTCAACTGAAAACTGGAGATTCCGTTATCAGTTATTGTGATATTTAGCAAGAAGACGATGCACTGAACTGCCTGAATAATGTCACAAGTCAAATAACTGCATCTGCCTGAGTGCCTCATTGTCAAATTGAATATTTCAGAGTCTTTGAAACACAGATAATCAACGTTTAAGAAATATTTTCATGTTTAGATTGACAGCTTTTCAAGTATTCAATCAGGCTACAGTTATGGTAACTATTGTTTGTAATCACTATAACAAGAAAACTCCTTATTCAGTTGTTAAGACCAAAGACTGTTACATTTTGCTCTTTGTCTTATCATTAAGTTTTGTTGCAGCCTCTGAATGGGGCCCTAGTCGTCTGGCTTATTCAAAGTTGGTCTGGCTTCAATTGCATCTGGATTTTCAGTTCGAATTATCTGTCTCTCTTGTGCAAACTTAATTTGTTAATAACCCATCACCTGATGTAATGCTATGCAGTAGAAATGTGGAATCTTACAGAGTAAACAAAGTTTCAGAATTGTTTTCATAAATGAAGGCATAATTAATGAGAGGTCCTTAATGAGTTGCATTGTCTAATGTTGTGGATTAAGAAAGGCGCATCCTGAAAGATAAGCTTTTAACCTCTGCCTCAATTTGCGCAAAACGATTTGAAAAATTGACGAATTGGGCAGTTTGTTTAGCTGAGATGACATCTCCAGACGCAGTTAAACAATGGGATGAGATCAAATTGACAACATTGGGACCATGTTGGAAATGGTTTTAAAAACTTCAACCCACTCATAATTCAAAACAGACAATCAGGGTGAATTATGATAACTGCCATTTTAAAATATTCTGTTGAAAGATTGTTCATGATTTGTGGTATTCCGTTGTTTCAAAGATTGGTATTGTCATTGTAGTGTCTTGAGAATTCCAGTGGCCGAGTACCAAACTGTTGGCTGCCCTAGTGGGAATTTTAGGCTACATGCAACTGCTAGAGCTTCCTGTACCCCATTTCATAATTGATAAATCACTAACACCTTGTCTCCCCACTCAGTGGTTTGGGGTTCGATTCCTGGGTTAGCGGGTGTACTTAATTGGTTAGATATCATGATCAATATTGCAGCATTATTGCTTCCAAACTTACTTTCACTTCTGGTTAGCAGTTATTTGGCAAAAAAGGGAATTTATATGGTAAATGCATTTAACACGTTATTTACTAGTCACTCTCCTATCTTCAGTCAACCCTTGAGTGACAAGAACTTTACTTTCGAGGGCTGCACCTTACTTATAATTGTAATCATCTGTTTAGATACTTGATACCTTTGATAGATCCATCCATTAAATTTGCAAGAAGTTAGAACTAATTCAGGAATTAAACCTGCTAGCCATTCAGAAAAGGACAACAACAGTGTAGTGGTCAAACGACCAATGTGTTTCAGAAGTGCTGCTCTTGCTGCTTTTTATTCAATTAATGGGGTCAAAATCAAGACTCCTGTTATCAAAGAAGCAACAAATCACTAATGGTAATTTATGTCACTTGAAAGTCCCATCTGAATAAACTTGGTTCCAGTGTCACAGGAGTAAAAATGAGTTGCATTAAATGACTATTTGTCGAGATACTACAAAAACCCTATATCTCGTACCACCCTTTAGCCACAGGCTTGTGGGAGACCATCTATATTCAACTGGCCAACGCCTCAGGTGGGACTATAGGTCTCTGGGTATAGGGGCCACTGGCCAGCATAAACCTTTATCTCTCCAAATGCCCCCTAATACCATATGAAGGAAAACACTTGCAGTCAATGTCTTATTCATAGGGGTTGATTCAGATGTGCTGAAGTGCAGAGGATAGTAAGGGATCTATACTTGCCCCCTGTGAAACACAGGGCTGGATCTAAAGCAAGGTGTCCAGATAGACGGCTTGATGCATTAATGATGTATCAGACACAAGGTGGATTTAGCTGCCCACAAGGGTCAATCTGGGGGTCAGTTGGCCAGCTATTGCCAGGTATAGTATTGTGCATGTATGGGTGATCTAACCCCCACCACCAGCCTCCCACGGTATGGGAGAATTGCTGATAAGGCTACTTCAATACTCATACATAACAGACTTGTTTTAAAATCACTGTGATTATGTATTCATGAATCTTTCCAAAATTGTCTGTCATCTCCTAAATGTAAATATCAACATTCTCTCTAAATACAAAGTGAAGAAATATCAAGTTTATGTACATAGTTACTATGGAAATAATATTTATTATTGTGTGCTTTTCTTCTGTCAGAAAATGTGAATAAATTACCAGATGAAACAGGGACTTTTATGGGGATGTTGATTATTGGAGATCAGTTCAGATATTCATCTACCCGGCATCAACGCCATTCAACTGCACTATACTAGTTTATACTTCGTTCACACTTGTAACCAGAACAATGGCGGTGAACAGTGCCGGAAACAGTCGGTCTAAAAAAACCTAATCATCCAATCTGTAAAATTCCTAATAATTGAAATCAAATGATACTGTGAAAATAAGCTTTAATGGCTCTATGTTTTTTTTATATTTCCAATGACTTCTTAAAACCCTGGAAAAACAGAATAGTATGAGTTTCTCAGGTGCTTCTGAGTAGTGCTGACTGCAGAATACTGTTAGGACACTGGGCTTTTACGTGCGTATGATGCAATGGAATGCTAAAAATGCTTCAAATAGCTCTCTAGTTCCTATACATGTAAATAGATTTAGGCCTCAAGAGAATTGTAATGACCGACTGGAAAGCTGTACTATGGCTCCAGTGTACAATATGCAAACCATAAAAGTTGCAGACAGCACACATGAAATTAAGACTTAAGAACAGTTGCTTGCCTATTCTTGTTTGCTAAATATGTTTCCCAGATCTAAGCCTGTGTGTTGACATGTCTAAGGCATTTTTGCTATATTTTCCTGCAGTTTTGCAACTCTTGGGGCAAATTATAATCAGAATTGACCATCAAGGGCTGCCACCTTGCAGCTCTCCTTGCCGTTAAGGATTAGTAGAAAATGAATGTGCCCAGCCATTTGAAGAGAAAATCCTTCCTTTCTATTTTCCACAAATAAAAATTTGAAATATTGCCGTGCTGCAAGTAATTATAAGATGACATTTGTCATATTTTAAGTAGACCTATGTTTGAAAGATGAGAGTATCTTCCAGTAAAAACTAAATGGCACATGCTAAAACACACAGTAGAAAGAAAATGTGGAGTGATGTCTATGCTTATAGACATTTTCCTGTTTTCTTCTCTCTGCTGGATGTTCCTGTGTTTCCCAGTGCCAAGGCAAATTCTTGGTGGCACAAATTACCATTAGTGATTTGTTGGTTCTTTGATATACAGGAGCTGGTAAAATGGAGATTGAAGAATGAAGAATCCAGTCCTTGATTTGGATTGCTGGAATAACATTGGTGTTGCTCTTGGCTTGGATTGCTTTGGCCTACTTGTGTCTTTGTTTGTGGCTATACAGGGGTAAGGGTGTGACCATCTGCAATATATCCATTTACAAAGTACAGGTATGAACTGTTTGCAAATGTAAAACTTGGTGAGCAAATGTTCACCTTAACTCCTTACTTTTAAGACAATTGATAATTTAATCCAAGCCCTTTCTTTTGCAAAATTCTGACATTGCTTGTTATTATGTGATGTTTAATGACACTGCATGGAAATGAAAAATGTTTCATAAATTGCCATATATTTGATTTTACTGTTCACTTTGAAGAATTATCTAAACTATATGACTCATTATATGTAATTGTTTTGTATTCTGCTGAATATGTGACACAATAATAAAATGAAGAGATAAAAGTTGATTATTACACTTGCTGCAGCATTCAAAGTTTTTGAATATTAATGTCCAATTCTTTGACTGGTTAAATTGTATCTTGATCAGAAAAATGAACACATATAATTTTCTTTGGACTTTGCATATTTTGCAATGCCAATTTAAAACCATTGAAGCATCAAAGTACTTGATGGTTGATTATCAATAATGAGGCAAGGACTTTAAAGAACAAATAATCAATTAAAAATATACACCTTGATGTTTATATTAACAGCTTCAGATATACTTGATCTGGGCACAGAACTCCGTGGTAACTCATTTTATTTATCACAATAAATGTAAATTTCTTTATCCTGTAACAACCACCCACAACTGTTAAATTTCCTTTTTGTCTTATCGTTTGTTGCAGCCATAACAATGGAGGCCTAGTCAGTCTGGGTTCTTCAAAATTGGTCTGGCTTTATTCTCATCTAGATTTTCAGTTGGATCCATCTATTTCTATCTTGAGAACTTAATTTGTTAATAACCCATCACTGGATGTAATACTATGCAGAAGACTTGTGGAATTTTACAGAGTAAACAAAATTTCAGAATTGTTTTCATAAAATGAAGGCATAATTAATGAGAGGTCCTTAATGAGTTGCATTGTCTAATGTTGTGGATTAAGAAAGGCACATCCTGAAAGATAAGCTTTTAACCTCTGCCTCAATTTACACCATTTGCAAAAGATTTGGAAGATAGAGGAATCAGGCAGTTTGTTTAACTGAGATGACATCTCAGAAAATATTGTTAGGCAGTTAAACAATGGGATGAGATCAAATTGACAACATTGGGACCATGTTGGAAATTGTTCTAAAAAATACAACCCACTCATAATTCAAAACAGACAATCAAGGTGAATTATGATAACCACCATTAATATTCTGTTAAAAGATTGTTTATATTGTCTGGTATTGGCCAGGATCCATTGTTTCTTGTAAATATGGTTAAATTCATATTGCAATTGTCATGGCTTGCAAATCCCAGTGACCCAATATTTAACTGTTGGCTGTCTTTCTGCTATTGGAGGGATTCTAGCTTCAGTTTCTGCAGAAGTTACACCCCAGGAGAATAGGATAAATTACTTACATTTTGTCTACTCCACTGCATGGTTTTGAGTTTGATCCAGGGCTTGGGTGTGCTTAATTAGTTGAACATTATGATCAATATTGCATACAGACTTTCTTTCACTTCTGGTACATTGTAAGTGGTCAACTTGGAAGAAATGGCGTGTACATTGTACAATGCCAAGAAAATTGTATGTGTGTGATAATTCTGAACACTTTGTGAACTATTCACTCTCATCTCCTAAGTCGTTTAATGACACAACCTTGCTTTAGAGGATTGCGTCATATTTATAATCATCTGCCCAGTTAATGATGCCATTGCTTGTATCAGCCATTACACTTGCAAGAATTGAGAAATAATTTAGGAATTTAATAAACTGGCCATGCACACTGAAGAAGTAAAATGGACAAACAACCAATCTGTCTTGAAAGTGCTCTTGGTGCTATACTGTAAAGTTAATTAATGGGGTCAACTGAAGACTCCTGTTTATCAACGAAGCAAGAAATCACTAATGGGGTAAGGGTGTGACCATCTGCAACATATCCATTTACAAAGTACAGGTATGAACTGTTTGCAAATGTAAAACTTGGTGAGCAAATGTTCACCTTAACTCCTTACTTTTAAGACAATTGATAATTTAATCCAAGCCCTTTCTTTTGCAAAATTCTGACATTGCTTGTTATTATGTGATGTTTAATGACACTGCATGGAAATGAAAAATGTTTCATAAATTGCCATATATTTGATTTTACTGTTCACTTTGAAGAATTATCTAAACTATATGACTCATTATATGTAATTGTTTTGTATTCTGCTGAATATGTGACACAATAATGAAATGAAGAGATAAAAGTTGATTATTACACTTGCTGCAGCATTCAAAGTTTTTGAATATTAATGTCCAATTCTTTGACTGGTTAAATTGTATCTTGATCAGAAAAATGAACACATATAATTTTCTTTGGACTTTGCATATTTTGCAATGCCAATTTAAAACCATTGAAGCATCAAAGTACTTGATGGTTGATTATCAATAATGAGGCAAGGACTTTAAAGAACAAATAATCAACTAAAAATATACACCTTGATGTTTATATTAACAGCTTCAGATATACTTGATCTGGGCACAGAACTCCGTGGTAACTCATTTTATTTATCACAATAAATGTAAATTTCTTTATCCTGTAACAACCACCCGCAACTGTTAAATTTCCTTTTTGTCTTATCGTTTGTTGCAGCCATAACAATGGAGGCCTAGTCAGTTGGCGCTTCAAAATTGGTCTGGCTTTATTCTCATCTGGATTTTCAGTTGGATCCTTCTATTTCTATCTCGAGAACTTAATTTGTTAATAACCCATCACTGGATGTAATACTATGCAGAAGACTTGTGGAATTTTACAGAGTAAACAAAATTTCAGAATTGTTTTCATAAAATGAAGGCATAATTAATGAGAGGTCCTTAATGAGTTGTATTGTCTAATGTTGTGGATTAAGAAAGGCGCATCCTGAAAGATAAGCTTTTAACCTCTGCCTCAATTTACACCATTTGCAAAAGATTTGGAAGATAGAGGAATCAGGCAGTTTGTTTAACTGAGATGACATCTCCAGAAAATATTGTGAGGCAGTTAAACAATGGGATGAGATCAAATTGACAACATTGGGACCATGTTGGAAATTGTTCTAAAAAATACAACCCACTCATAATTCAAAACAGACAATCAAGGTGAATTATGATAACCACCATTAATATTCTGTTAAAAGATTGTTTATATTGTCTGGTATTGGCCAGGATCCATTGTTTCTTGTAAATATGGTTAAATTCTTATTGCAATTGTCATGGATTGCAAATCAGTGGCCCAATATTTAACTGTTGGCTGCATTTCTACTATTGTGGGGATTCTAGCATCAGTTTCTGCAGAAGTTACACCCCAGGAGAATAGGATAAATTACTTACATTTTGTCTACTCCACTGCATGGTTTTGAGTTTGATCCAGGGCTTGGGTGTGCTTTTAAAATTAGTTGAACATTATGATCAATATTGCATACAGACTTTCTTTCACTTCTGGTACATTGTAAGTGGTCAACTTGGAAGAAATGGCGTGTACAATGCCAAGAAAATTGTATGTGTGTGGTAAATTCTGAACACTTTGTGAACTATTCACTCTCATCTCCTAAGTCGTTTAATGACACAACCTTGCTTTAGAGGATTGCATCATATTTATAATCATCTGCCCAGTTAATGATGCCATTGCTTGTATCAGCCATTATACTTGCAAGAATTGAGAAATAATTTAGGAATTTAATAAACTGGCCATGCACATTGCACACGAAAGAAGTAAAATGGTCAAACAACCAATCCGTCTTCAAAGTGCTCTTGTGCTTTACTGTAAAGTTAATTAATGGGGTCAACTGAAGACTCCTGTTTATCAACGAAGCAAGAAATCACTAATGGTAATTAGTGTCACTTGAAAGTACCAACTGAATTATCTTGGTTCCAATGTGACAGGAGCAAAGAGTTGGGCCAGAAATAGTATGTACATAGGATAACCTTTCTGCAGGTAATTGGATAAGTTAGTTTAGTGATAAATTCAGACTCATGGGTGTGAACAGCCATATTATTTTGAATTGAATGTCGTAAATGACAAGAATACATTTTGGAATCCTTGGGTGGCTAGTTATTTTTCTCAAATACCAATAACCCATCCATCCACAACTTCAAGAAACTGTGATAAATTAAAAAGTTTTGAGAAACTGAATAGTTTGATAGTCATGGAAAAACAACAAGAACCCTATATCGCGTACCATCCTTTAGCCACATGCTTTTGCATCTATATTCAACTGGCCAACACCTCAGGTGGGACCAGGTCTCAAGGTGGAGGCCAGCATAAACCTTTAGCTCTCCAAGTGCCCCCCTAATGCCATATGAAGGAAAACACTTGCAGCCAATGTCTTATTCATAAGGGTTGATTCAGATGTGCTGAAGTGCAGGGGATAGTAAGGGATCTATACTTGCCCCCCTGTAAAACAGAGGGCTGGATCTAAATAATAATAATAATAATTAATTTATTTTATAAAGGGATAATTCCACAATTGTTCTTATCGCTTGATTACAATAAATAGATGTATAATATCATGTAAAAAATAAGTTTGTAAATATAAAAACATATAAATTTAAATAAGTACTTAAAAACTTTTAGTCAAAATATTCAATAAAAAGATAAGTTTTAAGTTTACGTTTAAAAACATTAAGACAAGGTGAAGATTTAAGATCATGAGGCAGTTCATTCCAGAGTCTTGGACCATAAAAACTAAATGCACGAGTCATAACTAAATTAGAATTTGTAAATGGCACTCTGAGAAGATTACAGTTCTGGGATCGAAGGTTGCGGGCAGGAGTATAAGGCTGTAACAGTGTAACAGCTCTCTCAGGTAACCAGGAGCCACACCACTAAAGCAGGGTGTCCAAATGGATGGCTTGATGCATTAATGATGTATTACACACAAGGTGGATTTAGCTTCCCACAAGGGTCAATCTGGGGGTCAGTCGACACACTATGGCCAGGTATAGTATCTTGCATATCGCTGACCTACCACAAAACATCACCATCCACAGTACATTAAACGTTATGAGGCGTCTAACTCCCTGCTCATTTAGTCTTTCAATTTAAGAAAATTCTCACCAACAGGAATCAGCTATAATTTCCATATGTATATATATTTCTAACGTCTTAAAACCCTTGGAAAATTGAATACTCAGCTGCTTCTAAGTTGCGATGAGCAGAGTTAAGGTACTGGGTTTTTACATGATTACGATGCAACAGGACGCTAAAAATGCTTTGAATGGCTCTCTAGTTCCAATACATGTAAATAGGTTTAGCTCCCAGGAGAATTTTAATGACCAACTGGAAAGCTCTACTACAGCTCCAGTGTACAATATGCAACCATAAAAGTTGGCTGCTCCAAGTATGGAATGAAGGCTCAGGGATGGAGTATCCGACTTTGCAAAACATGTTTTCTGGCTTTTGTGAATGAAATATTACAGCAGCATCTTCACTTCTATTTTCTGTAGTTGCGCCCCTCTTAAACACATGATAATTAGAACTGGTAATCAAAGTGTGTTACCTTGTCATTAAGGATAGTAGGAAACAAATATAGTTGTGCAGCTCATACGGTGAGGAAATCCTTCTTTTATCCTTGCCACAAGTTAAACTAAGAAAATCGCCAAGCTACCAGTAATTATGCAATGACACTTGCCACAGATTGTGCTGGTATCTTTTAGTAAGAACTGAATGTCATGCACAGAAACACGCTGTGTAAATAGATACAATGTACGAAAAAGCAAAGTATTGTGTACTCTTGTAGACATTGTGTTGTTCCCTTCTCTCTACTGGATGTTCCTGTGTTCCCCAGTTATCAAGGCAAATTCTACGGGGACTTGGTGGCACAAATTACCATTAGTGATTTGTTGCTTCTTTGATATACAGGAGCTGGTAAAATGGAGATTGAAGAATCCAGTCCTTGATTTGGATTGCTGGAATAACATTGGTGTTGCTCTTAGCTTGGATTGCTTTAGCCTACAAGTGTCTGTGCTTTGCAGGGGTAAGGCTAGGGTTTTCAGTAAAGTGATGTTTTGAGTTTGATTCATGGAATAGGCACAATGTTTTGTAAAGCATCACATAATTGATTTACAGTTTTCCTTGCACTGAGTTAATTTTAGTATTTGACTAGGTCAAAGTAATACTTGGTGAAGTTGGTGTAGTGCTGAATAAATTATCTCTGATGCAATTATGCACATTTTTTGTACAATTTAAATTTCTTCTATAATTTTAACCCAACACACACAATGAATTTATCCTCAACATTTATACCACATGCTGTTTCATTGTGTCTTGATTTCCACTTCTTTGCTGCTCAAATAATTGTTGTTGTTTTGTTTTTTTTCGCCATAAAAAGCATATATATAACATGGCATTTTTTGAGGATAGCAAACATGCAGACATCTGCATTTTCCTTAATATATATAATATATATATAATGTCTGGACTGCCATAGTTATGTCACAAGAAAAATAAATGCATCTGCCTAACTGCCTCAATGTCAATTTGTCAAACCAAACATTGCAAAGTATTTCAAAGAGAGAAATCAAAGTTCTAAGAAATATTTCATGTTTAGATTGACTGCTGTTGAAGTACTCTATATTGCAATCAGACTACAGTTCTGGCAGCTGATTTTTGTAATCACAATATATCAATGAAGCCCCAATTTTTATTACAACTAATCACAACTGATAAAATTTCACCTATGTCTTATGGATTGTTGCCACCCTTTAATGGAGGCCACATCAGTCCAGTTTCTTGCTTTAATTGCTTCTAGATTTTCAGTTGGACCCATCTATTTCATTCTTGAGAACTTAATTTGTTAATAACCAATCACCTGATGTAATGCTATGCAGTAAAAAATGTGGAATCTTACAGAGTAAACAAAATTTCAGAATTGCATGTTTTCATAAAATGAAGGCATAATTAATGAGAGGTCCTTAATGAGTTGCATTGTCTAATGTTGTGGATTAAGAAAGGCGCATCCTGAAAGATAAGCTTTTAACCTCTGCCTCAATTTACACCATCTGCAAAAGATTTGGAAGATAGAGGAATCAGGCATTTTGCTTAACTGAGATGACATCTCGAGAAAATATTGTTAGGCAGTTAAACAATGGACTGAGATCAAATTGACAACATTGGGACCATGTTGGAAATTGTTCTAAAAAATACAACCCACTCATAATTCAAAACAGGCAATCAAGGTGAATTATGATAACCACCATTAATATTCTGTTAAAAGATTGTTTATATTGTCTGGTATTGGCCAGGATCCATTGTTTCTTGTAAATATGGTTAAATTCTTATTGCAATTGTCATGGCTTGCAAATCCCAGTGGCCCAATATTTAACTGTTGGCTGCCTTTCTACTATTGTGGGGATTCTAGCTTCAGTTTCTGCAGAAGTTACACCCAAGGCAAAAAGGATAAAATTACTTACATTTTGTCTACTCCACTGCATGGTTTTGAGTTTGATCCAGGGCTTGGGTGTGCTTTTAAAATTAGTTGAACATTATGATCAATATTGCATACAGACTTTCTTTCACTTCTAGTGCACTGTAAGTGGTCAACTTGGAAGAAATGGCGTACAATGCCAAGAAAATTGGATGTATGTGGTAAACTCTGAACACTTTGTGAACTATTCACTCTCATCTCCTAAGTCGTTTAATGACACAACCTTGCTTTAGAGGATTGCGTCATATTTATAATCATCTGCCCAGTTAATGATGCCATTGCTTGTATCAGCCATTATACTTGCAAGAATTGAGAAATAATTCAGGAATTTAATAAACTGGCCATGCACACAAAAGAAGTAAAATGGTCAAACAACCAATCTGTCTTGAAAGTGCTCTTGGTGCTATACTGTCAAGTTAATTAATGGGGTCAACTGAAGACTCCTGTTTATCAAAGAAGCAACAAATCACTAATGGTAATTTGTGTCACTTGAAAGTCCCATTTGAATTATCTTGGTTCCAATGTGACAGGAGCAAAGAGTGGGGCCAGAAATAGTATGTATATTGAATAACCTTTCGGCAGGTAATGGGTAAGGTAGTTTACTTAAGTTTAGTGATAAATTCAGAGTCACAGGTGTGAACAGCCATTATTATTTTGAATTGAATGTCATAAATGACAAGAATACATTTTGGAATGCTGGATGTGGCTAATTATTTTTCTCAAATACCAATAACCCATCCATCCACAACTTCAAGAAACTGTGATAAATTAAAAAGTTTTGAGAAACTGAATAGTTTGATAGTCATGGAAAAACAAAAAGAACCCTATATCGCATACCATCCTTTAGCCACATGCTTTTGGGAGATCATCTATATTCAACTGGCCAACACCTCAGGTGGGACCAGGTCTCTAGGTGGAGGCCAGCATAAACCTTTAGCTCCAAGTGCCCTGCTAATGCCATATGAAGGAAAACACTTGCAGCCAATGTCTTATTCATGAGAGTTCATTCAGATGTGCTGAAGTGCAGAGGGATCTATACTTGTCCCCTGTAAAACAGAGGGCTAGATCTAAAGCAAAATGTCCAAATGGATGGCTTGATGCATTAATGATGTATTACACACAAGGTGGATTTAGCTTCCCACAAGGGTCAATCTGGGGGTCAGTCGACACACTATGGCCAGGTATAGTATCTTGCATATCGCTGACCTACCACAAAACATCACCACCCACAGTACATTAAATTTTATGAGGTGGCTAACTCCCTGCTCATTTTGTCTTTCAATTTAAGAAAATTCTCACTCGCAGAAATAAAGTGTTACTATGTGGAAATCAGCTATAATTTCCATATGTATATATATTTCTAACGTCTTAAAACCCTTGGAAAATTGAATACTCAGCTGCTTCTAAGTTGCGATGAGCAGAGTTAAGGTACTGGGTTTTTACATGATTACGATGCAACAGGACGCTAAAAATGCTTTGAATGGCTCTCTAGTTCCAATACATGTAAATAGGTTCAGCTCCCAGGAGAATTTTAATGACCAACTGGAAAGCTCTACTACAGCTCCAGTGTACAATATGCAACCATAAAAGTTGGCAGCTCCAAGTATGGAATGAAGGCTCAGGGATGGTGTATTTGAGTTTGCAAAACATGCTTTCTGGCTTTGGTGAATGAAATATTAGTGCAGCATCTTTACTTTTATTTTCTGTAGTTGCACCCCTCTTAAAAACGCTACAATTAAAACTGACAATCAAAGTTTGTTACCTTGTGATAAATGATAGCAAGGAGAAAATATAGTTGTGCAGCTCATACGGTGAGGAAATCCTTCTTTTATCCTTGCCACAAGTTAAACTAAGAAAATCGCCAAGCTACCAGTAATTATGCTATGACATTTGCCATAACTTGTGCTAGTATCAGATCTTTTAGTAAAAACTTAATGTCATGCACAGAAACACTCTGTGCAAATAGATCGAATGTTGGAAAAAGCAGAGTGCTGGGTACTCTGGTAGACAATTTCCTGTTTCCTTC
This sequence comes from Platynereis dumerilii, assembly GCA_026936325.1. Classification (NCBI taxonomy): domain Eukaryota; kingdom Metazoa; phylum Annelida; class Polychaeta; order Phyllodocida; family Nereididae; genus Platynereis; species Platynereis dumerilii. The sequence goes on along the minus strand of JAPTHN010000001.1, from coordinate 71,276,210 downwards.
TCTCTGCTGGATGTTCCTGTGTTCTCGGTTATCAAGGAAAGTTCTAGAGGGACTTGGTGGCTCAAATTACCATTAGTGATTTGTTGCTTCTTTGATATACAGGAGCTGGTAAAATGGAGATTGAAGAATCCAGTCCTTGATTTGGATTGCTGGAATAACATTGGTGTTGCTCTTAGCTTGGATTGCTTTAGCCTACAAGTGTCTGTGCTTTGCAGGAGTAAGGATAGGGTTTTCAGTAAAATAATGTTTTGAGTTTGATTCATGGAATAGGCACAATGTTTTAAAAAGCATCGCATAGTTGATTTGCAGTTTTCCTTGCACTGAGTTGCAGAGTTATTTTTAGTATTTGACTAGGTCAAAGTAATACTTTGGTGAAGTTGGTGTAGTGCTGAATAAATTATCTCTGATCCAATTATGCACATTTTTCTGTACAATTTAAATTTCTTCTATAATATTAACCCAACACACACAATGGATTTATCCTCAACAATTTATACCACATGCTGCATCATTGTGTCTTGATGTCCATTTCTTTGCTGCTCTAATAATTGTTTGTTTTTATTTCGCCATAAAAAGCATATATAAAACATGGCATTTCTTGAGGATCGCAAAAATGCTGACATCTGCATTTTCCTTAATATATTTAATATATATAATGTTTAGATTGACAGCTGTTGAAGTACCTAATATTGCAATCAGGCTACAGTTCTGGCAGCTGATTTTTATAATCACAATATATCAATGAAGCCCCAATTTTGTTACAACTAATCATAACTGATAAAATGTTCTCTCTGTCTTAAATGGTTTGTTGCCACCCTTTCATGGAGGCCAAGTCAGTCCAGTTTCTTGCTTTCATTGCTTCTAGATTTTCAGTTGGACCCATCTATTTCATTCTTCAGAACTTAATTTGTTAATAACCCATCACCTGATGTAATGGTATGCAGTAGAAATATGGAATCCTACAGAGTAACCAAAGTTTCCGAATTGTTTTCATAAAATGAAGGCATAACTAATGAGAGGTCCTTAACGAGTTGCATTGTCTAATGTTGTGGATTAGGAAAGAAGATTCCTGAAAGATAAGCTTTTAACCTCTGCCTCAATTTACACCATTTGCAAAAGATTTGGAAGATAGAGGAATCGGGCAGTTTGTTTAACTGAGATGTCATCTCCAGAAAATATTGTTAGGCAGTTAAACAATGGGATGAGATCAAATTGACAACATTGGGACCATGTTGGAAATTGATCTAAAAAATACAACCCACTCATAATTCAAAACAGACAATCAGGCAGAATTATGATAACCACCTTAATATTCTGTTGAAAGCTTGTTAATGATGTCCTGTTTTCCACTGTTTCATTTAAAGATTGTTGCAATTGTCACATCTTCACGATCCCAGTGGCCAATTACTAAACTGTTGGTGGCCTTAATGGTGAATCTGGGGTCAGTTCAACTGCAGGAGTTTTCTATACCCTATCTTTTGACAATACCAAAGCTACAAGTAATTATACAATGACATTTGCCGTAACTTGTGCTAGTATCATTTAGTAAAAACTGAATGTCATGCAGAGAAACACATGTGCAAAAAGATACAATGTTAGAAAAAGCAAAGTGCTGTGTACTCTTGCAGACAATTTCCTGTTTCCTTCTCTCTTCTGGATGTTCCTGTGTTCTCGGTTATCAAGGAAAATTCTAGAGGGACTTGGTGGCACAAATTACCATTAGTGATTTGTTGCTTCTTTGATATACAGGAGCTGGTAAAATGGAGATTGAAGAATCCAGTCCTTGATTTGGATTGCTGGAATAACATTGGTGTTGCTCTTAGCTTGGATTGCTTTAGCCTACAAGTGTCTGTGCTTTGCAGGAGTAAGGATAGGGTTTTCAGTAAAAAAAAGTTTTGAAGTTTGATTCATGGAATAGTCACAATGTTTTAAAAAGCATCGCATAGTTGATTTGCAGTTTTCCTTGCACTGAGTTGAGGAGTTATTTTTAGTATTTGACTAGGTCAAAGTAATACTTTGGTGAAGTTGGTGTAGTGCTGAATAAATTATCTCTGATGCAATTATATAATGTTTAGATTGACAGCTGTTGAAGTACCTAATATTGCAATCAGACTACAGTTCTGGCAGCTGATTTTTGTAATCACAATATATCAATGAAGCCCCAATTTTTATTACAACTAATCACAACTGATAAAATTTTCTCTCTGTCTTATGGTTTGTTGCCACCCTTTAATGGAGGCCTAGTCAGTCCAGTTTCTTGCTTTAATTGCTTCTAGATTTTCAGTTGGACCCATCTATTTCATTCTTCAGAACTTAATTTGTTAATAACCCATCACCTGATGTAATGCTATGCAGTAGAAATATGGAATCTTACAGAGTAAACGAAGTTTCAGAATTGTTTTCATAAAATGAAGGCATAATTAATGAACGGTCCTTAATGAGTTGCATTGTCTAATGTTGTGGATTAAGAAAGGAGATCCCTGAAAGATAATCTTTTAACCTCTGCCTCAATTTATGCTATTTGCAAAAGATTTGGAAGATAGAGGAATCAGGCATTTTGCTTAACTGAGATGACATCTCGAGAAAATATTGTTAGGCAGTTAAACAATGGACTGAGATCAAATTGACAACATTGGGACCATGTTGGAAATTGTTCTAAAAAATACAACCGCCTCATAATTCAAAACAGACAATCAGGCAGAATTATGATAACCACCGTAATATTCTGTTGAAAGCTTGTTAATGATGTCCTGTTTTCCACTGTTTCATTTAAAGATTGTTGCAATTGTCATGTCTTCACGATCCCGGTGGCCAAATACTAAACTGTTGGTGGCCTTAATGGTGAATCTGGGGTCAGTTCAACTGCAGGAGTTTTCTATACCCTAGCCTTTGACTATCACAAAGCTACAAGTAATTATACAATGACATTTGCCGTAACTTGTGCTAGTATCTTTTAGTAAAAACTGAATGTCATGCAGAGAAACACAAGTGCAAAAAGATACAATGTACGAAAAAGCAAAGTATTGTGTACTCTTGTAGACATTTTCCTGTTTCCTTCTCTCTGCTGGATGTTCCTGTGTTCTCGGTTATCAAGGCAAATTCTAGGGGGACTTGGTGGCACAAATTACCATTAGTGATTTGTTGGTTCTTTGATATACAAGAGCTGGTAAAATGGAGATTGAAGAATCCAGTCCTTGATTTGGATTGCTGGAATAACATTGGTGTTGCTCTTAGCTTGGATTGCTTTAGCCTACAAGTGTCTGTGCTTTGCAGGAGTAAGGATAGGGTTTTCAGTAAAATAATGTTTTGAAGTTTGATTCATGGAATAGGCACAATGTTTTATAAAGCATCACATAATTGATTTACAGTTTTCCTTGCACTGAGTTAATTTTAGTATTTGACTAGGTCAAAGTAATACTTGGTGAAGTTGGTGTAGTGCTGAATAAATTATCTCTGATGCAATTATGCACATTTTTTGTACAATTTAAATTTCTTCTATAATTTTAACCCAACACACACAATGAATTTATCCTCAACAGTTTATACCATGTGCTGCATCATTGTGTCTTGATGTCCACTTCTTTGTTGCTCTAATAATTGTTGTTGTTTTCTTTGTTGTTTTTGTTTTTTTTGCCATAAAAAGCATATATATAACATGGCATTTTTTGAGGATAGCAAACATGCAGACATCTGCATTTTCCTTAATATATATATTATATATATAATGTTTAGACAGCTGTTGAAGTACTCTATATTGCAATCAGGCTACAGTTCTGGCAGCTGATTTTTGTAATCACAATATATCAATGAAGCCTCAATTTTTGTTACAACTAATCACAACTGATAAAATTTTCTCTCTGTCTTATGGTTTGTTGCCACCCTTTAATGGAGACCAAGTCAGTCCAGTTTCTTGCTTTAATTGCTTCTAGATTTTCAGTTGGACCCATCTATTTCATTCTTAAGAACTTAATTTGTTAATAACCCATCACCTGATGTAATGCTATGCAGTAGAAATATGGAATCTTACAGAGTAAACAAAGTTTCAGAATTGTTTTCATAAAATGAAGGCATAATTAATGAGAGGTCCTTAATGAGTTGCATTGTCTAATGTTGTGGATTAGGAAAGAAGATTCCTGAAAGATAAGCTTTTAACCTCTGCCTCAATTTACACCATTTGCAAAAGATTTGGAAGATAGAGGAATCGGGCAGTTTGTTTAACTGAGATGTCATCTCCAGAAAATATTGTGAGGCAGTTAAACAATGGGATGAGATCAAATTGACAACATTGGGACCATGTTGGAAATTGTTCTAAAAAATACAACCCACTCATAATTCAAAACAGACAATCAGGCTGAATTATGATAACCACCTTAATATTCTGTTGAAAGCTTGTTAATGATGTCCTGTTTTCCACTGTTTCATTTAAAGATTGTTGCAATTGTCATGTCTTCACGATCCCGGTGGCCAAATACTAAACTGTTGGTGGCCTTAATGGTGAATCTGGGGTCAGTTCAACTGCAGGAGTTTTCTATTCCCTAGCCTTTGACAATCGCAAAGCTACAAATAATTATACAATGACATTTGCCATAACTTGTGCTGGTATCTTTTAGTAAGAACTGAATGTCATGCACAGAAACACGCTGTGTAAATAGATACAATGTACGAAAAAGCAAAGTATTGTGTACTCTTGTAGACATTTTGTTGTTCCCTTCTCTCTACTGGATGTTCCTGTGTTCTTGGTTATCAAGGCAAATTCTAGGGGGACTTGGTGGCACAAATTACCATTAGTGATTTGTTGCTTCTTTGATATACAGGAGCTGGTAAAATGGAGATTGAAGAATCCAGTCCTTGATTTGGATTGCTGGAATAACATTGGTGTTGCTCTTAGCTTGGATTGCTTTAGCCTTCAAGTGTCTGTGCTTTGCAGAGGTAAGGACAGGGTTTTCAGTAAAATAATGTTTTGAAGTTTGATTCATTGAATAGGCACAATGTTTTATAAAGCATCACATAATTGATTTGCAGTTTTCCTTGCACTGAGTTGAGGAGTTATTTTTAGTATTTGACTAGGTCAAAGTAATACTTTGGTGAAGTTGGTGCAGTGCTGAATAAATTATCTCTGATGCAATTATGCACATTTTTTGTACAATTTAAATTTCTTCTATAATTTTAACCCAACACACTCAATGAATTGATCCTTAATAGTTTATACCACATGTTCAACTGCAGGAGTTTTCTATACTCTAGCCTTTGACTGCTTTACTTCAGGGTTTGGGTCTGATTTCTGGCTTACATATGTAGGTGTACTAAACTGAGTCAACTATTGAGCGACAAGACCTTGCTTTAGAGGACTGCACCATTAGACCTCTCCAGAATTAGACTTTTACGGATTTCAATGCCTGTCTGTACCTTTTCCCATGCTTTTGGACATGGGAAAGCCAAATATGACAACCATTTTTGTCTGAGATGATGGGAAGCATTGCCGCATGAGCCCTGAAGTTTTATCATATTTTCTGTTTGAAATTTGTCAAAATCGCCCCCTTTTTAGACACATTTTTGACCATATCTTTTTACCTAACTAAGATAGAGCCACAGGAATGGTACCAAGTGGAAGCTGCTGAAGTGGGCTATTTGATAAAGTAACATTGATATTCTTACATGATGCTTTGAGCTTTAAAAAGCCAAAATATGCTAAAATCATGAAAAAAATGTTTGTTATTCAGCATGCTTAGGCGATAAATAGGTATAAAAAATTACCAAGTGAGCTAAAACCAGGTTTTATGTTAAACCTGGTCTTAAGCAAATTTCCTAGTGTATAGTGTTGCCATTCTGTCACAGAAATTGGGTATTGTTAGACCAGGTCTAAGCCTTACACTGCCTACATGCTGTCAGTGAAAATGGGCGTATGACAATGCTGCTGAACCAAATCTGTTGAACAGACTTGATATTTTATGTTTGGTTTACAGACATTTACAAGATGCAGAACTGACAGGATCCCATTTATGACTACAGTTGTGAAATAAAGAATTGAGATCATAAATATGTCATCAGTTGTGTCATGCTGACATTCTCAGATAGACACACATTTAGCGTAAAAATGAATTTTTCCAAGGACACAAAATGATTGGCAACCCAAAAGTAAATGTGCATTAGTTTTGAGTTAGTTGTGTTGCTATCTGTCTCAGAATGTTGACAGCATTCTTTAGAAAAGCACACATGGATGTTAGAGCCATTACAGTCAGTAATTTTTTATGCAAAAAGAGTGAACTGCTGCGATGTGAAAATGGCACTTTGTGAGTCATCATACTGATGATTTATCATGACCATACCCACTACTTTCAATGTTAATTTGATCTAAGGAGACTAATACTGCTTGTTGTGGACAGCAAACATACAATCAGATTGTTTATTTTGTGAAAATTATAAGTTCATAAGAGGAGTAGGACGTCTAAGTCAGTCAGACACCTTATTGTTCTAACTAATACTTTGACATTTTAATACAATTTCCTCTTCTAGTTTTTTTGATCATGATTAATCAAAAGACTTCCATGGCTCCCATGTTAAATGAATGATGAGGACACATCATCGGCTACCATGAGTCACAGAGTACATTTTTCGCAGTGAAAAGTGTTTGCATAACAAATTTGCAGACTGTAAGTGTTTCGCAACTAATTGCAACAAGTTCTAGTTAGGAAGAAGCCTTGCACTGAGGATAACTGGCTCTCTTGTAATGGTGCATCAATACTGGTGTATAGTGTGAACACAAAGGAGGCATCACCTATTTGACATGGTTCTTCGGTCTGCTGAAGCTGTGGATGGTACAACTGACTTGACAGGAGAATGCACATTTCAGAAAAGTGAGGTTTATAAACACAAAGGAGTGGTACATCAAGTTTGTTGTCTGCATGAGCTGCTAGAAGTAGAGACAAGAATGATCACATGCCTACATCTTACTAGACTCTTTATTTTTAACAAAGAGGTAGACAAGAAATATACTGAGTGGGAACATGAATTACTGTTGTAAAACCCAACATTTTTATGCCATTCAAACCACTTGTACGCAACAATTGCATCACCAATCAAATCAAAATTAATTGAGTTTAAGTAAGAATACATCTTATAACATTAGACAAATTTATAGTAGAAATTATTTTTGAAAGACCAGAATTATTTGATGCACATAACCATTTCTCCATGCATGTTTGCTTGAAAGGAGCGCTCATTTCCATTTATTAGCCATAAATTTACTCAAGTTTCTTAAATGAAGGTTTCTATTGCAAAAGATTGTCATACATACTGTGATCTTCTACTGGCTTCGTACTACAAGGAACATAACCAAATGGTGGGTAACTCAGTGAGGTCTGCCACTTCGTCAGGTTTGCAACCAGCAGTTTTTCGTAGGACAGTTTTATCTACTTGAATTAGTTGACTTTATTTAGCCCTATTATCTTTATGTTTATCATGCACGGGCATTCAATGCAATGAACATGTTGGAACAACCTTACACTTCTTCCTATGTAATGGTATTTTGTATCAGATTGCTCCGCTTTTATTTAAATAAGAGTTCCTATTCTTCTGTTCGATGTTATAAGATGCTTAATTATTACAAATTTTTATTAAACTCATTACATATGGATGGGTAATGTTACATGTGACAGACAGCAAAACAGTTTTAAAACTCAATATTAATATGCACAAGTTAATTTTAGGTTGCCAATCAATACCTTATTTCCTCTTAGTACTGTCAAGCTGTTAGCCATGGAAAAAGTCATGAGTTTGCATAAATGTGTGTCATCAAATGTAAAATGTATGATGTTATGATATCCTTATGATCTTAATTAATCCCTTATTTCACAACTGTAGTCTTCCTGAAAATGCTGTATCATGTGAAAGTCCTTCAACTGAACATGAGACGTCAATTCTGTTTAACATTTTTAACAGATTTGGTTCAACAACATCACCATCGGCCAGAATTCACCAACAGGGTGTAGACCAGTGAAAGCATTAGCTATGGTCTAGAAATACCCTATTTCAGTGACAGAATGCAAGTAATATGCAGTAGGAAATATACTAAAGACAATACTTAACATAAAACCTGGTGTTAGGTGAGTTTGTGAAATTCTATGTATATCTATGACCAGAGCATGCCAAGTTGCGAGACTTTTTTTCAAGATTTTAGCATATTTTCGCTTTTTAAAACCTCAAAATTACGTAAAGTGAACATGAATGTTACTGTATCAAATAGCCAACTCCAGCAGCTTCCATTTGGTACCATTTGTGTGGCTCTATCTTTATCAGGTAAAAAGATATGGTCAAAAATGTGCCAAAAAAGGGGGCGATTTTGACAAATTTCTAACATAAAATATAATAAAACTTCAAGGCCCATGCGGCAATGCTTCCCATCATCTCAGACCAAAATGGTTGACATATTTGGCTTTCCCATGTCCAAAAGCATGGGAAAAGTTACAGACAGGCATTGAATTGCAAAAAAGTCTTTTTTTGGAGAGGTCTACTGCACCATACTTATAATCAGCTGCCTAGATAATGGATGCCATTGTCAGCACCAATGATCACACTTGCAAGAAGTGGGAAATAATTCAGGAATTTAATAAACTGGCAATACACACAAAAAAACTTTGAAATGGTCAAACAACAAATCTGTTTTAGAAGTGTCCTTGGTGCTTAAGTGTAAATTTATTTATGAGGTCAAAATCAAGAATCCTGGTTATCAAAGAAGCAACAAATCACTAATGGTAATTTGTGTCACTTGAAAGTCCCATCTGAATAATCTTGGCTCCAGTTTCACAGGAGCAAAGAGCAGAGCCAGAAATAGTACATGAGTCGTTGAGCCTTTGTGCAGGTAATGCAACTAATGGATAAAGGACAAGAACAGATCTTGAAACACTGGATACCAGAGAACAATTTTATTTTTCTAAACATCGAACTAGCTTTGACCAAGCAGTGCTGGTTAGCTGCATTAAATGACTGTTTGTCATTATATCCTAGGAAGTCCCTTTGAATTCAAGAAACAGTGATATAGAAGCCAAAAAACCAAATAATTTGAAAGTGTTTCAGTCTCATATCACTCTTTAGCACTGTAGGTTTGAGGAAGATCATCTATATTCAACTGGCCAACACCTCAGGTGGGACTATAGGTCTCTGGGTTGGGGCCTGCATAAACCTTTAGCTCTCCAAGTGCCCCACTAATGCCATATGAGGGAAAACACTTGCAGCCAATGTCTTATTCATAAGGGTTGATTCAGATGTGCTGAAGTGCAGAGGATAGTAAGGGATCTATACTTGCCCCCTGTAAAACAGAGGGCTGGATCTAAAGCAAGGTGTCCAGATGGATGGCTTGATGCATTAATGATGTATTGGACACAAGGTGGATTTAGCTGCCCACAAGGGTCAATCTGGGGGTCAGTTGACCAGCTATGGCATGTTTTGTAGCTGGGTGATCCTTCTTTTGACACCACCCTAAAAGGTAGAATTTCTTTGGCGGCTAGGTACTTGCTTTATACTCTTGCTGCACTGTGGATAGCTCATGCTTCATTTCATCATTTCAAAGAATTGCAAATGATCTTTTCGAAATGAACTTCAAAATGCTTAAACTGCAAAGGCATATAAATGTAAATGTATTGAAAAATGTCAGGAATAAGTAATCAAATGTCTAATGTATATCAAATTGCTATATACCATTTTGAAAATGACAAACATTATTTGATGCTAGAGTGGCTTTTTGGTAATTTGTGTGACATGGTAATTCGCCAGTTTATTAAGTAGTCTGGGTTATATTCAGTATAATTCTTTATGAACTATTATGCTGCACTAGCAAGTTGACCAGCACAGATATTCCATCTAGTCCATCCCAATTTTGTTAATACTTTCCAATTCCAAAATACATTCCAATCCTTCCTTCTTTTTTTTATTACAGACAATTTAAATTTCTACACTAATACTAAATTGATTCTTGATTCATTCTCCCTACATTCACATAAAGCACTATGTCATAGCATGTTGAGGTTATATAAAAACTTTAAAAAATTTTCCGTATCTGGTGGCTTGCAATTAGCGGCATCTGCCTTCAGCAAGTCTCCACTGTCACAATGTTATATCGCCTATTTAAAGAAATTTTATGTTAACATATTGTATGTATACCATTGTTTCAAGAATAATGATATCTGTCTATCTGTCTGTCTGTCTGTCTAGCTGTCTTTTCAAGCATGTCTCATGATTGTGTGACAAAAAGCAGACAACTGCACCTCATTTGTCAGTTGAAATACATAAATGAGGCATTTTTGCTTTACCCTTATTTGGACATAATCGAATGAGAACAGCCAATCAAAAAATTTTGATCTTGAGATTCAGGCTGACTGAAAACAAAATGTGTGTAGCACAGCAGCTGCTGGCATGTAGAAGCAATCTTTCTTTTGTGTGATTAAATGTCACCAAAAAACAAATTAAAACCACAAAACATTGCAATGCTGCAAGTAATTATATGATGACATTTGTCGGATCATATGCAGACCACTGTTTGAAAAATGAGAATATAATATTTCAATAGAAACTGAATGTCATACACATAAGTCACTGCACCAAGTTAGGCAAAGTGCTGTGTATCTACTCTTGTAGACATTTTCCTATTTCCTTCTCTCTGCTGGCTGTTTCTGCGTTCTCAAGTTATCAAGGCGAATTCTAGGGGGACTTGGTGGCACAAATTACCATTAGTGATTTGTTGTTTCTTTGATATACAGGAGCTGCATTGTAAAATGGAGATTGAAGAAACCAGTCCTTGATTTGGATTGCTGGAAAAACATTGGTGTTGCTCTTTAATACCTTGGATTATTTTGGCCTCCCAAGTTTCTGTGGTGTATGTGTGAAAAGGATAGAACATACCTTCATATGAGTAAAAAGCACCTATTTCTTTATCGAACTATTTCTGACACTATTGATTTGTATTAAGATTGTAGATATTAGTTGCCCTAAAACCAGCAGGATGGAAAGAAAAACAAGATAAGTAATTAAATTTGGCATTAAGTAGATTAACAGTGACTGCATTGTGTCACAGTACCTTTGTGGGAGGGGATCATCTTGGTTGCTGGAGTTGTTGAAATATCAAGGCAAGTGTTCTGTCAATCTAAAGTTATGTCTATGTTGACCTTTCTTTTTAACAATGAATCAAATGTCATTGCTATGAAATAATCTAAAACATATTTCAGATATGATTTGATTTAATTTTTTTACAGATCAAATTCCATAATACTTTCTGGAGAAAGCTATATCTTTATATTGGATGACATTACACTTCAATATTTTTTATATGTCAACCCGTGTTGTATTTCTAATTGGTGATTTTGATGGTCACATCACATATCAATTTTTGTAGTCTTTGTGAGTACCACCACAGTAAATACTGTTTAGTCAGCCCGAATTATAAGAATTGATGGCAGATGTAAGAATGATGTGAGCAGATGAGGGAGGGACTCCTAACACATGTTTGATCAATTATTATGAAATACATGCACAAAGTAGATGTTGGGTAATGAGTATGGATTTACCTCTTCAGAGGAGCAAAAAATATCTTGCCTACTCATAATTTCAAATCTAGGCTAAACAACAGATGAAATTTACAATAAAACACAACACACTTTAAAACTAACACAAGCAACCCTTAATTCAATGTAATAACCACCAAGTTGCCTCTGATCAAATCCAGTATTTAAAGTTTTGTTTACTGTGCAAATTCTGCATTGCCAAATAAAGTAGAAGAGCCATTGAGCCATAAAATAATTTGATGGGTGATTATCTAATTATAGTTTCACGAGTGAGACAGATGAGTCGAACTGCAAACTGAAGATACTGTTATCAGTTATTGTGATATTTAGCAAGCAGACAATTAAAGAGAAGAAGCAATGGATTGCCACAATGATGTAATAAGTGAAATTTCCAGATTTGCTGTGATATCAAAACTAGACGTTGCAATTCATGGCGAAGATAGATAACCAAATTGAGCAAAAGAGATGCTTTAAAAATGTTATTTGCACAAAAGATGTTGTCTGTAATCTGTTTTGAGGTTTATATTTCTTTGATATGAATTGTTGTAAATTATCAAGTATTTTCATGTTTGTGATGCATCCAAAAATCAATATTTTCGCTCGATCCAGAATGTTGATTTGACAAAATTGTGATATACATATTTGGAAGATTATTTCTGCTTGGTTAGTCAAGGAAAATTAAAATAAGCTATATGCCAAGTAATCTTGTTTTCTGGACAATCTTGCAGGTGATTTATTTCAGCCTCAGGACTATCTTCTGCCACATTAACACTGGCGTACCTGTCGAAAGTATTGATTCAGTGATCTTTGGCGAAGACAATGTATAGCAATTGTTTGGTATAAAATGGAATTGCAACAACACACACATTAGGCCTATTGGTCTACTGATCTAAGATGGGTTTTGAAGATCCCATGCCTTGACTTTGTTTTGAAAATTGCTTCTTGGTCATATTTTTGGAACCAAAACAGACCTCTTGAAGTTAACAGCATTGGGCCAAAAAAAAAACTTTTCCATGACATGACCCAATTCTCTGAGCTCCTCTGATTCGCTGAGAAGGTTGAGATAATGGCCTCAAAGGGTTGCACCTTAATGACAATGTTTTTTTATTAACATAATTAAGGGGCTGTTTTGGTGTTCATGTTTGCAATTAAGGCGATTAGTATGCATTCATCCAAAAACAAGCTAGAGCAAATCACTCACACAACTGTGGTAATAAAAAAACACAGGATTTAAAAAAATTGCTATTTCACACAAAAAGATTACACAAAACTGGAGCCAACAAAACTTAAAACAGAAAACAACATGCTCTTATAATTAAATCCCTTCAGGGTCAAAGGTGACCTTGGGCTTCTGATAAAATCACAGAGAACAATTAGTTTTTGCTTACTGCTACATCTTGTCAATATTAAGGTACTTGTAGGATTGTAGGTATAATCTCCTGTTGCAGACAGTGAAAGGCTAAGACCTGTGTTGTGACGTATAATGCTGTAACAACAACGTCCAAAACAGGGTTGCCAGCCGTATTTTGAATTTTGTCTGTTGCATACCCATAGACTCTACAGTAGGTTTACATACGTACACACATATGCCTTTGCGATGTTACCCAGTTCCCTATCTCCACTGTATGTATGTTTGAATCGAATAGACGGTTGAAAGCCCCTACCTCCCATGCTAAACACGAAGTTCTGTAAAAGGGGATTGATCGTGGGTTGGCTTCACAGCCACAAAGACATGCTTAGACATTGAGATGCAATGAGATGCGATGTAACACATATCACCTTTACTCTTGTTTGATATCGTTTACTCACAAGGCAAAAGAGTGATCTTAGAAAGGTTGTCTTTTTTTGTCTTTTTTTAAACAGACCTCTTTGATGCTGGGATCTGATTGATTGTAAGAAGGAAGTAGAACCAGACAGATTTAGATTTTTATGGAATAAAACGTTTTCTTACCTCCAGGTCCTCCTTGTCTGCATTGGTCGAAATCATGATTGTCATAGTTTACAGACACATTTATAGGCCTATCATCTATGGCATTTTCTGTCAATAAATGTTGTGATTATATATATAAAATATATATAATGCGCATAAATGACATGAAGGTATTTAAGAAAAAAATTGAAAGCTTCCAGTTGCACACCCGAGCAAACTTGAGTCTCTCCAGTCTTCATAACAAGCCGAAATCTAAATAAATTGTACGAAACTACACTGAAAGACAAAAGTTATACATATGCTGTGCAGCCAATATACTCAGGAGGAATGGTTAATATGATGGTTCCATGGTGTAAAGCACCCAAAAACAGGGTCACAAACAATAAATCACAGAACCGAGAAAAAATGTTGTTTTACAAAATGGCTGACAAAGGGCTCTTTTCAGAAAACACATTTTTTGCTGTTGACCAATATCAGTAGCAGATATGCTGTTTAATATGAGCTTAAATCAATCCTGAAACACGCAAGCACACAAATTTTTGACAATTGAATTCAGTGTGTCCCCAATACCACAATATGGCGTGGCACAGGTGGGAAAAACCAGCTTAAGGTTGTAGAGTGACTGATGTCCATCTGTTAAGTGTATCGATGAAATCTGCCTGTCACAGGGAGCCAGGGTTAACCAGGAATAAACAATAAGGCGCTAGACCCAGAATAACCACCGGAGCTCAAGATACCCATCATTGTGATGAAAGAATGTTTCTTGATGTTGTGGGTGATGCTCCAGATGACAGGACGTTGCAACCTTGCAATGAACCCCAGGACCGTTCTCTTTAGTGTTTATTGTTAATTTTTAGTCAAGCTTTTGTTGGGTAGAACCTTACATTGAGCCCACAGATGAGATTTTTGATTGCATGGCATATGCATAACTTTTGTCTTTCAGTGTTATAAATATAATGATACCCAGTGACTGTGAAATTTATTGACAATGAGATTAGGATAACTTTGCACCTTCACCTCTTGTGAGCTTTGTCACATTTTAACCAAAAGCTCTCACGCTTCCAAAGCAAAGAGTACCTTGAATAGTCCTTTAAGTAGAAACAACACTCAAGGAGTCAAGGATGTTCTCATTGTTTTAGTACACATGTAGACAATTTATTTGTTTGGACAGATATAGTTCTCTTGGTCATATTGCGCAACGGAACTCATAAGTATACAGGCCATAAGACACATCATTTGACCTCTCATCCGGAGAAGTGTGACATTGTGGTTGTAACAATGCCGTGTCGGTGATTCGGTGTCCTGCTTTCTTTCGCAACTTAACCATTACAAGTTTGCTCCTGAAACTTGCAGTACTGTCCTTGGTTCTTACTTCCTACTTAGCCTCTTCCTGCAGGCCACTTAATACAACATTAGCATTCTCTGCTTGCTACTCATTGTCTCTTTGATAAACATGAGTTAGTAAGGTGTATAAGTGTCTAGTCCTTGATGCACAATATAACCAACAACACCACAACTTTTTACTGTTGTTATATAGTGTTATATTCGTTATCATATGTATTTTTTTTACTTCCACACACCTTGTCACATTGTCTCTAATATTACTATAGATTTTTGCCGTCATCGTTTTATAGGAAAGTGTGCCGAAGATAGTTTTTTTTATGGTACATTTATCATTGGTATACTTTATATTGCCTTACACACTGAAGTACTCAGAACAACTACAGTGGGTTGCAGAAGTACACGCCCCCCTGGATCGGTCTTCAGTTTCCTGTCATGTCTTCCTTCAGAAATGCATCATCAATCCCATACCTGTACATGCTCATTGCTCATACTGGTCTCTCTTGCAACCTATATGCACCAATAAAATGCTGGATGGTAAGTCGTGGAAGAGTAGAAAACATCAAATCAGTGAAACGGAGTGTTGCGAAAGAATAAACCCCCTTGTAAGTTGTGAATGTGATGTTCTTTACTGATAACCATGTTGATTTTGCCTGAAGAAGTAAAATTATGATATAAAAATTTGATTTCTATTTCTGCAACTTTTGTGGACAGACAATATTACAAAATCCACCTACTGCAATGAAAATTATAAATATTTAATATTAATATAAAGTAAATATCTGATGATGTCGATAAGCTGTCCAGCTCATTTCCTGGATATTTTTTCATTCATCTAAGAAGCTGGTTCCAAATTGACAGGCGAAAATAGCATGCTACGCTTGCAATAGCAATTTCTGACCAGCTTACATAAGAAAACACTTTTTACTTTTGCAACTCTCATTTTTCCTGATTTAGTTTTTCGTAGTATTCCTTGACATTCCACCCATCATTTTGTGGTGAATATAGGTTGCAAGAGAGGTCAGTATGAGCAAATAAAAGCATGGGATTGATAATACATTTCTGAAGGAAGATATGACAGGGAAATGAAGACTGCTTCAGGGGGTGTAGATTTATGCAACCCACTGTATAAAATGTGCACTTTGGAAGGTAACAAAAGTGAAGCATCAGGAAACCAATCTATAATACAGTATGTCTGATGAAATTACGCAAGTCGCATATTTCAGAGCAGTATGCAAACTTTTGAGCCCAACATCATATCCTTTTCACATAACGACTGGATAGAGCTGGGAAATCTTCCATGTAAGTTTCATTAAGATTCATTGAGGCAAAATTAAGTTATGCCACACTTTCAAATATCTTGGTGTCTTACGAAATTACGCAAAATCCACATTTTATGTGGAAGGGCCTTGAAAACGTTAAATTTTCAAATTATTTTACCTCAATCATAAGCGTTCTATCATTTGTCAACTAATCATGTCAAAAAAGTTTGCTTATGTCGTGCCCATATCAAGTAATATGTATTAATTGTCTCCATTGGAATAACATTGATTTTGCATAAATTTATCAAGTTTATGCTCTCCAAAACTTCAAAATGGTTCCGATCATTAAAAACATGCTTCTAGTACTTACCTTATACTGTCTATTTAGCTCATAGCAAGGGAAACTGAAGTAACATCTGTAACTTTAAAACAACATGCAATCAAAAATTCTTTCCCTGACTTGCCATTGGAATTGCACTGCGATGAGGATGTGGAGTTCCGAATTATATAGTTTGTAAATTCCAAAGACACAACTGATCAGTCAGTTTCACTGCAATAAATAAATGGAAAAAGGTAGCTTTTAAAGGAATTTTGATGAAGATCAGTCCATTTCGAGATTTTTGGGAGCATAAATTTGAAATAATTATGCAAAATCAATGTTATTCCAATGGAGACAATTAATGCATATTGCGTGACATGGGCAGCAGATAAGCAAACTTTTTTGACATGAATAGTTGACAAATGATAGAGCTATAATGATTGAAGTAAAATTATTTGAAAATTTAACATTTTCAAGGCCCTTCCAAATAAAATTAGGATTTTGCGTAATTTTGTCAGACACCAAGATATTTGAAAATATGGCGTAACTTAATTTTGCCTCAATGATTCTTAATGAAACTTACATGGAAGATTTCCCATCTCTATCCAGTGATTATGCGAAAAGGATATAATGTTTGCCTCAAAAGTTTTCATGCTACTGTGCCATATGCGACTTGCGTAATTTCATCAGACACACTGTAAATGTATGTGTCTATAAATAGAATAAAAGTGTCTTTGATCTTGACTCTTCTGCACAACGCTAACTTCAAACCGCAACAGTGCCACAAGCTCACAACTACCTAAATACACGTTACAGAACTGCAGTTATTGGAGCCATTTGTGTACTTTTGTGTTACTCTGCCATCACAAAGCTGTCGCGATGTTATCACAGAATAAGATCAGTCATTTAAAATGCAGATACATTGACCAACGGACTGGAAAGACTTGCAAAAAATTAACTAGATCTGAAAAAAGTACATTAAAACCCTACACCACAACAAATGTCACTGAATATTGGGTAACCGACCCCAGGGGTGGACCTTGGTTCAGCTGATATTACCTTTTGCACGCAAAAACTCAGTGTAACAATCAATTGCAATAGTCAAGATATGGTATTACAATGCAAGGTACTGTACATTTTACAAAAGACCCAATGGGTTTATTCCGCCCAGATCAGTATAATCAGATACATGTAGCTTAGGGTGCATCAGCCGCCCCATGGAAAATAAAAAATGGAGCTAGACAGCTGTACCTTGGCATGAAGTTGTGTTTTGGTAACCAGATGTACATACTAAAAAATCAGCCTGATCAAATAATATTTAGGGGTGCCTCCGGAAGCATATTTCCTAAGACATTTTCAGGAAAAGTTATGTTTCCGTAGAATCGCGGTTTGCGATATCTTGACTAATTAAAGAGATAGAAATTTAATAATAACATATTTGGATTCTGCATAAAATTTCCTTCAAAATGAATGCCTGGAACCTATACTTTCTTTGAAATAATGTTGATGTCGTACTGCAGGATGTGTTTTTACTTTGAATATTTTATACGACTTCACCGATATACAAAAATTCTTCTTTAAATGACTGCAAGGTACTTTGTCTTTAATTGTTCCTTCCATATTTATTATGTTTGATACATATGAGTAATAATTTACTATTTCTTTTTCGCTCTCAAAGCTATTACTATTATTCAAGGATCCAATGATCTTTATTAATGTTTTGCGACTTGTATGACAATAAAGAAACAACCTTACTGCTATGCATTGAAAAGTCATAATCTGTTTTAACACTAAGAAAAACTTGCCTGATATTATAGTGCACAAGAAGATGGGTCCATGTACAATTGTACATAATATTGTAATCTACCATTCATATTCTGCAAATTAAT
Source organism: Platynereis dumerilii (assembly GCA_026936325.1). Classification (NCBI taxonomy): domain Eukaryota; kingdom Metazoa; phylum Annelida; class Polychaeta; order Phyllodocida; family Nereididae; genus Platynereis; species Platynereis dumerilii. The sequence continues at coordinate 71,257,917 of JAPTHN010000001.1, read as the reverse complement.
GAAATAACAATACTGTATACATATATTTTCTGGATATAACTTTCTGAGGCCTCATTAAGCTTCAAACCAAAATTTTTAGAGTTGGTCTTTATCAGTTACTACTTTCACCAAGACTGTCAATATACATTATCTGTATATCCTGCCCTAAATGGATGGCAAGGTCCCAGGAGGATTTATATCATAGATTTAATCTATACTATAGTCACAATTCCATGACAAGAATAGAAGCAATTGAATAAATGTAATATTTGTTGAACATTTTCACTCAAACTTTCATGGTATTTTGAAAAGGGTATTGTACATTAGTCTACTGAAATTCCATTATATTAGGAATGTGTGATATCTGAATACATGAAGAATTTTTTAGATTCTATTCTGTGTGACATTGAATAAAAGTCTTTGAGAATTGAGATGCAAAAGTGGATAGGTGTTACCGCCAATATCCACTATTGTGCCCAATAGGCCTATTGGGCATGGATATTAGGCCTTTGGGCAAAAGATAGGGTCTTTTGGCAAATTATAGGGTCTTTGGGCAAACTATAGGGCCTTTGGGCATTATGACTCCTTTTGGCATGACTTTCCCAAAGTCATCGCATCCTTCAAAATATCCGTGAGGCTTTTGGGCAAAATATAGGTCCTTTGGGCGCATGCCTAAATCACTCATTATCGCTCACTCCCGGCTATAATGGATTTTGGCAAAGATCTTATACTTTGGATACATGCCCAAGTCACTCGCAATAACTCTTTTATACTATTGTGGATTTTGACAAATATCAAACATTGGATAATAGTGAACTGACCAATGAGAATATGCCCTAATATCTTGACCAATGACAATCCACCCTAATATCCACAGTAGGGGGCTCTGTAGTTAATAGTTTGTCCAATGAGAATGCCACCTAATATCCTGTCCAATGAGAATCCGGCCAAATATCCTAGCCAATGACAGTCAAGCCTAATATCCGCAGAGTCATGATTGGCCAGTGGATATTCAGCTGCATTCTCATTGGACACACTGAGAATTCAATGAGATTCCAATCTAGTAGCCGACAGCCAATGAAAATTGAGCCTAATATCAAATAGGCTAATAGTCAAATACGCTCTTTGGTCAAAGTCAAAAGACTAAGCCAAAATCCATAACAGTCTTTTGTGGATATTTGTGGATATTTTTGAATGATTTTATATGCTTTGGGCATACACAATAGGCCTTTTGAAAGGATATTTTCATAAATATAAATGAAATCAGATTAAAACCAATCATACTGTAGATGTTAAGAATGGTCATTTTAAGTTTAAGATATTTTAGTGAATTAATAATGAAGAAGTAGAATATCATTTCAAATGCAAAAAGGAGAAAGAGAGAAAAGTAGTACCTATGTTCTTCTAACTACCATCTTCCTGGCTCTATTTTTTGTTATTCTTAGGACAGATGATATACCTTAATGTACATGGTAAATGGTGATATACCTAAATGTACAAGGCAAAAGGACCCATCTCTTTGTGCACAAGAAGTATTAGGGCTAGTTTTTCATCAGGTTAAAATAAATTGGGACTTATCAACAAATAACATAGGAAGATTGTTTTTTCTTCTCTTTATAGTCATAAAACGTTTATTGAGATCATCAGGAATAATTGAAATAGCTTTGATCGAGAGATAAAATGGAATACTGAGTAAATTATTGCTGATATTTATGAAACATGATTTATATGAAGAGAAAAAAGCAAAGACTAAGTACCATGCAGTCATCTAAACAGAAACTTGTGTATATCAGTGACGTCGTACATAATAATTGAAGTAAAAGCTTATCATGCAGTACATGATCACCATAATTTTGACGGAAACATAGCTTCCAGGTATTCATTTTGAAGGAAATTTTCTGCAGAATCCAAATATGTCATTAGTTTTTTCCTATCTTTTATATTAATTAAGTTATCGCAAACCGCGATCCTACGGAAACGTAATTTTTCCTGAAAAATTCACAAGAAATATGCTTTCGGAGGCACCCCTAAATATCCATCGATCAAGCTGAAATTTTAGTATCTTATTTTGTATGGTAAAATCCAACTATGGACCAAGGTACAGCTTGATCGGTAAATGTTGGGGCAACTGATGCACCCTAATGTAGCTACAATGTAAGTTCATTGGTAGGAATAGAAGATATACATTTAGAGATAACAGACCTTGCGATACAGAATTACAAATAGATGGAGTGATAGAAAGACATATATTATTTTCTAGTCAGCTGACATTTGTCACTTCTGTATTTTTCAAGAAATTTCACAAACTGTAAGAATATATCTTCAAAATGTGTTGCGTTTTATTTTGAGTTTTTCGGTCTAACCTGATTAGGTGTTCTTTTTTTCTGACATTGTATATTGTCGATGATTCAATTTACACTGCTGGGTCCATCAACACGTTTCCCTCTACTCAAATGCTCTGAATATTTCATACTCTGTGAAACATTGCAGAATCTGTTCGGGAGCAAAAATCAATATATTCTAGCTCCTATATCTTTTGTTTCCTTTTAGAAATACACTTTTTTTTCTTAATGAACCATTCTTTCCATTCATGTCTTGCTTTATCCTATGATAAGTGTATCAGAATTCGAATAAGTCCGAGAAAAATCAGAACACAAAGAATAGCAATTTGCTTTGAAAAAAGCTATCTTTGTGAAATTGACATTCTGTAATAAATGTTTCTCTCTTAACAAGAAAAATTGGTCATTCTGTGTAGTAAAAGCAAAGATTCTATATGTGGTAAAAGTTGACATGCACCAGGATATACATCACTGAGGTATTTTGGCTATTTCTGACTTCAGTGTATGTCCTTGGTTTATCTGATATTGCCTTACACAACAAAGTAATCAGAAGAACAATCATTTACAACAGTCCATAACATAGTGTTGCTTAAAGTCATTTGTAGACCGTCACAATAAGCTTCAATAGCAAAGGCAAATCTTTCATATATAGCCTGTAGCCACCTATCTAATCTTCTCAGTATATTCCTTGAACAAAACTATGCAAAGTTGACCCCTGCTACTACTTATAACCTTGGCACTATGGAAGGTAACAAAAGTTTTGTGTCAAAAATCAGGTCCATAATAAATTTGTTTCTATAATTGGAATACAAGCATCTTTGATCTTGACTCTTCTGCACAGTTCCAACTTTCAACTGCAACAATGCTGCAAGCCCACCACTGCCTTCCATAGAAGATACAGAAGTGCAGTTAATGGAGCTAGTTGTGTACATTTGTGTTACTCTGCCATCACAAAAGCTATCGTGATGTTATCACTGAATAAGATCAGTCATTTAAAATGCCGATACATAGACCAATGGACTTGAAAGACTTGCAAAAGATTAACTAGATCTGAAAAAAAGTACACTAAAACCCTACACCACAACAAATGTCACTGAATATTGGGTAACCGACCTCAGGGCTTGACCTTGGATTAGCTGATATTGCCTTATGCACGCAAAGACTCAGTGTAATAATCAATTGCAATGGTCTAGATATGATATGACAACGCAAGGTACTGGACCTTTTACAAAAGAGCCAATGGGTTTATTCCATCCAAATCAGTATAATCAGATAGTCAGATACATGTAGCTACAATGTAAGTTCATTGGTAGGAATAGCAGATATACATTTAGGGATAACAGACATTGTGATAGAGAATTAGAAATAGATGGAGAGATAGATAGACATATTATTTTCTAGTCAGCTGACATTTCTCACTTCTGTATTTTCCAAGAAATTTCAGAAACTGTAGGAATATATCTTCAAAATGTGTTGCGTTTTATTTTGAGTTTCTCGGTCTAACCTGATTAGGCGTTACAGCCGATAGATCTACATGCCCGATTTGCAAATCGGGCTGCCTTTTGCATGCCAGACACTAAAATAGGTCTTTGTCATAATATCTACTCCCCTCACCATGCTTTGCCAATATCCCTACAAAATATCCAAAAAGTGCAACCAAGCCACATTTTCTACTGAACTTTTCCATAAGTTCTAATGTGCTATGTTAGAAACTTTGTCATAATATATTTGACAGCCATCTCTTCTACATCAAATAGTGACCAAATAGTGCCTCATGGTTAGAAACTATTTTGACACTATTTGTAGAAGATATATCTGTCTAGCACTGCCATCTCTTCTAATTACACAAGGGGGCAGCACTCCCGAAGTGCGCAGGCACAGGAGAGACACCTGGTGACAGGCGGTGAAATGACATCTATTTAGCCACATTTACTTAAATTAGCCTGTCTCATGAAATTCCTGATCTTTTCTCAAAGGAAGTCAAGTCATTGTCAATCTGAACTGCCAGGGATGGGTTGAGTTCTAGTTCAGTGAAGCAGATATTGATAATTTCTGTCCAGATTCATTAAAAAATTATTTCCCAAATGATGTGAAAATTTTTTTTTTGAAGGGGTTGTTAATCCAATAATATTGACCAGCAAGCAAACAAATGCACTGAAAACGCTTGCAAACAAAACAGTCATTGCAAACGAAGTGACGTCAGGCCATGAAGTCACTTGTATGTATGTAATGGTTTATTTAAAGTCGTCTAAATGCAAGTTTACAACTTCTGTACGACAAAATAAAAAGAAAATTAATAATAGGAAAAAAAAAAAAAATTAAAATAGAAAAAAAAGAAACAATGGAACAAATCCATATAGTCCAAATTCATCAAATTTGAAGTCCATAATATGCCAAATAGTAAATGTCCAATAGTCATAAAAAGTCCATATTGTCCAATAGTCGATAATCCTGTATCTGTGCCAATGCATAAAGGTTCCAGATATAATCACATGTCAGTAATCCTTTGTGGCAGACTTCTTGTTGTCTTTATTTCTGAAATAAAGAAACATTTATGGCTATATAGCATTATCTCAAAATAGATAGGTCATTATTTAACAACCGTTGTGTGATGGCTGATTTGAAGGTGTTGAGTGAGTCCTTATTCTTAATTTCTAACGGAATGTTATTCCACAGCTTGGCCCCATAGTATCTGAAGCTATTCCTTCCATAGCTTATTGATTGGAAGGCCGGAAGGGAAAACTTATTATCATCTCTCATTTCATAATGGGATTCATGTACACTGAACATCTCATTAACATATACAGGGGCAATATGTTTCCTGATCTTGTACATTAGTATGGCAGCTGACTTAACACATTGATTAAAAACATTCAACTGCTTTTCTTCCTTGCATAAGGCTTCATAATTCAAATGATATTTGTTTGTTACCATTCTAAGTGCTCTTTTATTAGTTCTCTCCAATTTCTCAATTTCAGTTTTGTTAGCAAACATCCATACAACAGAACAGTAGTTTAGATTACATTTCATATAACTGTTGTAGATTGTAGACTTGGCTTTCTTATCTAGAAAGTTCTTTATCCTTTTCACTGCATTTATTTGCTTTGCAATTTTGCTACATGTATCATCTATGTGTTGTTTAAATTTCAGCTCCCTATCTATCTCTACTCCCAGCACATTTACGGAGGTTGACGTTTTCAGTTCAGTGTCATTTACTTTTATTGACTCTATGTTTTGGCTATTGTTCCTAGTTAAAAACATGACTTGGAATTTGCTTGCGTTTGCTTTCATATTATTGACTTCAAACCATTCCATGGATTTTATGCAGTCTTGTGTTAACTTGTCACATAACGAAGTTAAATCACCATCTGCACAACTTAAGGTGTTATCATCTGCATAGTTGTGAATTTCACTTTTAAAATCTGAGATTAAGAAATCATTGATAAAAATGTTGAATAACAAGGGGCCAAGAATTGAGCCCTGTGGGACTCCTTTAATGTTCTGAACCCATTCAGAATACGTCTCTCCTATTTTCACCCTCTGTTCCCTTCTCATTACATAAGATTTTATCATTTCGCATGCATCAGCACTGAATCCATAAGCTGACAGTTTTGCCAAAAGAAGTCCATGGGGCATACAATCAAAAGCTTTTGACAGGTCTATTGCCACAACTCCTACATTTAGTCCCTTATCTAAGCTTTCTCTCCAATCTTCAGTCATCCTAATTAGTACATCTTGACAGCTGTGTTTTTTCCTAAATCCTGATAAATGTTTATGAAACAAAGGGGCCATATGTTCATATACCTGATTGTAAAGAATTCTCTCAAAAATTTTTGACATAACTGGCAATAAGTTCACTGATCTGTAGTTGTCTTTATTTAACTTGTCTTTCTTTTTATACAATGGTGAAATGTTAGCCTTTTTCATTTCTTCTGGGAATTTGTTTTCAAGTATACACCTGTTGATCAGCAATGTTAAGGGTTTAATCAACTCTTGACTTGTCATTTTGATAAATTTAGCTGGCAGTTCATCGTACCCTGCAGCCTTTTTACTTGACAGGGAGCTGATTGTTTTCGCAACCTCCCTTTCACTCACAAACCTAAATGTAAATTCATTCCTGTTACTATCTCCCTTTTTGCTATCTTTTATCATTTTAATGCTACTGTGCATGTCATAGTCACCTATGATGTTCTGCAGCGATCTGTTATTGTTTTCAGGGGTACCTATTTCTGACCCAATGCTTTGAAAAAATACATTGAAAATGTTACACACTTTTCGTTCATCTGTAACTATCTCCCCATTCTCACGCAATGGTATAGCATCTGATTTTGTCCTTGACTTAGAAAAAATGGGTTTCACAGCTTTCCAGAAATCTTTATTCCTGGTTCCTTCTTTACACTTTTCTTCAAAGTATTTTGATATTTCTCTTCTTTTAATAGCTGTGACCTTATTTCTCTGTATTTTATATAAAGTTAAGTGATCATCAGATCTGAATTTGAAGTACTTATTTCGAAACCTGTTCCTGTTATATATTGCCTTTCTCAGATCCTTTGACATGCAGTGGAAATCATTCTTTCTCATGATTTTCCGTTTTTTGGGGGCATGTTTATTGAGCAAATTGCATAATTCTGTCTGTATTATTTTATAGGCATCATTTACCCCTTCAGCACTCATCATTAGCTGGGATAGATTTGCTGAGGATAGCTCTGATCTAACCTTCTCATAGTCTATCTTTGAAAGTTTTCTAACTTCAGTTATTTTTGTTTTTGGCACTGGCTTGTGTAGTCTCAGAACCCCACCGATGAGATTATGGAAGTCACTTATTCCAGTGTTTACAGAGAAAGTTTTTATGAATTTCCTGCGTTTTGTCACCAACATCACATCAATTAGTGTTGGAACACTAGACTTGAAGCATGTCGCCTCCTTAATGATATTAGTCAGATTATATGATGGCATTATAGTTGATAACACGTTATCTTGCATCATATTAAAATTCAAATCACCAATTATTACGACATTTTCATGTGAATCAGAAACCTTTTCAACTGTTCCTTCAAAGAACGTCTTAAATGTGACAGGATCTGTCCTGGGATTCTTATACATGCACAATAACATAAGTTTATCTTCTGAAACATTCAGTTCAATTGACATGCACTCTATTTCATTGTTGCACATATTTATATTTCCTATAGAATAAGGGATGTCTTTGGATATGTAAGTCAGAAGCCCCCCACTGTTAGATCTTTTGTCTTGACTAACACAATGGTATCCCTCAATGTCAAGTAACTCTTGTTTAAATGATTCATCTAACTTTGACTCACTCAACACCAACACATCAAGTCCACACACTCTTTGCATTTCTTTGATCTCTGAGATCTTTGAACCAACACTGTTCACATTTAAATGAGCAATTATTACATTTTTTGCATTGTTCATTCTTACATCTTGCATATCTTCAAAGAGCTTTTCACAAGTGTCACTTGTTACATTGTCACCTGGATTGCAATTTTCATGATTATCCATTTGGATCCTTTGATCATTATCATAATCATTTTCTTCAAAAACATTTTCATCTGTTCTAAAAGAATAATCTATAGGGTCACTTATCGTATCATCAGTCCATGTTGTTGCGGCCATGAGGTCTTGGCCAAGGTCCTAGTAGGCATTCCAATGGTAGTTCCTGGGCCGTGAGGTGTAGTCATCCCAGTCGGGGTTCCTGGACCGTGAGGTGTAGTCATCCCAGTCGGGGTTCCTGGATCGAGAGGTGTAGTCATCACAATGTTTGCGTTTGTGTCCTGCTAGGCCACATGCCCAGCAAGACACAGTCTGACGTTGCCCACACTGCAGTTCTCCGTGTCCCGTCTCACCACACTGGTAGCATCTTGGTTGATGTTGTCTGGTTGCCCAGTTCTGTCTTTGAGGCCTTCTTGCTGTCCAATCTCGCTTAGGCGATGACTTGATGACGTCACTTGATGACGTCACGGGCTGGCCAGTTCATGAATGCCAAGAAGTCGCAAACCGAAATATTCTTGGTGCAGATAATCATTTCTTAAAAATAGCATTTTAATGCAATCGTCATGGAACTGCTACACAATGTAGCCAAGTGATGTTTGCATCTACGCTGCAAATTAAGGGCGTGAAGATACATTGAACAAATTTTATTCGCCAGCCCTCTAAATTTAGACATGTGAAAAATTTGTTTTTCCGCGGTCAGAGTGCCGTATTATACAAATGGTTTACCCGAAATTACTGCCGTGTTCAGCGAAGACGCAAGAAGTAACCAGGAAGGTGCTCCATCAATTTCAAGGCTTAAACTGCAAAATTGAGGGAGCGAGGTCATTTTTTACAGTCATGGAAATAGTTTTTTTCTGTCTTTTTTTTCCCATGTCAAATGATGCAAATATTTTTGGGAAACCCCTGGGAATCAACGTAAAAATTGGGTTAATTGTCCCTCATAACAATAAAAAGACCTTAACCAGTTATTTGTTGATACAACACAAGCCAATTTTGTAAATCCGGTTAACTAACAGAGAAATTCACTAACACAGGTAGATACAATCTAGTACAGAAGTCACAGTCCCCTCTCCTTGGAGTACATCTATATTGATAATATATGTCCAGATTCATCAAAAAATTATTTCCTAAGTATTCCCTGGCTTTCATGATTTTCCTATTGATAGTCTGTGAGTTTCACGGCACTGAACATGGTAGGCCTATATGTTTTGCAACAGAGAAATAAGCTTTTTCGGATCTGAAATTCGAGATGTTTTGTGTTTAAACAAATGAAGTTTTCGGCTGCTATAAAGTTCTTAAACAAATTCTGAAAGACAGGTGACAAAATTCAAGTATTGACTCAAGTATTCCCGTGCTTCCATGATTTTCCTATTGATAGTCTGTGAGTTCCATGGCTCTGAACATGGCAGGTTTTGCAACTGAGAAATAAGCTGTTTCGGATCTGAAATTTGCGATCTTTTGTGTTTATACAAACGACATTAGACGTTTTTGGCCACAAAATGAATTGTAGAAAATTTCTGAAAACCAGATGACAAATTTCAGATATTGACTGAAATATTTCCCAACTTTTATAATTTTCCTATTCATAGTATTGGAGTCTCAGGTCTCTGAACATTGTATGTTTTGCAAAAAAGTTAGCAGCATGACGCACATGAAAATCGTGATCTTTTATGTTTAAAAAAATGGCCTAATTGACTGTTAAAATAATCGTGGATAAATTCTGAAAAGCAGGTGATGAAATTCAGGTGATGACTGAAATATTTCCCAACTTTCATAATTTTCCTTATCATAGTATTTAAGTTTCAGGTCTCTGAACATTGTATGTTTTGCAAAAAAGGTAGCAGCATGTTTCACGTGAAAATCGCGATCTGTTACGTTTTCAGAAACGGCCTTATTGACTGCTCAAAAAAATCGTAGATAAATTCTGAAAAGCAGGTGATGAAATTCAGGTGTTGACTGAAATATTTTCCAACTTTCATAATTTTCCTGTTCATAGTATTTGAGTGTCAGTTCTCTGAACATTGCATGTTTTGCAAAAAAGTTAGCAGCATGACGCACATGAAAATCGCGATCTTTTATGTTTAAAGAAATGGCCCTAATGACTGCTACAAAAATCGTAGATAAATTCTGAAAATCAGGTGATAAAATTCAGGTATTTACTAAAATATTTGCCAACTTTTGTATTTTTCTTATTCATGGTATTTGAGTTTCAGGTCTCTGAACATTGTATGTTTTGCAAAAAAGTTAGCAGCATGACTCAAATGAAAATTGCTATCTTTTATGTTTAAAGAAATGGCCATATTGACTGCTAAAAAAATCGTAGATAAATTCTGAAAATCAGGTGATAAAATTCAGGTATTTACTGAAATATTTTCCAACTTTCATAATTTTCCCACTCATGGTATTTGAGTGTCAGGTTTTTGAACATTGTATGTTTTGCAAAAAAGTTAGGAGCATGACGCACATGAAAATCGCGATATTTTATGTTTAAAAAAATGGCCTAATTGACTCCTTAAAAAAATCGTAGATGAATTCTGAAAATCAGGTGAGAAAATTCAGGTATTGACTGACATATCCCCAAAGTTTCATAATTTTCCTGCTAGTCATAAGCGAGTGTCAGGGCTGCAAACATCACATGTTTTTCCTGAAAAAGAACAGCAACTCTACTGCATAGCATGGTAATAGAGAGGTTTTGCTACACGTTCACGTGTGACGTATACGTGTACAAGTGCTATCTAATTACATTGTTGTCATGGCAACTCCCACGTACACGTCACACGGAAACGTGTAGCAAAACCTCTCTAATGTCACAATAGGACCCAGAGAATAATTGGCAGCAGCCAAAGTACCATACGGTCAGCCAAAGCTTCAGATGGTAAGGCAAAGCATCTGATGGAATATCATCTGATGAAAAAGGGTCTGATGAAATATCCAAATAGCATCTTGGGGGATATTTGATCTTTTCAAATATCCTCATAGTGCTATTTGGAATATCCAAAGTCTTTTGAAAAGCACTTTTTGCTATTAGACACAATGGCAGTAGAGACATTGTCTCAAGGATTAGGCGTTCTTTTTTTCTGACATTGTATATTGTCGATGATTCAATTTACACTGCTGGGTCCATCAACACGTTTCCCTCTCCTCAAATGCTCTGAATATTTCATACTCTGTGAAACATTGCAGAATCTCTTCGGGAGCAAAAATCAATATATTCTAGCTTCTATATCTTTTGTTTCCTTTTAGAAATATACTTTTTTTCCTTAATGAACCATTCTTTCCATTCATGTCTTGCTTTTATCCTATGAGAAGTGCTTTGTAGCATAATTCTAATGATTCTGCAAAAAAACAGGACACAAAGAATAGCAATTTGCCTTAAGTTCTCTTTGTTAAATCCACATTCTGTATTATATTTTTTTCATGTGTTTGATGATTTCTTATCCTTTCAGGAATGGTCCTAGGAGTGGTGTCAGCAATCCTACTAATCACCCTCTTGCTGGTTCTGGCCCTTTACTTGCACAGGAGGTGAGATGATCCTATTCTTTATTTCAATTTTAGTGGTATTGTGTGAAACTATATAAGTACTTATTAGAAGCCTATACATGCAATGTAATGTAATGTTAAAGGACCATAATCGTCAATTCAGTATGTTTGCACCAACCAAAATTAATAATCTCTGTAAAAGAAAAAAAGAATGAGATTTATTTTTAAAAAGGCAAATGCTTCAAAAACTTCACAGCTATCCGCCTTCGCCTAGATGCCAGCGTTCGGCTTGTGCTAAATATGGAAAATTGGTCTGAGGTAGCAAATATGACAAACTGCTGCAATGAACCGACCGAGATAATCTATTCCTTTGCTACTACTCTATTCCGGGTGCTATGAATTTACAATTATCATAGAACAGGAAGACATCAAAATCCTTCATCTGAACACTATAAAATGAAAAATAGATTAGGCCTACAGTGCAAAAATTAGGAAGATCACTTAATTATCAATAATTTCTTTCAATAGAACCACAGAAAAGATTCTGTTTAATGTTGAACAGCAAGGTTTCAACACAGGCACTGTCATGTACATACACAAACATCTTATGAAGCAAATTGCAGGGTTGTGTAACAGGCCAAAGCAATAAGAACATCAAGAGCCCTTCACTATTGTCAGTGTACCCTTGAATGTCATGTCAGTGATATTTGATACTTGAATCAGAAGTTCACCAGGTTGAATTGTGCAGTGTGCTTCATTGGTGCAATTGGTGTACAGCTAGGATATATATAGAGAGTTAGATTTGATTGATTTGGTTGGAATTGATGAAGAGAGAAATAAAGAAATAGATGTATAGAAAAAAGATATAGATATATGCCTACATGATATGTAATTGCTCTATAGGCCTATGTACATGTAGATAGAAGTACTTAGATGCTTTCAAGCCAGGGGAATGGAAATTATGAACTTTAATAGACAGCTGAACTTTTGTAGAAAGCGTTGAACGGAAGATATTGTTCTACTTGTACTGGTTGATTCCTTTTTTGATTGATCGATTGATTGATTGATTTTTGTAATTTGTCTACTTACTGGTATAATATTACCACGTCGTATAATGGCAACTTTAAAGTTTAGATTGAAAATTTCGAAATGTTATCTTTGAAAATTAGAAAGAAATTGAATTTGGGCAATCTTGTATTAAAGCCTTACATCATTCACATTTCCTACAAGGTTTCAAAAAGAGAGAAAATGCAAGTTGGCTGTATCAATTACAAGTTAACATGTCTCAGAACTAACCAGATAACTTTACCATGATTAGCATGACAGCATGTTCAGGGAATTTTAACCAAGGCTCTTTCAACCTTAACATTTTTGAAGCCACATTTCAAAAATAATAAGTTAATGGATTCTGCTGCAAAATGAAATACCAATGTCTGCATCTGATGATTTTGTATTTCAAGATTCACAATCTGCCATTTCTAACCTTGGTAACATACATGTGCATGACATTTACTGTGGCAGAGAACCAGGCTACATTTATAATATGCATGTAGAAATCATGGTTAAGTTTAATTACTCATTTCAAGATTTACTGGTTTGAAACGTTTTGCAGACAGTTAATTAACATGTCAGTCACTTCTGAACATCTGCAGACCTGTAGGCCAAGGCGGCATATTCCAGAGCAACTTCGAAAGATCAATTAGGAGTTTGATTCTCAACTTCAACTAAAGGAAAAACAAACCACCTGAAAACGTATCCAAAAAGGCAAAAATAAAGGGGGAAACAAAGAATGAAAGTGGAGAGTAAAAAATCTTTGAAAGAGTCTTTTTAAATTGGCAATTTCTTGTACAGCTTCATTGTGTGAAAAAAGCTTTAGCCAGAAAAGAGTAGTTACAATTCTACTTTTGATAAAATCCATTGTTATTTGTGGGCATATAAGTAGACTTGGTTCAATCTATGCAAGCGATAGGCTGCTGACATCTCCAGATAAGGCTAGCTCTGTCCATTTAAGACATTTGCAATTTCTCCACGTTCTCTGTCTTGTACGGAACGTTATCGTTTCTTGTGACGTTGCAATGCTTGCTTGCCCACGTGAGTGACGTCACCAGGACGTGAGTAGAAAGACAATGGTCAATGCCAGCCAATTAGACAGGCAGACATGTGTAAGACAACTGAATAAGAACAATGGGATCCTTAAGGTATTTTAAGTATAGAAAGGATGGCTATTTATGCCTGATCATTGTCAAACACACTGCAAAAAATTCCCGTTAAATTTTACAGTTAAATTAACTGGCAACTTTGTTCCAGGTCTAAGAATTGTAAAAGTACTAATAAACCTGAACAGGACACAGAACCGTAAAATGCAGATTGGTACATTGAACTGCAATTTTGCGGATTCAACAAAGTGATATTACGGTATAATGCACATATATAAAACAGCTTATTTAAAGTATATTTTACAGTTATAACATCTGTCAAACATAGAATGTAAAGAATGCAAGGGGCTGTAAAATCTAATGAAAAAATATGGATAGTATTTGATTTAACTGTCGCATAGCTGTAGGGATGTATCGAAGATGGAATCAGCTGAGAGAGTGAGAGAGCCAGTGACTCCAGGCTCGGCCTTGCTCATCTCTTGCGTGACAGCAGGGAAGAAAGTCCATCAATTAGTTTGCTCACAAACCATAAAATGGATGGATATTTTCCAAGAGAACCAGGTGTCAAGTTTATCGAAGAATGTTCTGTTGATGCAGACTGCGCCTGGGTTATTTTGGTTTTAATAGTGCCATTCTTTAGATCACATCATAAAACTCACACAAATGTCAATGTCAGATATAGACATTACAACTTTTGCGTAATGACACCATCTTTAAGATCATATGAATGAGGATGTTCCCTTACCTTCAGATAAGTTATAGATTAAGTTTGATTAACAGCGGTGTAAAGCATATGTTATAGATCGCACCACATGTGCTGTGGTTGAAGTCCATGCAATCTCTTGTTCATAGTTCCTAATCTGACCAGGTGTATTGATTGTTTAGCCAATTCAAATGTTTTGTCTGCATATTACAAGTTGCCAGTAAATTAACGGTTGAAGTAATTGTTCATTAACGTGAACTGAATGTTGAATGACATGTCGCAGTAAATTTATCTTGTAGCCATTTTGTAACTGACAAAGAACTGTAAATTCTCGGACAAAGTCTGTATTAAAAAAATACTGGTAAAATAACAATAAATTTACGGTTCTTTTAGCCAGAAAAACACGGTCATTTCTTACAGTGCAGATACACAGATAAATAGACAGATAAATAGACAGATAGATAGATAGATAGATAGACAGACAGATAGATCAAGAGACAAATAATCATGAACTTGACAACAAGATTTTGCTCTTTTTTTAAATCTTATTTTTTGACCTCTTGTGGGCCCCCCTGAGTGATTGGGCCCGTGGCAGCTGCCACTTTGCCACACAGGCCAGTCCGCCCCTGATAGATAGATAGATAGATAGATAGATAGATAGATAGATAGATAGATAGATAGATAGATAGATAGATACATAGATAGATAGATAACATTGACAAATTTATTGACGTGTACAAAGAAATTTTACTTAACTGATGGAGTGGACCCATGACAAACACCTAACAAACTACTGAACTGAACTATATTGTGAATAGTATTCTTTTATTCGAATAGAGGATGTTGGGGGATCAATGTGATGATACATGAGCCTTGAAACTGCATTCCCATTCAGTTTAAATTTCACATCAACCCAGGAAGAGGGTTACATGCCTTGTTTACCACTGGTCTAAAGGTGTCATCCGTCAAATGCTGGAAGTTATATAAAAAAGTATTTAGTTTACCCCATGACTCTCCAGAATATTCTCATTACAAGAAATATCGAAGTATGTATCAGAAACTACGTCGGAAAGCTAAATTTCGATATATTAATAATTATATTGCAGAAAATGGCAAAGATGCAAAAAAACTATGGGGTATTTTAAACAAAGTTGTTGGGAAAATTAGAAATAAAAATGAGATATCAAATGAAATGTATATCAATGGCATTAAAGAAAGTAACAAGGAAATAATTAGTAATGCTTTTGCAAAATATTATAGCGAAATTGGAAATGGCATAGCAGAAAAAATAGAACAGAGACCTCAAGCTGAATGTATTAAAACCATTTCTAGAAACGAACACACTTGTTTTCTTTTTCCAACTACAAAGGCTGAAATTGAACGTTATATTAAGGGATTAAAATCAAAATCTAGTAAGGGACATGACCAATTATCCAATACAATGCTGAAGACTATTTACCCTGGTATACTTCAAGCCCTGGTTATAATATTTAATAAATCTTTGTCCATGGGTGTTTTCCCTGATGACATGAAACAAGCCATCGTAAAACCATTATATAAAGAAAAAAGTGTCTTGGAAATATGTAATTATAGACCGATATCTCTACTTCCAGTGATCTCAAAAATTTTAGAAAAAATTGTGCATTTTCGAATTAGTAAATTTTTTGGCAAACATGAATTAATGTATGAGGGTCAATATGGATTCAGAATACATAGAAGCACAACAGATGCAATCTTAGATTTTACAGGAAATGTCCTTGACGGCTTTAATAAAAAAATGTACACTGTCGGACTATTTTTAGACATGACAAAGGCTTTCGACAGCATTAAACATGAGATATTATTTGAGAAAATGGAGGCATATGGTATAAGGGGAACAGCTTTGGCCTGGTTTAGGAGTTATTTGAATAATAGAAATATAAGAGTAATGTTTAATAATGTCTTGTCAGATGAATATAGAGTCACGTATGGAACACCCCAAGGTTCTGTCCTGGGTCCTTTGTTGTACTCAATTCTAGCTAATGATATGTCCAGATGTTTAAAATTTTGCAATGCTATCACTTTTGCGGATGACACTACTATTTATATCACTGGTGGTAATACAAGATTCCTTTTTAGAAAGGTTAATGAAGACCTGAAGTACTTGAAAGAATGGTTTAATTATAACTCTCTATCATTAAATATAGAGAAATCGTGCTATATTTTGTTCAAGAGAATTAACAATAAACCAGATATCCCTTGTAAAATAGAAATTGCTGGTCAAGAAATAAAACAAGTATCGTGTACCAAATTTTTAGGGGTTTACATTGATGAAAATCTTAATTGGAACGAACATGTAAAGCATTTATCGATGAAATTGAATTCTGGAATTTATAGTTTGAATACGAGGGGTGTTCAGGAAGTTCTGACCAATTTTTGTAGCAGGCCGTTCTCTTTGACGTACTTGCATGAAATTTTCACAGTGCAAAATTCGGGTGTTTAGCCATTGATTCTGAAAATATTACATCCGTGGCCAATGTTTAACTTACTTTTCTGTTGCCATGGAAACCACACCTTGGGGTAGGCAGCGCAGCTTAATTTTTCATACAAAACTCAACAATTTAGCTGTGTAAATCGCCATAAAATTTATTGCATATACACAATTAATTTTGAACATAGATGTTCACCAGCAGCTTCACACTTTTTCAAAGTACTCTCTGTGGCATGAAACAAATTTTTGCATCCTTTCAATCCACTCAATGAAGCAATTTTCTAAGTCTTAACTTAGAAAAGCCCTGGAAATGGCATTTCAAAAGTCCTGATTTGCAGCATATCTTTCACCTCTCAGCTCATCTTTTAGATTAGGGAATAAACAACAGTCACATGGTGCTAAATCATCATCGAGGTATCTAGAAATGCTGTCCTAATGAGATCCTGGGTTTGTGTACCATTCTTTCCTGTGAGAAAACACAATTTGAATGAAGCTCTCTGATCGCGTTTCGGGTCCATGTAAAACGCTCATCGAAAATCACTCTTTACAGTGCAAAAATCAGGTTTAAACCTCTAAACAATGGATTGGCACAACATTGTGACATCATAAAGTTACAATCACAATTTCCAGTAGGCCCTGCACAGGTTTGCAGTCCTTTTTAACATAATTTGACCCTAGATTTCAGAGAAAACACAACGCTAAGTTCACTAGAAAAATGAGCTGCGCTGGGTTCCCCATCTTGCTGTTTCCATGGCAACAAAATAACAACTTAAATATATTGTGTCTCAAAGGTGCTTGGCCATTTGTTTCCTTGATACCTCAAGATGTATTCCTGAAAATTTGAAGACTCTAGCTCAAGTATAAGCATCTCTCAGAAAAATTGGTCAGAACTTTCTGAACGCCCCTCGTACGGTCAAAAATGTGTTGTCTGTGAGCTCAAAGAGGTTGTTGTATTTTGCTAACATTCAATCGCACTTAACTTATTCGTTATGTGTATGGGGACCCATGACGTCGACCAGTAATATAAAAGGCTACAGGTTCAACAGAACAAAGCTATTCGGGCATTATTTTTAATTAATAGAAGAACTCGTCTAAAACCATATTTTAAATTAGCGAAAATTCTAACTGTGGAAGACTTAATATCTCTGTCTCTTATGAAGATTTCTTTCAAATATACGAATGATACTCTACCAAAAAGAATAGTTAACTTATTTGAACAAAATGTACATGGATATAATACTAGAAACAGGGACTGCCCACGGGTCGCACAACATACTATACAAATTTATAATAAAAGTTTTCTCGGCAGGGCACCGAATTTATGGTTGCAGTTACCAAATATTGTTAAAAATAAGAAGAATGTTAAGTTGTTTAGTAAGCAAGTAGTGATCTTAAAATTAGAATCCTATTGAAAAACTGTTAGAAATTATAATAATTTTAATTTTATTGACATTTTTGTTGAATGAAATATATACATTATAATTAACAATTTGCATTTCCTTGCATGAATGTTCTGTCGTTGTAAGTAATAATTTCAACTGTATTGTTAATGTGATGTTATTGTTTTATATGAACTGATTTGTATAGGTGCAAATGCTCTGTATATAATTATTAACTACTTGTTGGATTGACATATATTAATTATTAGTATATATATGATTTTTTTTTTTTGATTTTTTTATATATTATCCTTTTAATTAACTGTTAATTTAACTTGGGCAGTCACCCCCCAATGGGAACAGTAATAATTATTTACTCGGGTAGATTGCCCCCAACATATGTAATTTTCTTGTTATAATTTGAAAGCTATATTAATATACCATGTATGTACTATGTATGTTGGAAATAAATATATCTATCTATCTATCTATGAACATTTACATCATGGTTGAACTGCAAGGAACACCAAGTGACAGTATATAAAATTTGGTATATGTAGGCTCTCTATAGGCCTAAGTGCAGCATTGCACATCAGTTAAATAATTTATTTGACCGAAAATAGTTTAGGTTTTTGGGGGATTGATTTTAACAAATATAACGTATTGGAACTACAGTATGTATAGGCCTACATAGCTTAGATTTTATACAGGGTGTATTCAATGTAAACATATATTATGAAATTATGTGATAAGTGCTTCTTTCCTACATTGCTCTAGCTCCTGGTAAGTCTTAAATCCCTGAAATACTAAATACAAAATGCGTGAAGTAACCAACCTTGTCTTTGATGCCATTTTCATTGATGACTCTAGATGGTTTCAAAAATTGATTATGTCTCAATAATTAATTTCAAAGGATCAGCATTTCCCCAACTGCAGTGGAAGGCCGGTAACAATGCAGAAACAAATATGTAAGCAACAAAGAAGCCTTGTCACTGGACACCCTCTCCTTTCGTATTTCCGTGGGCTCCAAGCTGTTGATGGTACATTGTAAATTTTGAATTTTGAGTTAGCTTAATTGATCGAGTGAGATGGTTGCACAATTCCTTTGAGACAAGATATCTTGTTGTTTGCGAGTTATAACAACATAAAGATTATCATAACTCAAAACAGCAAGCTATCACGGCTCAAACAAATTGTGCAACCGTCTCACTCAATCATTTGAGCTAACTCAGAATTTCAGAATTTACAGTGTACAGCAAAGCATAGCCAGGTCACCATATTGAATTATCTGATGCCTTGGATAAGACAAACACATGGTTATCTGACAATAATGGATAGGATTACTGTTGTCTGAGTGATTGGCCATAGTAAACAGTGCTGGGAAGTCCAGTAGGATTGGATCAAATGAATCGTTTACATGTCAAAAATGCAAATAAGTGATCAAACAAGAGATCAAGGATTTTGTTGCCCTTTCGTGAACCTCAGCTGAGATATCGAATCCTAAACTAAACATACACAGCCAATGATTGGCAAGAAATGTGATGACTTTGATAGATCACATGTCAAAATCCATGTCAATAGTCCAAACAAGTCCTCATCGATAAGTCGCTTTGCAAACATGAAAATTTGTAAGTTGTAACTGTGAAAAGCCCTTCACTGGGTTATTGTAGATGTACCCATGGTGAGAGTTGTTGACTGTTAGACTGACTTACTGAATGATAGATTTATCAACTTACAGATTGATGACTGATTGTTAAATGTTAGGCCAATGGATTGATTGACTGATCGTATAATTTGGGCTGTCTTCAATCTTTAAAAAAGCAACAAAAGAAAACCTTCAGGGATTCTTGCAATCTGGCATTCTCCAAACTTTCTTTGAATCATCACTACATGCATATTTAAAAGTTTCCTTATTCATATTACGATTATAAACTGAAAGATTCAGAGCTGAAGGAAGTAACTTATTGTACATGAATAATTTCGAATTTTGCAGTGAGCAGTTAGTAGGTAGTAAAGCCTTGTCTCAGGAGGACATTTCCCTTGGTGAATAATGACCGATTTTATTAGATCTGCATGAGGGTCTGCTGCCGTCTTGTTTACCTGGCACAAAGTGTCCACCTGCCCATGGACAACCTGTCTCCTTCCCACAGCTCAGATGGCTTCACAGAGGCTAACAGACGTTTGGGATGAATTTTGCACATCTTGGGATCACATGACAGGGGTGGTCATGTGACTTGTCAGCTGATGCACATACCTGTGAATGATGCAATGACATTGAATATTATTTAAAAAATGCAGAATAGGAACAAGAAAGTTTCCAAAAAACATGTTTATGGGAACATCAAAAACATTGTCTTCAACATGGAAGCATAATTTAGGAATCAAAATGGTAAATTTTTCAAAATACTTCGCTAATAAGCCGACTAAGTAGATATTTGCATGTTATGAAGCATATCCTAATAATATTACAACTCTTGCGATGAAGTGTGCTGTAGCATGGGCCTACCTTTTTCAAGATTGTTTAAAAAGTAAACATATTGCAAAATGACAATGCAATGAGAAAGCAAAAACAAAGCCCTTGCCAAAACATGCAATGCAAAGTTTTAGACTTATTATTATTTACTTCTAGTGATGTTAGACATGTATTAAGTGCTGTTATGTCACCACCCAAAATTTTGCCAATGTGATAAATGATACTAAATATATTGTAATTGAAATGTTATTGTTGAACAATGAATATCATGTGTTATGTTTAACGAAATGAATAATTATCACAGAAATATATAATTTTTAGACACTCTACAATGCAATGAGATCTATGATTTTATAACTTGGTTTACAATCAGGTCAGTCTAAGTATTTGGCCTGCCATTTAATTTTAGAATTTTGATACCATTCCATATAGAATATATTTAGGAAATAATCTGCTGAACCAGTGGCACCACAGGCTTGACTGACAGACACTTTTTATCATAAAAATGTCAAATCTAAGTATTTAGTAAAGTGCATGTTCAAACGGCTATGAATGATGTGACAAATATCATATCTGAGAAAATGGGATGTTTCAGCAAGTTTTAGTTCAATAAGAATAAGACATTGCATATGGATGAATACAAAGTCAACAATGAGAAATGCAAGCAATACATCAAATGGGCCTCGGAATAATAAAGATTGGATGTGATTACATTGCCCTATATATTCGTCAGATATGAATTGTGTCTGAAAAAATTTATGTGGTTTTAAATTCAGATATCATCAGAATAAATAGTTATTAGATTATTTTGACAAATATTTATTTAGAGCATGCATATAATAATATAGAAAGATTGACAGATCAATAGATAGATAGATAGATAGATAAATAGATTAATATTGGTCAACCATTGGTCTTCATGAAGCTTGCTACGATATTCTGAAGTGTGCACAAAGTACTCAATGTAATTTTAAAAGACTCAAAAGCCACTTCATTCGATGTTTGTTGTTGCCTGAAGCCCTTCTTTTGACGTTTTGTGACACTTATTTTCTTAGACTTTACAATGTTTCACTGTATTGCCTGTAACACAACACTTGCTACCAATGTTGGGCAAGAAATGACTGATTTGACCGCAGAAAATCAGCAACTTCAACACATTTGCTGCCTTCCCCATCAATTACCAATAACAACTTCGGGTAGAGGGTAAAAGAGATGAGTATTGAATATTTCAGGAGCCATATCAAGTAAGTCTCTTGGCACCAAAATAATTGCCTAATTGACTGGGCTATGAACTAATGGTTAATTGCCACTGCCATTTTCACTATCTTTGCTGACTGGTTATGTTCTTTGTTTGCTCGTTTGTGGCTTAGGATGGGAAAAAAATTGCGTGATTGATTGATTGATTGACTGACTGACTGACTGATTGGTTAATTGACTGATTGATTGTTTTATTGACTGAATAACCATTACAGTTTACACAGATACAGTGTGTCTGATGAAATTACGCAAGTCGCATATGGCACAGCAGCATGACAACTTTTGAGGCGAACATCATATCCTTTTCGCATAATCACTGGATAGAGATGGGAAATCTTCCATGTAAGTTTCATTAAGAATCATTGAGGCAAAATTAAGTTACGCCATATTATCAAATATCTTGGTGTCTGACAAAATTACGCAAAATCCTAATTTTATTTGGAAGGGCCTTGAAAATGTTAAATTTTTAAATTATTTTACTTCAGTCATTAGCATTCTATCATTTGTCAACTATTCATGTCAAAAAAGTTTGCTTATCTGCTGCCCATGTCAAGCAATATGCATTGTCTCCATTGGAATAACATTGATTTTGCATAATTATTTCAAATTTATGCTCCCAAAAATCTCGAAATGGACTGATCTTCATCAAAATTCCTTTAAAAGCTACCTTTTTCCATTTATTTATTGCAGTGAAACTGACTGATCAGTTGTGTCTTTGGAATTTACAAACTATATAATTCGGAACTCCACATCCTCATCGCAGTGCAATTCCAATGGCAAGTCAGGGAAAGAATTTTTGATTGCATGTTGTTTTAAAGTTACAGATGTTACTTCAGTTTCCCTTGCTATGAGCTAAATAGACAGTATAAGGTAAGTACTAGAAGCATGTTTTTAATGATCGGAACCATTTTGAAGTTTTGGAGAGCATAAACTTGATAAATTTATGCAAAATCAATGTTATTCCAATGGAGACAATTAATACATATTACTTGATATGGGCACGACATAAGCAAACTTTTTTGACATGATTAGTTGACAAATGATAGAACGCTTATGATTGAGGTAAAATAATTTGAAAATTTAACGTTTTCAAGGCCCTTCCACATAAAATGTGGATTTTGCGTAATTTCGTAAGACACCAAGATATTTGAAAGTGTGGCATAACTTAATTTTGCCTCAATGAATCTTAATGAAACTTACATGGAAGATTTCCCAGCTCTATCCAGTCGTTATGTGAAAAGGATATGATGTTGGGCTCAAAAGTTTGCATACTGCTCTGAAATATGCGACTTGCGTAATTTCATCAGACATACTGTAGTATAAAGGCATGTTTATCCAGTTAGTGAAAAGAATGAACAAAGGGAAAAACTGATTATGGCGCTGCAAAGACATCTTGTTTAATGTACATGTTATTCTGTTTTTGGAAACAGAGAGAGGTAACTCGTCATGTAATCATTAGACCGGTCTGCTTTCCATTCAGCAGAAATTTCTTACACAGCTGCTTTGAAACAAGTTCAGGAAACAAGTTTCACAGTTCACTGAATATTCTCATCATGTTTGAATGGTGAGGAACACCAAGAAACTCTATTACAGTTGGTTATAAGCTCTAAACGAGTTCTTAATGTGCTGCATTGCACATCAGCTGAATAATTAATTTGTTACAAAAGAGTTTAGGATAATTTCCAATAACCATAAAGAAAAATACTATAAAGAATTAGCAAATTAAACAGTTACAGACTTAGCCAAATGATGGTACTGCAGGGTGTATAGACAGGTCACCATATTGAACTATCTGATGCTTTGGATAAAACAAAGACATGGTTGTCTGACAATAATGTATAGGATTACTGTTTTCTGAGTGATTGGCCATAGTAAACAGTGCTGGGAAGCCCAGTAGGATTGGATCAAATGAATCGTTTACATGTCAAAAATGCAAATAAGTGATCAAACAGGAGATCAAAGATTTAGTTTCCCTTTCGCAAACCTCAGCTGAGATATCGAATCCTAAACTAAACATACACAGCCAATGATTGGCGAGAAACATGATGACTTAGATAGATCACATTTCAAAATCCATGTCAATAGACCAAACAAGTCCCCATTGATAAGTCACTTTGCAAACATGAAATTTGTAAGTTGTAACCGTGAAAAGCCTTCACATGGACAACCTGTCTCCTTCCCACAGCTCAGATGGCTTCACAGAGGCCCACAGACGTTCAGGATGAATTTTGCACATCTTGGGATCACATGACAGGGGTGGTCATGTGAATCATCAGCTGATGCACATACCTGTGAATGATGCAATGACATTGAACATTATTACAAAAATGGATAAGGGAAACAAGAAAGTTTCTTTCAAAATGTGTATGAGAACATCAGAAACATTTTCTTTGGCACATGTAGAAGTTGGCAATTTAGGAATTAAAAGGGTACATTTATCGAAATACTTCACTAATAGCCCAACAAAGTGGATATTTGCATGTTATATACTAGAAATTGCCCATGGCAGTGGCCTGTAAATGTTATATTTTAGGCAGAGTTGGAAAGTTCATATGGGGGGCACCTTGGGGGGGGCACAGGTGCAATATGAGTGCACGTGGGCCCCGAACCCCGGGCACGTGGGCCGAAACACCGCTCCCCCGACCCCCGGCACGTGCCCCCCCATAGGGACGGCAGTGGGACATTGTGCAAAACTAAGGTATATTTTTGTTTGGTTGTGTAAGAGGTATGTATTATGTAGGCCTATAGAAAGTCATAGAGGAATTTGATAGTGAAAGTGCAAAGTAGCAGTGGTGAAATAATGTGAGATTTAGGTTTGAATGTTGTAGATGTGCCCAGGGTAAAATGGAGAAAGTGCAAAGATGTTGAAAGTGGAGGTCAAATTTCAGTGATCAATGCTTTGATTTGGTAATCACAAATTGACCTGTAAGGATGAGTCTTGGCAGGTGGCAGGTGCGAAGGTAAATAGCAGTTGAGAAAGGGATGAAGAATTGATAGTCTGAAGTACAGTAGCGGACAAAAGTTTAGGCCACGTCAATTTTTTTGGCAATATTAGGGAAAATAGGTGCTCAGCTGAAAAATTTCTGCATGGATTTTCTTGCCTATGTGTCAGGGAAGTTCTACAAGAGAGAAAACTTGATCTATTTTTAGTGCTTCCTTGAATATGTGTGATAAACCAAAATTTCAGGTGGTCTAAACTTACGTCTGATGCTCGCTTGCATCCACAAAGGCCCTTAATGGCATTGTGCATTAGTGGAAGGGTGGCTAAATTATTCAAAGTTATTTTAGACAAGTTATTCAAACATGTTTCATGTGATTTAAAGGCAATTAGTCATGAAACAGGAAAAAACAAATTTTTTAATAATTTTTAAAAATTTCAACTTAGGAGGTAATAATGGTGATTCAATGAGCCAAAATTGTAAATAAACAAAAGGTCAACTAAAAACAACTAAGAAAATATGTGTCTGACACATTTTCATCCTTCTAATGGAGTATGAATACACTTGACACCCAGTCATACTGCAAAAATGGTGTTTTTGCCTGGTTTTGTCTAAGAGACTCCAATTTGAAGCATCATAAAACAGTGAAAGGAGAGTTTTCATTCACCTGAGTATGTGTCCTGATAAAATCAAACAACTTTTGTTTGTTCGCTTTACTTATGATGAAACTACAGCTACTTTTATGGAAGGCGTAAAACTGCTCCATTCATTAACATTACGTTTCAGTACACCTTCCAGATTGGCGTTTGTAATTTTGTCTGTACGGTGGGAAAATAACAAAAGTTTGTGGATTTTATCAGGACACATACTCAGGTGAATGAAAACTCTACTTTCACTGTTTTATGATGCTTCAAATAGGAGTCTCTTAGACAAAACCAGGCAAAAACACCATTTTTGCAGTATGACCGGGTGTGAAGTGTATTCATACTCCATTAGAAGGATGAAAATGTGTCACATATTTTATTAGTTGTTTTTAGTTGACCTTTTGTTTATTTACAATTTTGGCTCATTGAATCACCATTATTACCTCCTAAGTTGAAATTTTTAAAAATTATTAAAAAATTTGTTTTTTCCTATTTCATGACTAATTGCCTTTAAATCACATGAAACATGTTTGAATAACTTGTCTAAAATAACATTGAATAATTTAGCCACCTTTGCGCTAATGCACAATGCCATTAAGGGCCTTTGTGGATGTAAGCAAGCATCAGACGTAAGTTTAGACCACCTGAAATTTTGGTTTATCACACATATTCAAGGAAGTGATAAAAATAGATCAAGTTTTCTCTCTTGTAGAACTTCCCTGACACATAGGCAAGAAAATCCATGCAGAAATTTTTCAGTTGAGCACCTATTTTCCCTAATATTGCCAAAAAATTGATGTGGCCTAAACTTTTGTCCGCTACTGTATGTTTGGCAATCTATCTGTCGATATCAATCTATGGGGCTTACATTTATGTTTCTATTCTATCTGTGTATCTAGGCTATTCATTGATATATATGTATCAAGAGATTTATCATTCATTTAAAGTGCAATGATGTAAGAAAAGATAGTGCAGGGCAAATAGATCATTAAATTGGGTAGTTCTGTGATTGACCTATGAGTTTAATTGTGTATTGACATGCAGGTGTGAAGGTAAATTGCACTTGACGCAGGCTGTCACAGTGACACATTAAGTGGCATTCAGTGCAAGTGTAATATCATAGAACAAAAGAATGTTGATGAGACACAGAAATAGGCAGAGAATCGGTGTTTCATTGCAGTTTGGTTCCCGTGAAAGCATGTATGAAACAGCGCAAAAATTCTGGATGTTTGGATGGCCCGCAGCGCCCCTCTGTGTCTGATTGACAGGGATGCAAAAACATACGACGCTGGGAATCCTGACGGCCGATCGTGCAAAGCTAAATTAGACAGTTTTGACATGTTAATATTTATGAATCAGAAGGATAGGACAGGAAAAGATAGATAGGTGCACTGTTCGGGTGAGTGGGATGCCAAGGAAATGTGTGTGAAGCTTGGGCAGCAGTGATCAAGCAAGCCCAGATTTAACAGCAATATTAGCCGGTAGGGATAGACAATTTGGACATGTTAATATTTATGAATCAGAAGGATAGGACAGCAAAAGAAGGATAGGTGCACTGTTCAGGTGAGTCGGATGCCGAGGGAATGCGTGTGAAGCTTGGGCAGCAGTGATCAAGCAAGCCCAGATTTAACAGCAATATTAGCCGGTAGGGATTATTATCACAGAAATAGATTGTCTTTTAAGACATATTACCATCAGATCTATGATTTTATGACTTGGTTTACAATCAGGTTAGTCTAAGTATTTGGCCTGCCATTTAATTCCAAAGTTTTGATACCTTTCCATATTGGATATTTTTAGGAAAATAATCCACTGAATAAAAGGCTTAATTGACAAACACTTTTTATCATAGAAATATCAAATCTCCGAAAAGCAGAGGTACAAGTTCAAATGGCTATGAATGATGTGACAAATATCATATTCGAGAAAATGGGATATTTCAAAAAGTTTGAATTCAATAAAAATAAGATATTGCATTTGGATGAATACAAAGTCAACAACCATAAATGCAGGCAATACATCAAATGGGCCTGGGAATAATACAGATTGGATATGATCACTTTGCCCCATAAAGTTGTTGAATATGACTTTTGTCCTAAAAATATGTGGTTTTAAATCCAGATATCATCAGATGAATAGATTAATAGATAGATAGTTACTAGTTAGATAGATAAATAGATTGATAGGTAGGTCAACCATTGGACTTTGCAATAGTATGAAGTGTATACAAAGTACTCAATGTGATTTTAAATGACTCACTTGATTCATTGTTGCTTGAAGCCTTTTTAACACTTTGTGATCCTTGTTTTCTGGGGTCTTACAATATTTCACTTTGTGGCCTGTTGCACTACACTTGCTACAAGTGCCACAAATGGGGGAAGGAAATAATTGATTAATTTGACCGCAGAAAATCAGCAACTTCAACACTTTTGCTGCCTTCCCCATCAATTACCAAAAATAACTTAGGGTAGAGGGTAAAAGAGACGAGCATTGAATATTTCAGAAGCCTTATCAAGTAAGTCTCTCGGCTAATTGCCTAATTGACTGGGCTATGAAGTAATGGCTAACTGCCACTGCCATTTTCACATCTCTTTGCTGACTGGTTATGTTCTTCTGCACTCATTTGTGGTTGAAGACAAAAATGATTGTCTAATTGATTGATTGACTGACTGACTGACTGACTGATTGACTGATTGATTGATTGGTTGATTGATTGGTTAATTTTTTTATTAGCTTTTACACAGATAGAATAAAGACACATTATATTTATAATTATCAGCATGTGAAAAGACTGAAAGGAAGCAGTAAAAGGACACTGCAAAGACATCTTGTTCAATATTCATGTTATTCTCACCATGTAATCATTACAGTATGTCTGATGAAATTACGCAAGTCGCATATTTCAGAGCAGTATGCAAACTTTTGAGCCCAACATCATATCCTTTTCACATAACGACTGGATAGAGCTGGGAAATCTTCCATGTAAGTTTCATTAAGATTCATTGAGGCAAAATTAAGTTATGCCACACTTTCAAATATCTTGGTGTCTTACGAAATTACGCAAAATCCACATTTTATGTGGAAGGGCCTTGAAAACGTTAAATTTTCAAATTATTTTACCTCAGTCATAAGCGTTCTATCATTTGTCAACTAATCATGTCAAAAAAGTTTGCTTATGTCGTGCCCATATCAAGTAATATGTATTAATTGTCTCCATTGGAATAACATTGATTTTGCATAAATTTATCAAGTTTATGCTCTCCAAAACTTCAAAATGGTTCCGATCATTAAAAACATGCTTCTAGTACTTACCTTATACTGTCTATTTAGCTCATAGCAAGGGAAACTGAAGTAACATCTGTAACTTTAAAACAACATGCAATCAAAAATTCTTTCCCTGACTTGCCATTGGAATTGCACTGCGATGAGGATGTGGAGTTCCGAATTATATAGTTTGTAAATTCCAAAGACACAACTGATCAGTCAGTTTCACTGCAATAAATAAATGGAAAAAGGTAGCTTTTAAAGGAATTTTGATGAAGATCAGTCCATTTCGAGATTTTTGGGAGCATAAATTTGAAATAATTATGCAAAATCAATGTTATTCCAATGGAGACAATTAATGCATATTGCGTGACATGGGCAGCAGATAAGCAAACTTTTTTGACATGAATAGTTGACAAATGATAGAGCTATAATGATTGAAGTAAAATTATTTGAAAATTTAACATTTTCAAGGCCCTTCCAAATAAAATTAGGATTTTGCGTAATTTTGTCAGACACCAAGATATTTGAAAATATGGCGTAACTTAATTTTGCCTCAATGATTCTTAATGAAACTTACATGGAAGATTTCCCATCTCTATCCAGTGATTATGCGAAAAGGATATGATGTTCGCCTCAAAAGTTGTCATGCTGCTGTGCCATATGCGACTTGCGTAATTTCATCAGACACACTGTAGACCAATCTGTTTCCATTGAGCTGAAATTTCTTGCACAGCCCGCTTGAGACAAGTTCAGGAAGCAAATCTCATGGCCCACTGAATATTCACATCATAGGTGAACGGTGAGGAACACCAAGAAACTCTATTACAGTTGGTATTAGTTATTTAGGAGTTCTTATTGTGCTGCATTGCACATCAGCTAAATAATTCAGTTGTTACAATGTGGATTCCGATAATTGCCGGTAACCAACAAAAAGTAACATAATATTACAAATTAGCAAATAAAATAAATAGACACTTAGCCAATCATATACTTAATGAAGGTACAATGGTCACTTGCATTTCTTTCTCATGGTATTGACTATTTTCATATGGCATGTCTTCAATAGGTCACTAAGTAAAAGGTACAATTTTAAAGCATAAATGCACAAAGCTGCTAATCTGGCCTCTGCGCCTTCTTCCCACATGGAAATTCTTCTCCATGTTCTCTAAAATTATTTCATACATGTATCACGATTCCAATTTCATACAATTGAGTTAAGGATGCCAAGTCTCCCAGTTACTTTCTAAGAATATGCTTACCCCTTAATTTATTTTGGATGGCCTTCAGGGGTTATTACAGAAACTTTAAAGCAAGTAAGGAAAGGAGCCAGGATAACTTTAATATTTTCCCCTTGTTGAAAGCTGCTGATTTTACAGCAGTGCATAGCCTGGTCGCCATATTGAATTATCTGATGTCTTGGATAACATAAAAACAGGGTTATCTAACAATAATGTATAGGATTACTGTTGTCTGAGTGATTCGCCATAGTAAACAGTGCTAAGAATTCAAGTAGGATTGGATCAAATTAATCATTTACATGTCGAAAATGCAAACAAGTGATCCAACAAGAGATCAAAGATTTAGTTGCCCTTTTGTAAACCTCAGCTGAGATATTGAATCGTAAGACAAACATACACAGCCAATGATTGTGAGAAATGTGATGACACGGATCAGTCACATGTCAAAATCCATGCTGCTTGTCCAAACAATTCCTCATCGATAAGTCGCTTTGCAAACATGGAAATTTGTAAAGTTGTAACTCTGGACAACCCTTCAAAGTAATTGTAGCTAAGACCTATTGACAGACTCTTGGTAGACTTAAGGAATGGCTGTTGTGTGGATTGACTGAATTTTGATTGATAGTCAGACTGATTGATTGATTGATTGATTGATTGATTGATTGATTGATTGATTCATTCATTCATTGATTAATTCATTGATTCATTGATTGATTGATTCATTCATTCATTCATTCATTCATTGACCTGGCCTATTTATTGAGGCTGTGATATCTTCCAAAGACAAAAAAATTGAAAAATGAATACTTCTGACTGTTCCTACCTTCTCTAGAATCATTCTAATACTTCTGGTGATTCCACTTTTCTTACTCTGGCTCTTGGAATAATCCATTATCAATAAACAATAAAATATTAAAGGATCATGCAGTAATCAGAAGTTATTGTTAAATTTGACATCACATGAATGCATCTTAGATTCAGAACTGAAAGAAGCAAGATATTGTATAAAGAAAAATGTATTATTTTCTGGTGAGTAGTTAGTAAGTAGCTGAGCTTTCTCTTGAGGAGGAGGATGTTTCCCTTGGTGAATAATGACCGACTTTATTACATCTGCATGAGGGTCTGCTGCCGTCTTGTTTACCTGGCACAAAGTGTCCACCTACCCATGGACAACCTGTCTCCTTCCCACAGCCCAGATGGCTTCATAGACGTTTGGGATGAATTTTGCACATCTTGGGATCACATGACAGGGGTGGTCATGTGACTTGTCAGCTGATGCACATAGCTGCACACAATCCGAAAAATGTCAAGTTTAACAAAAACATAGAACAGAATTAAGTTTCCAAATAATGTGAAGTTATTTTTCCATTTTCAAAAAGAGCATCAAAAACATTCTCTTTCAGCAGAGAAGCTTCTATTTTTGGAATTAAAAGGAAACATTTATTTTTAAAAACTCCAGATATAACCAGTTAAATAGATATTTGCATGTTGTAAGGAATTTCCTAATGATGATATAATTCAACTCTTGGCATAAACGCACAAGCACAGGTTTACTTTTAAGACTTATTTTTAAAACAAAAAAAGATATAGATATTGTAAAATGAACAATCGAAAAAAGAAGAAAATAACAAAGCCCTTGCCAAAACATGTAATGCATAGGTTCAGACATGTTTATTACATGGCTAATGATGTTCTACAGATTCAAATATATAGATTTGTCCAATAAATAACAAATTTACAGAAATGTTACTGTAATGCATCATATTTTGTGTTGTCATGTCCACATTCTTTGGACAAGTAATCATATAGAAATATTATTATCGTTTTCATAGCTACTTGTTTTTTTGAAAACTTCGTTTTGCAGTTAAACCGTGACATCATCAGGTATCTGTCAATGTGATTGGTCTAATCCTCAATCTGTGACATATCAGTTCAGAGTTTGACATAACAGTTTTTGACAAAGGAATGTAAAACTGCCAGGCAATGTTACTATATGTGTACAACCACAACATACAACGCATGTCTAAGCTGAGTGGTCTGTTTGGTTCAGCTATAGTATAGTTCATTTAAGCATCTTTCAGCCAGAGCAAGCTAAACAAGTGAAACATTCATGTGTCAATGCACTTTGTCAGTTTCCTGAAATCTGTGCTTGTAATAAACAAAATCATTCAACTTAATCTCTGACATAACAGTTTTGGAATGAAGCAAATTGCAAACTTGAAAAACACGTAGCTATGAAAACGATAATAACACCATATAGATATGTGATTTCACACCTTGGTTTGCAACCTGTACACTGTATATAAGGGGTCAGGACAGATACACTGAAAGACAAAAGTTATGCATATGCCGTGCACTCAAGAATCTCATCTGTGGGCTCAATGTAAGGTTCTACCAAACAAAAGCTTGACTTAAAATTAACTACAAACACTAAAGAGAATGGTCCTTGGGTTCATTGCAAGTTTGCAACGTCCTGTCATCTGGAGCATCACCCACAACATCAAGAAACATTCTTTCATCACAATGATGGGTATCTTGAGCTCTGGTTGTTTTTCTGGGTCTAGCACCTTTTTGTTTATTCCTGGTTAACCCTAGCTCCCTGTGAAAGGCAGATTTCATTGATACCTTAACAGATGGACATCAGTCACTCTACAACCTTAACTGGTTTTTCCCACCTGTGTCACGCCAATAGATTTATCCCTTTCATATTGTGGTACTGGGGACACACTGATTTCAATTGTCAAAGAATTGTGTGCTTGCATGTTTCAGGATTACTTTAAGCTCATATTAAACAGCATATCTGCTACTGATATTGGTCAACAGCAAAAAACACCCTTTGTCAGCCATTTTGTAAAATTTTTTTTCTCGGTTCTGTGATTTATTGTTTGTGACCTTGTTTTTGGGTGCTTTACACCATGGAACCATCAAATTAACTATACCTCTTGAGCATCTTGGCTGCACAGCATATGCATAACTTTTGTCTTTCAGTGTATATACACATACCGGTATGTCTAAATATTGCCTGCCAGTTAATTTCAACTTTACTGCATTAATATATTATGAAAATGATCTGCTTAATAACAGGTTTGAGTAACAGAACACTTCCTATAGATCTTAAAAGTATCAAATCACTGAAACACAAAGGTTTAATAAGGGATCGTCTTCTAAAGGTGTTGAAATGGCTATGAATATTTTAGCAAATATCATATTCGAGAAAATGGGACATTTCAGCAAGTTAAGATTTCAATCAGAATAAAACATTGCATATGGATAAATATTTTTATAAAGTCAACAATCAGAAGTATTGTAATGCAAGCAGTAAACCGTTTGACAAATGGGCATCAGAACAATATACACTGTTCATCAAATGCTATTGGCCAGGTGTACATTTCACCCTGCAAAAAAAAAGAAGGTTTTAAATTCGGATATTGGCACTTATAAGGTTTTCTAAGGAAGATATAACAAATAAGAACACTAAAAATACATCTTATTCATGATATTATGTTTCTAAAACAGAGAGAGGTGACTCATCATGTAATCATTAGACCAATCTGTTTCCATTGAGCTGAAATTTCTTACACAGCTGGTTTGAGAGAAGTACAGGAAGCAAGTTCATGGGCCACTGAATATTCACATCATGGCTGAATGTTCAGGAATATCAAGAAACTCTATTACAGTTGGTATAAGCTCTTTAGAAGTTCTTAATGTGCTGCATTGCACATCAGCTAAATAATTAATTTGTTACAAAATAGTTAAGGATGATTGCTAATGATCATAAAGAAACATACCATAATAAATTAGCAGCTTGAATAGGCAGACACTTAACCAAACATATCAATGAAGATTCAATCATTACTTGCATTTCTTTCCCATGGTATTGACAATTTTGACATGAAAAGGTCTTTCATAGGTCACTTAATTAAAAGGTTCAATTTCAGAACATACATGCCAACAGCCACTAATCTTGGCTTCTTCACCTTCTTGCCACATGGAACTTCATGATCGCCTACATATTTTTATTCATCAAGGTTGGCAGATCAGATCTAATGCTAATTCTTCCACATAATTTCTAAGGATATACTTGTCCTTCAGTTTAAAGTTTACATCATATCGGATGGCTTCCAGGTGTTTTTAGTTTACAGAACCTTCAAAGCAATCAAGAAAAGGAGCAAGGACATCCTCTCCATTTGTATTTTCCCCTTGTTGAAAGCTGTTGATGGTACAGCCAGGCATAGCCAGGTCGCCATATTGAATTATCTGATGCCTTGGATAAGACAAACACACGGTTATCTGACAATAATGTATAGGATTACTGTTGTCAGAGTGATTGGCCATAGTAAACAGTGCTGGGAAGCCCCGTAGGATTGGATCAAATGAATCGTTTACATGTCAAAAATGCAAATAAGTGATCAAACAAGAGATCAAAGATTTAGTTGCCCTTTTGTAAACCTCAGCTGAGATATCGAATCCTAAACTAAACATACACAGCAATGATTGGCGAGAAATGTGATGACAGAGATCCGTCACATCGTTCGTTAGAAACCATAGGGGGGTATCTGCAGTGAAAATACAATGTAGGTACGCCCCTATGGTTTCTAACGAACAACATGTCAAAATCTATGTCAATAGCTCAAACAAGTCCTCATCGACAAGTCACTTTGCAAACATGGGAATTTGTAAAGTTGTAACTCTCGACAACCCTTCGAAGTAATTGTAGCTAAGACCTATTGACAGACTGTAGGTTACCTTATTGGATGAGGTGATGTATATTGACAGATTTGTGAAATCTTGATAATCAGACTGATTGCTTGATTTGATTGATTGAAGCTTAGATGTCTTCCAAACACTCAAAAATTTGAAAAATGAATACTTTTGGCTATTGCTATTCCATCTGTCCAAGAAACATTCTAATACCTCTTGGGATACCATTTTTCATAAAGGATTACAGCTATATTGTATCAATCATTGTTAAATTTGAAATAATTTCCTGATTCATATAATAATTAAGCATCTTAGATTCAGAGCCGCAACCAGTAAGATATTGTGAGGAGTGGAGAAAAAAGTGATTTTGCAGTGAACACTGTGCAGTTAGTAAGTAGCTGAGCTTTGTCTGAGGAAGAGGACATTTCCCTTGGTGAATAATGACCGATTTTATTAGATCTGCATGAGGGTCTGCTGCCATCTTGTTTACCTAGCACAAAGTGTCCACTTGCCCATCGACAACCTGTCTCCTTCCCACAGCTCAGATGGCTTCACTGAGGCCCACAGACGTTCAGGATGAATTTTGCACATCTTGAGATCACATGACAGGGGTGGTCATGTGACTTGTCAGCTGATGCTTATAGCTGCACACAATACACAAAATGCCAATTGTAAAGAAATGTAGAACCAAGTCAAGAAGTTTCCAAAAAAAGTTATTTTATCATGTTTATGAGTACATCAAAAGATTCACATTGGGCACTAAGCTGACATTTTTTGCAATTGAAAGAGTACATTTATCAAAAATACTTCATGAACAACCCAGTCAAGTAGATGATTGCGTGTTTTAATGAATTTTTTTAAAGACAAAACTCTTGGCATAGTGAGCTGGCATACTTTAAGCTGCAAAGGATATGACAAAATGAATAATCTAATAAGAAGTGAGTAACAAAGCCCTTGCCAAAACATGCAATGCTAAGTCTCTGACGTGTTGTATTATTATGGCTAATGATGGTATACATATAGTTATGCAGATTGTGACAACACCCAGTATTTTTCCTATATATGCACAATAATATTTGTTTTTTAAAGGTTGTTGTTGAATAATGAATACTAGCATAGTACCCGTGAAAAAAAAGTTTATGGGAGCAAAGGCAGATAAAAGATCTTGAAGGAAGTGAAAGAAAGCAACTGGGAAGTTTTGATGGCTGAGGAATAAGTAGTTGTGCTGGAGTAGCGTAAAACATCCGTGAATTTGTTATGGGATTGTAATATGAGTATGTTCAGGAAAGGTTGTATTGTATAGAATGGCCGTTGGGTAAATCAAGCTTACATAATCATATATATAAGTTAGGGAATTAGTGAAAAAAAAGGAGACTTAGGTTGCAAATTTGAGGCAAATATGAGACAGTGATCTTTGAATTGCATGGTAGTATTGAAGGAACAATTGCAAGGTTATGGAACATCGTAAACGCCTAGATGGACTATACAATGAGGAGAAATTGTCGTTGGTGGAAAAGTGATAAGAAATCATTTGACACACTCTGAGAATAACAATTTGTTTATGTTTAAGGCATTATATATATATGTGGATAAGTGTGATTAAGGTTGTGCGTTTTTTCAAAAGAGAATGGTTCAAAATGATTTTGTTTCAAAAGTTGTGGAATTGACCAATGAACTCATCCCAACTTTAAATAGAAACAATAATAACTGCAAAGATTGCTTAACCCGGGGTTTGAATCCTCAGATTCTTGTTATTACAAATATGTGAACATGAAATTTTCATGCTGAGAATGAAATGGACATCAGTTGTATAATGTGTTGAGTAAATGTAAGTTTATTTTTCTTGATTATATTGTAGAGGGTAGAAAGGCTGTCTATCTACATCAGTAAATGGCATATTTATAGTTGCAATGAGAAGTGAGAAAGATATGCAAGAGAAACCCCCCCACAACTTTGAAAAGCAGACTGTGGTGCCCTCTGCCATAAACTTTCTGGAGGAGAACATTTCTGACCTGATTAAGGACTTGGCAAAATGTCCAATGTGGAGTGTTTGGATAGTTAAGCATGAAATAAACATGGATTGTAGAGGATATATATATGTATCTTTGAAGGATAGCAGGCCTTATTGCAAGAGAGAATGACAGCAAGGTAGAGTATGGAAAATTTGGTTGTGATTGATGAAGGAGTGGATGAGGTAAACTGGTAACAACAAAGTTCCAAAGATAGTGTTGTTATGTTAACAACAAAGTTCCAAAGATAGTGTTGTTATGTTAAGATGAATAAACTCTAAAAAAATTCAGACAAAATTGGTTTTTTAGATTCAAAATGGTTTAAAAAAAAAATCTATGTTGGTTTTTTGCATTGAAATTTGGTTTTTCAAAAAACCATTTTGAATCTAAAAAACCAATTTTGTCCCGACATTTTTTTAGAGTGTATCATGTATTTTATCCTATCTTATCCTCATTCTCGGAGTTGAATAATAATCATTTGTAGACATATTCAGATCCCATATATCAATGCATATTTAGTATTCCATACCTTATAAGTTTACAATCAGGATGGTCTAAATGTTTGGCCTGCTATATAGTTTCAATGCTTTAATATGATTCAATGTGATATATTTTTAGAAAAAAAATAATTTTGTTTTGTTTCTAGAAGAACGCTTATTTTAAAAATCCCACAACTAATGCAGTGAAGTTGAAATTATCCTGACCAGACACATACATCAAGTATATGGATTCAGGAATTTGAATTTTAGCCTTGCATGGGCAAAAGAGAGTTTTCACAAAGTGGAAAAATAATCTGCTGCAGTGCTGGACAATAAACACTTTTTTATCATAAAAATACCTTAGACAGAACATTTTTTATCTTAAAAATATCAAATTTCAGAATAATAAATGTGCAGTAAGACCTTTATGTTCAAATAGCTATGAATGTTGCAGCAAATATTATATTCCGGAAAAATGGGACGTTTCGTGTAATTAGAGTTCAATCAGAATAAGATATTGCATGTGGATGAAATATTGCAATGCAAGCAGTACACTGAGTACAGTGTATAGCAAATGAAACCTCTGAATGATACATATTGAAATTAATATAGATTCATTCCCCAAATAGATAGATAGACAGATAGACAGATAGATAGATAGATAGATAGATAGATAGATAGATAGATAGATAGATAGATAGATAGATAGATAGATAGATAGATTGCAACCATTGGACCTTCATGTACCTTCCTTTTAAGACCATATAAAAGGCTGCACTAAGTACTTAATGCAATTTCACATTGCTCAAAGCTACTTGTTGCTGAAAGACTTTTTAACACTTTGTGACCGCTGTTTCCAGTCAATCCATTGGTATTTCAATATGTCACTATGTGGCCTATTCCACTGCACCTGCTACAAATGCCACCAGTGCAGTGCAAGAAATAGTTGATTAACTTGACCGCAGAGAATCAACTTGTGGTGCCTTCGCCATCATTTACCAGTAACAACTTAGGGTAGAGGGTAACAGAGATGAGTGTTGAATATTTCAGAAGCCATATCAAGTGAGTCTCTCGGCGCCAAAATAATTGCCCAATTGACTTTGCTGTGAGGTAATGGCTAATTGCAGCTGCCATTTTTTTCCACAATGTCTCTTTGCTGACTGCTTATATTCACTAGTTCTCTTGCTACTGGTTTAGTTTAGCAGATACGGAGGGTGATAGACAACAACCGGGTCCAGTATAAGTGTATAGGTGGGTAGATTGTCAGGTAGACAGGAAAGTGCTTAAATGCTTCTTGAGCACTACATGTATGCGAATAGTTTGGTGAGGTTGGTTTGTATTATGATTCTAGTTCAGCAAACGTCTCTGTAAAACTGTACCCAATCAACAATAAGTGGTAAGATTGACAAAAGAAGTACAAAATTACACTATAATTTTACGCACAAAACTTCTCGCACTTGATGTAAATCCATTAACATTATAATTTACACATTTGTCGACAAAACTTAATTGCACACTGAATAATTAAGAACAAAAATTATCAAATCATCAACTGTACATTTCAATTGACTAATGTGTCTATGTTTGTTAAGCTGCAGACAAAGACTAAGGTAGGTCAAATAGTGGATGTTGTGATCTCATGGTCATGCTAAGCACCTGACAGTGGTTTTTGTGAACTGTAAATCTCTTGACTGTTTCTCTGTCTTGCTTTGTCGGTTGTTGTTGGTCAATTGTCCGGTCAATCATGTTTTAGATCAATGCACTAGAGCATAAACACAGTGGCATGGGGCAACAGGATTTTTTGTTTTGTTTCTAGAAGAACAATTATTTTAAAAATCCCACAACTAATTCAGTGAAGTTAAAATTATCCTGACCAGACACATACATCAAGTATGGATGCAGGAATTTGAATCTTAGCCTGACGCGGGCAAAAGAGAGTTTTCACGAAATGACATATTATATCTGCGGCTTTTGAAATATTGTGATGGTGAAATTGGTGATGCCATTTTTGATGCACAACATGCCTGCATAATCAGTGCATATCAACCAAAAAAGAACCCCTGGGTTGCCAATCTGTAAGAGTAACACATTAAATAATCCAATGATTCTGAACTACTTGGATAATTGGAACTTCGCTGTATTATTTGTGTCTAAGCACCACTATCAGCATTTGCTTACTGCCTAAACAGTAAAAATCCATAGTCGTTTCACCATGGACTGTTGAGTCGACTTCTTTCATGAGCGAATAGAAAAGCAAGTCAAACTTTTGACATAAAAGCACAATAGAACTGAATTTTCCATTTTGTTTTTGCAATTGTAGTTTCCAAATTTGTTAAATCTTCAATATTTCACCATATTTGTTGCTTCTTATTCAATAACTTTTGGACTAGAACCTGATAGCTCAGTCAAGATGATCACAGTGCACTGTGCACTCTCTTTTTCAGTGAATCATTAACAGAGGGAGCGCGGGTAGACCCCAGTCAATACTATATTTTCGAATTCGAGACCGGCTAGGCACAACTTGTCATAAAGATAGGTGGATAAATTGTGTCCCCTTTGCAAAGTGTATAGTCAGTTCTCCTGCAGTGTTTTGTGACAAGCATTTAAGGGTATTGGAGACAATATTTCGTGACTTTGTAACCACAAAATATTTGTTCAAAATTAATTCTTAGAGCTCTGCAAAACCTTTGTCTAGCATATGATCTAAATGACATAGATAATTGGGTCATGTTACAAATATGCCTTTGTTGAGGCTCATATCATTTGTCAGAAGAAAGAACTTTTGATAAAAATGCTCCAATATTCAAATTGCTTTTGTGCACTTTGAGCAATCATGATATATCTTGTGCTTTAAATTTTGAACCCATTTGTCTCAACCAATTTTGA
Organism: Platynereis dumerilii; assembly: GCA_026936325.1. Taxonomy (NCBI): domain Eukaryota; kingdom Metazoa; phylum Annelida; class Polychaeta; order Phyllodocida; family Nereididae; genus Platynereis; species Platynereis dumerilii. Next base: position 71,218,004 of record JAPTHN010000001.1, on the reverse strand, counting down.
ACAGCAATATTTTTGCACATTTTAACTGCTTTAGATATTGTGGCACAACACTGACAACAGTGATATAGCTTCACACAATCTTTGTCTGATCTGTTTTATAAATGTTGAGTCGGACATATCCAATGCAGACGTTAATAAATTTTGTAAAATATATTTTTTGGCAAATTTTAAGTGACCCATTGACGTCGTGTTGTATTGTTAGTGTGAAGAACTGTAAAAAGTGAATAAACACAAAGCAGGTATTTGACTTATAAAGGGTTGGAGAGGCAGTGTTTTATGGAATGTTTCCCTCACGATTAAACTTTTAATTAATGACAAATTAAACCCCCCCCCCTTGCCAAGTCCTCACTCTGTACTTAGCCATATGTACCCCCCTTACATGCAAGTGCCACCCATAAGCAACGGTTACTGTCACAAAATATTGATGAAGAGAAATAAACCTTATATTTCTAAGTATATCCCCAGACACAATGATGGTCTATTGTTAATCCCAGGTTTATCTTAACGGCATCTGGATCTACCAATGGTTTATCGAAAAAGTTCAAATGAATGTAACACCCTCGTCAGAAACCTGATCAACCTTAGTTACAATTTGACCCATTGATCATCAGATTCTACACTTTTATTCTACACCTAAATTCCCAGAAGTGATTAGACACGAACACATCTACATAATACACAGGCAGTTCCTAAATTCTGCTCTTAGTTGATAACTTCTCCTTATGCAGTTGTGCAACTGTTGTGGCAATATTCAATTCACAGAGAATTTCAGAAACTCACTTTACTCCCTACCAAAATCACTGCCTCTCCCTTCCCTGGCTCTGTGGTTCTATATAGCTGATTGATGTTGTGCATAGTCAAGTTGATACATTGGTCAGTCAAGACATTCATGTTTATGGTTCAATCTGTGCTAATGTTCATGTTTAAAGTCACTAAGTTGTTCAATGTAAAGCTAAATTTTGAGTCTCTGAGTCAATGTTTAAACCACTGTACAATTCCTTAGGTACTCTTGGTTAGATGTCCACAGCAAAGTTAAGTATCCCAGGTAAGGAAACAATTGTTGAAGAAAAATGTGGTATCTGGTCTCCACAAGTGTTTAAGTGTTTGTCTCACCCTTGATGTGCACCTTTATTGTGAAGATGGACCTTTTAGCTGAATAGCTGGTATTGTTACACCTGAATTCGTAAGTTTCACCAATTAGATGAGTAGGCCTATATTGTGTGAATTTAGTGTCAAGACACTTGTAGTTTTCATCAGCTGAGGACGACACACTGTGCATTGTTTGGTGGATCTGGGGTTTGTACTTTGTAGTTGCAAGACATCAACCTTCCTTATTCCACCCCATAATGATATTATGTTATTTAACAGGTTTGGGTTTGTTGTCAAATTGTTTTATTGGATGATTTTCTATTGTTTAGTTGTCACTTGCCAGATCAGGTCAGCAAGGATGCTTTACCATTACTGGGATATTTGGTGGTGCAAGAAACTAAGAGTGTACTTAACACTATTTGTGAGAGCTTTATAGCATAGTTGACTTAAGTGTAGTGGTGTTACTGTGAAGTTGGAAATGAATATATGTTAAGTTCATAGATTTAGTACAATGCTTTTAGTCCTTCGTCATCCGTCGATTCAAACCTTTGACCAGTATAAGCAGATAACATTGACGCCATTTTGTGCGTAGTACTGACAAGCGCATTCCACGAGATCCGTAAATGGTCCGACATGAAATGTATTACGTGGAATTGTTATTGATGCAAAACTCATTGGAATAAAGATTAATTATCTGATCAAAGTCAAGGACAGGGCAGACAATTACAACCCACAGAGCAGGATGAAATAAACAAAGACCTTTGTGTTTTTGGAACCGGTTAACAAATGATGTGCTTTTGTTTGATGATAGTTTGATTTGTGTAACAAAGGCACTCAAACATTGAGACAAGCCTTTGTAGGAGCCATAATTAAGATAAATGTCGAATGATTATTAGCATGAAAGCTGACCGGGAGACCAGCGGAGAGGACAATAGCTTGGCACTTAACAAAGACTTGTGACAAAGAGAAACTTTTCATTTGAAACACATGCCATTTGGGATAGAAAAGAAGGTTGCATAACAGAGACCACGTGACCAAGAGGCCACTACCATGACCCTTAGTGGTGAATAGGCTCATTACGTGCCGGCCTTCATCAAATCGAAGTTCCTCCACAGCAGATTTCAATAATGACCAACGGGCATCAAAGTGCCGCTCACTCCACATAGATCTAGTGATGTTGTCTGGCAAAGAATAGGCATTTTTCCTTCACAACTGCAAATCAAGTGGACAAATGTGTTTGATCATATACTTTGCTACAGGCCTGTACTAGCCCTGTACCCAAGTCAGCAAAAATTGGGGCCAGATAAAGCCGATTAAGCTAGATCTAAGGGTATTTTTACCACTGTACCATACAATCATACCATATGAAGTAGAATAGTAAACTCAAAAGAAGTTAGAAGAATCTTAGAGACTCTATTGACCAACAGTTAGTTTAGTTCCAAAAAGCAATTATCAATTTATCATAAGCATAAAAGCTGATCTGGAGACTGCCAGAGAAGAGGACATAGCTTGGTACTTAACAAAGAATTAAAGGCTGGTATTAACAAAGAGAAACTTTTCATGAGATGGCATGAAGGCAGTTTTAACTTCTAGTGCATGGAGGAGGCAGCCTTATCAACAAATCTTTTGACAATGTATCAATCAGGGTATGCTGTAGAATTATGAGGTTAGAATTCAGTGATGATATGATAAAAGCCCAGAAGGGTTAATGCGGCAATAATGCCTTATCTAAATCCAAGAATGTTAGATTTTGAAGGTTGACTAGCCCCTAGCTGTAGCTCACATTGGTCACACCAGTAGACTTCAAAAGCATCTAGCAAGCCACTGTAAAGGCAAAGAGCAAGATTGTCGATCTAACCCTGAATGGAAGTTGCAGCTGCTGGGATGCATCTGGGGAAGCAGCTGTGATGGCACAATGTACATTTGTAGAGGAATCCAGCAAAAGCTCCCCTTGATGTTCTCATTCATCCAGATAGTCTCTGTTCAGCCCCCCCCCACACCAAAGGGAGCAGAAAACCCTGCAAAAACCACCTGTGTGAGAGCTGTGGTATGCAGCAGTTCCACTAACACAATTTGTTTTGACCTCCACATCATGTTAGAGTGCTACAGTTGTGCCTGTGTTGTTTGAACTGTTCAGCCAGATCAATTATGGTGCCATAAATTGTACAGCTTGCGTTTGTTACTTCCACCAAATTATGGTTGCACTTGCACAAAGCTGGCAGCTCCACAGAATTGCTATTGTGGTTTGTCTAACCCACAAACATGGTGCTCTGAAAATGCTCTCTGATGGCTATATTTCTATTCTGTGAGACATGTTTTGTGATTACTGTGATCACTATAGATAGATAGATAGATAGATAGATAGATAGATAGATAATGGTGCAGACCTCTTGCACAGGTTCTTGTCATTCATGAGTGGGAATGAACTTCCTCACAGGATCAGATATGGTGGATTCCAGTCCTTTCACTTAAGCCATCTTTATTTGCCAGGAATGGCCAAACATAGATTTTGCATAAAGAGGGCCTGGCCTGGGAATGAATAAGAGCATCCAGCCAGTTGATACCTCACACAGGTCCACTGCACGTTCCTTCAGTGTAGTGTACACCAATAGTGTAGTAGTCTTGTCTTCCCTGATTTTTCCTCATTCTTGCACTTGTGTAGTAATCAATTGCACCTTGTCATAAGCCTGTCACTGAATTCATCCTCTGAATTCATCCACACAGCACTAATTGGTAAGTTGCATGATCAAAGAATCCATAGTCTAGGTGCATAAAAAACTTCCTAACTACGGCCTTCACGACCCCGCGAGCCAAATTTTTTAAGAAACTAATTGCCGATGCACTCTCGAATTAATGAGTGTTTCGTGCATTTATTCGGACTAAAGTATCTCTGTGATTAATAACTTTGATCCAATTTTCTCCCCATCAGTGATCGCATGATGCTGTAGTTGTCGGTGGATACCAACATGTCGTGAGGTGTGTCACACCCAGACCTTGCGAGTCGCATGTGCCAAATTAAGCGTCTGATGCGACTAGCATCTCAGATTTAGAAAGTTTTAATGACTCAAGAAGTAGTAGCGTATCCCATATCACATGAAGTCATGTGCTGCAAGATTGGTTGATGTATTGTGGCATAAATAGGGACAGTAATAGGAATATTGGTATCGGAGGAGTCAGGATTACAAGATCAAACTTCAAACAGAAGAATTCTATGTTCCAATGCTGTCCCTATATGGCTTACAACTGTGAAAGTAGAACAAACTACAGTATGTACATCATTCTCATCTTGCAGTACAGTGTTTACCGGACAAAGCTTGGTCTAAACGATATCCTTTTTGATTTATTGCAGACGAAAAAAGGCTGAGCGTAAGCTGGACGAGATGCGCGTGGTATTCAACAACCTGCAGCCGGAGCCTGGCCTGCAGGGCTCCATCTACAAGTTGCCCACGGAGTCGCCCTACGCGTGCTCCCCGGGTGCGTCTTCGTCCAACCTACGCAAAGCCCGGCGAGAAAAGAAGACCAACAAGAACTGGCCAGCCCTGGAGGATGAATTACAAGGGCGCAATCTGCTGGCCACCCCTCCCCTCCAAGACGATGAGGATGATTACTGCAGCTATCACAAGGAGCACAAGGAACTTGACACCCACCCCAAGTATTACGACGAATGTCGCTATGTTGTTCGTAAACCTCCTCCTCCTTCTGTTCTTGTTCCACCCCAGCGCAGGCCAACACTCGCGAGCAAAGACTCAATGTTGAACTGTCTTGGGTATGACCCGTACACTTGGGAGGAGGATTTAGCCGATTACAAGATAGCTGGCCCACCTCCCGTGCCACCGAGAGCAGTAGCTCAGAGACACGGTCGAGCTCGTTCGGGAGTGTGGGACAAGCAAGCGACTCTTCCGCCCAACATGGCTCCCCCTCTTTCCCCCAATAAGAGACTGATCACCATGTCAGCCCCCGACTTGTTGCAAGATCTCACTATTATGCCAGAGTTACCCAGCCCCACTGCCAACACCCAGATCCCATGGAACAACCTGCGTGGTCACCATCCCGCCCACACTTGCTCCCGCGGCCAAAGTCGAGAGCAGCTCAGTCGCAGCACATACTTCAGCTGTCCTTATGGCCATCGGACTGTCAAGAAACAAAGAAGCAGATCCAGTTCTCGAGTAAATGTGAGAGTGTAGAACGACCTGTGCCAGACAACTCATGTCGCATGGTTGCCACGGAAGCAATACGATCGTCACAAGATGATTCCACTTGGGCTACTTGAAATCATTCTCTGCAAAATCTGTTCATATAATCGGATATATCATGAGACAAAGATTGGTGACTCAGAAATGACGGATTTGTGAGAGCAATACCAAAGTGAGTCATGACATTTGTAGAGCTTCTAAATGCACAGACATTGGCCATCAGAGATGATTTAGCATTGAGAAAACAATGCGTATCTCGAGCTTTACTGTCCAAGGGTCAAAGACAATTGAAGTAAAACCCACCGTTGAGAACTGCTGTCAGCTGTTGCGTTCTCATCCTGATATTAGTACACACCAGAGATCTCGACACGGAACTTCAATAGATCAAAACAGTGGCCATGCTGAAGTCGGTCAACAGTCATAATTTGTAATAACAGTGACAAACAATTGGACAAGGACGGCCGTAAACAACCAGTCGCTAAATGTGACGTTGCCACCTTCTGCTGCCCGATCTCTCACCTCTCCTCTTTCGACAAGCTCAGATAAAAGAGACTCAATTGACAATTTACCAAAGAAAGATAGATTTGAAGTGTGTTTTATTCTTAGCTTTTCCTTATCAAATCATCAGATACTTTAAATAACTTTGGTCATAAAAAAAAGACAATCAAACCACTGAGTAATTCGATTGAGAATCGACTCAACCAACAGTCCAACACAACTAGTTTTTCGGTCAGTAAATCAAGATGAAAAGTGTTTAAGTGAGAGGATCAAATAATCAAAATGGCTGTCACTACAGGACAAATGTATGACAACGATGCAATTAATTATCAATAACGATACTTTCACCAAAGGAAAACATCCTTAAACTGGTGCTCAAACAAAACAACAGACCAAACCTTATGCATGTGATGAAGCAATCACCAAATCCACCAACTCATCAAATCACCAAATCATGACATTTGAATGGGATGTTCTGTCACATATAAGTCAAAAGTCACTGACAAGTCAGATTAAACAAAGAGATCTGCAGTTGTACAATATTAAGACATATCAATTACTCGCCAACGATGGCTACGTGGGGCACCTGGACTCTTAATCAGGCATTTACTGTGATAATTACAAAGTTATCATATTCACCAAATATCAGAACATCATCATATAGTTCTCGACTTCTTGTAAATACCTTTTCAAATTAATTATAGTTATCTGCATTACAGGACAAATTAGGAATTCTCCACTGTGCCTGCGAATTGACATTCAAACAGCTAGCAAACACTAGGTTTAAAACATAGAAACTTATAAAGAACAAACACTTCACAATTTCGATTTTCGTTCTGCCATTTCTGCTAGAGACAGGTACACAATCAGATAGGCAATTGTTCTTTGTAATGTCACAATTCTATAGGAATTCACAAGTGTTAAGACACTCCAAGGATATCATCATTTGAAATCTTTGTTCATCAATTCATATCATAGTGATTTTGTTTACAGGGTACCAAGACAATATTTAAAGGGTACTTTTGGTTTGTTTACAAGTGTTCGTTTTTCAAATCACCTGAAAACAAGCGACTACATATTAATTGTATTCTCATTACGTAATGAATTGGTGAATATTTGACCATAATTGAACCAAAGAAGGCTAGCCTAATAACTAAATTAAGACAATGAAATATTTCAGTGTTCAAAACGAATTAACCCATCAGAATAATCTTCAATTGGTGCTGACAATCATCAGACTCCATATTTCTTCTTTTTTATGAAATCAATACCACCAAGTACAAAACTATGTCATCATTTACTTAATATGACATCATCCCTCTGATGACCCACCTAAGAATGAACTGGATGAACGAAGCATCCACCAAATAGCAATTCAGATTGAAGGGTCAGTATTTGTTATGGTATAATGTCAAAATGTTATCTGTATATATGAATATTATACATTGTATGCACTTTTTTAATAGCCAAACGCTGTATATAAACATTTTCTATCTAGTTGCTTCTCTTTTTTAGAATGCCATTCAACTATCTGCTTTGATATTGTGTGCGTGTGTATCAATAAAAGCTTATTTGAATATACTGAGAGAATGCAAGCAATAAAATTATGTTGAATATTCATTTTGTGTGTTTATTCATGAAAAAATACATTAATTTGTTCAACGTACATGTTCATTGGTACACATTTCAAATATCGTTAAAATTTCATGACCAGTTTCATTACATGTAAAGTCTTTTTTTGGGGAAACAAGTAAAAAGGGACAAAAGAATAAGTTTTGGTGAATTACAACCTCATTCATATATATATATAATGTCATATCCTATTTCCACAGACAAAAGTTTGACCTTTTTTAAGTTTCAGCAATGCGGATCTACTGGCAAAAATCACAAAACTTGATAAGTCTGAAAATAACTTTCAACATAAATTTAGATTACAGAATCAATTTACCTATTCAATGATATCACAGATAATCTATTCTGAACAAAATTGATTGTATTGACCCGAGGCACAGAGTGTGGATGAATTTACAATGGAACAGATTGTATGCAACGGCATCGCAATGCATAACTATTTTTGATGGGTAACTTAATACGCCATCCCTGGCCATACATTGTCATCAATATAGAAATCTTGGTCCATTTCTACTTGAGAACCATTCAATACAATTCTCCCTCACAAAGACGATTCATAGCTAAACTTTATCCGTTCAAGAATCATTGAAACAAAATATACAATATCACAGTATCGTATTGCAAATATAAAACGATTACAATGCAGAGAAAGTTCACATGCATCACATTACATAAAATCACTTAAAATCAGTTTATATATAATTTCACAAATATTACAAAGAATTATGACATCAAAATGCTGAATTGATGCAAGATAGTAATAGCCGTTCAGCAGATTTCTAGAAACCAAATACATCGTATATATATATATACATTATATTTCTGAGATTTACATTAATTTTACCATCAATTTCAATGAAACAGAATTCGCACAAGGAACAGGACTAAATCTGAGAATGTGAGGCTTAAGCAGCTAGCCATTACCTTATCACAGGAAATATATAAAGCATAAAGACGATTGCAACCATGACATCAGCCTCAATTTAAACACAAGAATCTGAGGATTCAAACCCTGGGTTCTGTTGGGAATTAGCAATTAAGCATAAGATCCATGGATACAAGATCAAAGTAGCACTGCACTGCGAAGTGCAATCAGCTTTGACACCTGTCAGATTGACTTCAAGTGCTCTTTCTCAATGGCAATTTGGTAAACTGAGGGTGAAGAAAGGCTTTAGAACTTGCAGAATTGCAATTAGCATTGTTAGACTGCTTCTGAGAATAGATGCACTGCAAAAAGCAATTGCCAAATGCATTCTTGGCCTTCCTTGAAACGCATGGAGGATTGTCGTGTGGGCGATATTATAATGCAAGATCAGCTTGAAAACAGACCCTCAAGACTCAAATGATCTATGACACCAACAAACTATTTAAAAAAAAAAAAAAAATCACGACAAACTATCCCCAATTCCACAACGCATTTTAGTTCAGCTCTATATGAACACAAAATGGCCCACTTGACCACATCCACACCTGTATTAAGGCTGGGAAAACTTTTTTCCAAAAATCTCTCAGACTGGTTTTTCAGATAAAATTACCCAGGGTAAAAAGCAGTGTAACATACATTTATTGGTAAAGGCAATTATTAAACTAAACCCAAGAAACAGTTCAAGTTTGTAAAACCATCAGACACATTTCATACCATGACCAAAACTACTTAATCATGTTGATGGTGTCCAGATAACTAGTGGTAACTTTAGAGAGTTTTTGCCACACATTTACGGGCCCCGTGAATTTATAGGTTGCCTAAGCAACGATGTTATTGGATAGCACCTGTACATGTACACGGAACAACCTCCCTATTACATAACATGAAGCAGATCAATGACATCATACTATTCAGGTGCTTGTGGTACAGCTTACAAAAGTCTTAAATTCAACATGTACTTAATCAAAAGACTCCAGAAACTTGTGAAAGAGTGAAAAAACTATTTCTCACTGGGAGAATGACCTTTGTAGCTACTTCCTGTCTTATGAGGAAGTATATTAAAAACTTCACAGGTTGTTATTGAACCCATGGCTCGTAAGTGAAGGTATAAAATAATAAAAATAAGTTACAACAGAAAAAAAATTCATAATTCATTCCGAAAAATTGACCATTTTCTTGGCCATTTTAAAAATGTTCATTTAGAAACAGATTCTGAGCTAATGAGAAGGATTATCCTCCGGTAAAAGTATATATACCCGGGTGTATGAAGTTTTAAATACCAGTGGCATGATTCCTGAGAATCTGATTTATATTAAATTACAAATTATAGAGGTTGTTTGCGGCTGGAACAGATGAACCTGATTGTCATAGCCATAGAAAGTAGGTACTACAAATCTATGTAATACATCAAATAATCTGATAGCATAATAGCACATCAACTAAACCTGAATAACTTTCGATAACAATAATCACTTACCCTGTTTTACTAAGGTTATTGTAATAACTTAAACATACATGTGCAATAATATTCACAAGGCCTTTTACAATGACAGTTTTAAAGCATGGCTGACACCACAAATCACTTCAGCTTTCAAAAAGCAACGAGACTGATGTTAACGAAGAAAACTCTCATTGACACTATCTGTGTTAGCTATATAAATTATAGTAGATTTTGAGTTGTTGTGAGAGAATTTAAAAACACAATAAGCATTTTCTGTTAAAATAAAAGAATAAGTCATATTTGCAAACGAGAAAAATTTAAAGAAAAATACAAAATGTAAACAATTGCGTAAAAACAATCTGCGATTAATGTTCCATTAGCCAAACTGGAATTCCAGAAGAAACCTTCAGTGCAAACATAGAATCGAGATACCTGGAATTTTTTAAAATTTGATTCTGAAGTGAGATTTTACCAAGGAAAGCATGATTCATCATTGCAGTCTTGAAGATACGTTTCTAACTTGCCAGTTCGAACCTCCATAAGAGCGGTGTAAGTTGTCAACTGCAAAAAAAGTTTCATGCGGATATTTAGATCTCAACACAACTATCATATTTCATTTTAATACAAGAATTCTCAAAATGCCATTAAGTAAAAGTAAGTTTTGTAAGTCATGCAGAATTAGTGCAATGTTATTTTGTCATGTTATTTATGTTACAAGAACTTATCTCACAAAAAAAAACAATCATTATCAGCTTCATACGGCCATGAAGATATAATAGATCTGCTTTTAAAAGCCTTTCTTTGTGTTTCATTGTGTTGTTTTTTTTAAGCTGAAACTGCCAAAGGCTCAAATTTCTTTGAAAATGCAAATACAGATAAACTCAAAAATCCTTTTCCTTGAAAAATGTATAAATCTTTCCAATAAACAGTTTACAAACTGCGTAACAACTTTCCAATGGATAAGGAAGCCTCTTTCACTTCATTTTACAAAAAAAGATCTAAACTTTGCTAAAAAAAAAAGACGAACTTACCTTATTGAGAACAGGTTTCGAGGATAAGACATCATAAATTCCAGCGAAGTTGACATTCTGAAAAAGCCATGAACATTGAAGTTGTACGAACATATTGCAAAAATGTTCAGTTAAAGGACTGCACATATCAAATACCCAGGAATGATAACATGGAAAATTCAGGACAGCATAAAATTGTCAGTGCAGTTAGTTGGTCACAAAATCAACCTTAACATTCGACATTTCAGATGTTCAAGGGTATTTTTGATTTGCACAACATCTGGTGTGACTGATAGGCTGGAGTGTCAAATCAAACATAGGCAAGTCTCCTGGAAATTCTTGTGGAAGAGAAAGGGTGATACCCATGTGCATTTCCCAAGCTCTTCTGCCCAAAAATCCTGGCCAGCCCTCATACTTCGTAGTATCAGAGATAAATAGTTCCAGCGGGCATTAGTTACTCACTTAAAAAGGCTTTACCAATCTTAGTACACAAACTACAATGTGAACAATGACAATCTGTTACTTTAAATTTTAAACCCTCTCTTCATATCTTACATTGACACCTACGCACCCAATGCCACCCATTCTTTTAATCACCAACAAAAAACCAGCATGCCGTGCATGAAACAAAGAGACAGGCCATAAATGGAAGAAATTAGCTGGATCAAGTTGGACGTTCATGACAAGCCATGTACCAGCTCTTTCACAGAAACTGTAGCTTTTTTAATTTTCTACATCATCAAAAATAATGAATATCGTTGGAAGGCAAAACCCTCGGTGCCTTTCTCTACTGGCAGTATTGGCCTGAAGAATAATCAGACGAACCCAAAAGAGATGAGGTTGTGAGTCCGCTCCAACTCCAAAGGAACATACTCGTTTTCTGAGTGAGAGAGGTTTAAAACTTTGCCTTTCCTCGTTGAAGTAATCACCTGTATGGCTATTCCAAGTGACACTAAATTCATGGGTCTAGAGTGCCAACATTTTTATTAATGGCCATTTGAATGCCTTCACAGCGTTTTTAAACCATCTGACAACCAAGCACTTAAGTACCATTGTGCACCAATGGGGAAACTAGCAATCATATAGATCTGGAGGTAAGTATTTAAATAATCGGACAAGACACATTAGTTTGTGACTAGTGTCACCGACATTTCAGTTAATATGAACAACTACCAGAGATCAATCTATACAGACTACACTCCCTCTCTTAAAAATTACTTGCCACACCATAGAACACAAAGTCAAGGTACCCTCTAGCTTAATGTCACATGTATGATAATTTAAACTCAATTAACCATAATGAGGAAAAAGGTCTAAGCTCAAGGCGTCACAGCTATCTATTTACACTGCATAGTAGTAGTAAAAGCAAAGACTCCACAGCTTGTTTGAGGATGCAATAATAGTAACATGTTCACTGATATATTAAGGTCTCTTTCTCATAACACCACACAAATCCACTGAAACAAATCATGAATGACTCCGATGCTCACCTGCTGAGTTAGTTTGCGCATGCATTTGTTAGCGGGAGTACGTCGGTCGTCCAGAAAGAGTGGCTTGAGCCAGTGGTCATAGTTGGTCTCCAGGATGAACCATTTGTCAGGAGTGTTCTTTATGTCCCATACATCAACAGCCTTATCTCGAGCTCTGGTTATTACACAAGCCTGAGGAGGTAATATCATTATTATATCACTGTAAATCAGATCAACTTCGACGTTTTGATAATACAAATTTTTTCACATAATTCACTACACCTACTGAGTCCTGACTATTAACCTAGATCAGTATTAAATTTGCAGTGCATGCTAATCAGCATTCAGCACACCAGTCCAGTACCTCTGGCAGATGCAATGATGAGATGAATACAGGGGTCTACTGATATGTGGCAACAACCATGTAACCTAATCTCTATCTCTATCTATTTGTAATACAAAGCGAGCAATTATTCTTTGTCAGAAACAAAATTTCAAATTATTACAATCAAGTAATTACATCTGATTACTTCAAAGTTTCATTTTGCAATTCTTGGTCAAACAATTGGCCATTGATACAAGAACACAATACAAATCCAAAAAAGACTGAATAAAAAAAGTAGCTAAAAATATGGAACAAAAAGAACCAACAGTTATTCAATAGGATTGTTATTCAAAAGGAGTTTTACCTCTGCGGATTTGTTGCCTCCGAGTATGAAATAAGCCGGAGCCAGCATTGGGGTGTTAGCCAGACGGTCTTTCGCTTCAGTGTAACTTTGGGCAGTTTCCAAAACCTCTCGAGTGAGAAATCCCATCCATTTTGCCGATCTGTCACCAATAATCCACTTCAGAATTCCGATATAACCCCCATTTGCATTGAAACGTTCATCCATGGTCATTGTGAAGACCCCCTGGTGAGAAAGATAAGAACTACATAAAGACACCTGGTAGAGACCTTAAGCAGCGCCAAGGGAGCCAAATTCATGAATACCAAAATGTGATATGTGTAGGTGACCTTCCCTTAGACTATTACACATGCAAATGTGAACAATACCAAGGGTCCTATTGCTACCAATAGATGGACGGAGGGATAAGGGTGGTATATTGCTCTGCAAACTAACATTTTAACTTGGGAACAACCTTTGCCATATATATATACAAAATGAAATAATGTATCACATCAGCAACAAATGGAAGTACTGAACTTACAGGTTTCATTGCAGTCAGCAAACCAACATAGCCTGCAAAGTTGACAGCCTTGTAAATCACTTTTCCTCCCTTGACAAAATTCAGATTCACAATCATCGGTCGCAGGGCTGATGTTATTTCCCATGTATGGTTCACGTTATTCCATCTGAATAAAATCAGAAATAATCATGTCATAAAATGACTAAATAGGAGAAAGTGTCTCTATATGAATCATAGATATACTAGTATATCATATGGCTAGCGAAAATGCTCCCTTCTCATTGGCCTACAGCTGTGCAATATTCTACGATATTACACGCATTATATTGCACGCTCATTTTAACATGTGAAAGATTGGACGGACCTGAGAGGAAGCACCATATTTCAGTGCTGCTGCAACCACAAGCAGAGAAAAAGATTGTGTTTTTTCATTTCACTAAAAAATGCAATGCAGAGCAACGGAGGCAGTTAGAAAGCTGGTTTTTGCGGCAAAAGATGCGTCTATTAAAGGGCTATTAGGATATAAACTTTTTGTACTGATTATATTATTTGTTTTATCAGAATAAAGCAATAAGTGACCGAAAAATAGCGTTTTTGCCGATTTTTTGTGATTTTTTTGTGTATTAAGGTCAAAAGTCTGCTATAAAGTTTCAGAAAAAAATCGAAAATAATATCTATCATCAAGTATATAATTTTTGGGTTCCAAAGGTGTGAAAAATTTTTTTGTGAGTGAAATTGTTATTGATTTCTGATTAGATACATTTTAAATATGTAGTTCAAAAGAAACACAGACTTGCGGCAGCACAAGATTGTTTCTTGGTTTTAGTACAAAATGAATCACCACCCAGTAATGGAAATAGATAGGAAAGTGATTTTGGTGGCAAAAGATGTATTTTAAAGGGCTAAGTGGATATCGACTTTTTTGTAATGTTTATGTTATTATTTTTAGTCAGTAGGCCTACAAAGGATTAAGAGGCCGAAAAACCTTTTCCCGCCAGTTTCAGTGACTTTGTTGTGTTAAGAGATCTAAAGTCTGCCAAAAAAAAAAAAAGTAAAATGAATTCAAAGAAGACCCATGCATCATCAAGTATATCATTCCACAAGAGAGAAGCCTTTTTTTGTGTGAAATATTTATTGAATTTTGATGACATTTAAAAACGTGGGTCAAAAGAAACAAAAAAAAAGAGTCTAGACATCAGAATTCCAGCCCTTTTATTTGCATTTGTCACAAAAAACCATATGATATAACAGTTATTGCACATCACCTCGTGCAATATCAGTTTTTATGGCACCTCGGTGACTAATATTGCACTCGGGCTGCGCCCTCGTGCAATATTAGTCACCTCGGTGCCATAACCAGAACCGCAAGCGGTTTCAACGCTCGTCTGTTAATGTGAAATCTATCAATGTGTGCCAGATTATCACCCACAGGCCAATACCTAATTTCATAACACGAAGCGATATTTTAAGGTTACAATGGGCAGTTCAAGAAGAAAGATGGCTGCGAAAATGGCCGCTACAAAATGGCCGCCATCTTGGATTTCTCAACATGTGGCTGATCAATACCCGCAAACCCATACCTGTACCAAATTTCATTACTCTAAGCGAAATATTGAGTTAACAAGGGGCAGCTCAAGAATGAAGAAAGATGGCTGCCAAAATGGCCACCACAAAATGGCCGCCATCTTGGATTTCTCAACATGTTCCCAATTGATACCCACAGGCCCTCACCTGCACCAAATTTCATAACTCTAAGCGAAATATTGAGGTCACTATGGGCAGTTCAAGAAATGAAGAAAGATGGCCGCCAAAATGGCGGCCATCTTGGATTTCTCAACATGTTCCTGATCCATACCCAACGGCCAATACCTGTACCAAATTTCATAACTGTAAGTGAAATATTAAGGTCACAATGGGTAGTTCAAGAATGAAGAAAGATGGCTGGCAAAATGGCCGCCACAAAATGGTCGCCATCTTAGATTTCTTGACATGTTCCCGATCCATACCCAGAGGCCCATATCTGTACCAAATTTCATAACTGTAAGTGAAATATTAAGGTCACAATGGGCAGTTCAAGAATGAAGAAAGATGGCTGCCAAAATGGCCGCCATAAAATGGCAGCCATCTTGCTTTTCTCGACATGATCCCGATCCATACCCATAGCCCCATACCTGTACCAAATTTCATAACTCTAAGTGGAAAACTAAGGTCACAAATGGACACTTACAAAAACTTTAACCGGGACAACGAGGACGAGGACGACGCCGATCGAGTGACGACAATAGCTCTTCGTTTTCAAAGAAAACAGACGAGCTAAAAACTGATATTGCACTCGGTGCTGTGCGATAACTGTATAATATATATATATATATATATATAAATATGATTGGCAAATCTCTTACCCCATAAATAAACCAAAGTCCAGGTTTCTTGCATGAAAAAGGTTTCCTGAAAAAAAAAGAAGATATTTCAAACCTTCCGAGATTAAATCATTTTAAGGCCTGGTGCAAATAAGAGCGTGACAAGATGGTGAAAAATAAAGGTGTTCTTTTCGCTTGGAATCTTGCTGCAATTTAAAGCACATATACGTGGCAATAAGTAAGCAAAAAATCAGAGTTAAGTAAGGATTTCCTGCATAGCTATTATGATTTTTTCAATGGAGGAAGCAACAGCAAAGCATAAAATTTTGGTGTGATTTAGTTCTTTTATAAGTATTGTGTTGGCCATATCTCATCACTTTCTGAACCTGTTAGACCATGAATGACATGCATTCATATTTTGGTGGGACACAGAACTGCTTAAATTGTTCCAATATTCATAACTGCCGTTTTTCAAAGATTAGCCCATTTTAACACAAGATAGAATTGAATATATATCCCAAACTAAGATTTACATATTTAAAAATTGAAAAAGATGACGAACTGTTGCTCTGCATACTAAGCCTAGCATGCAACTTAATTTCTTATAGATATAATTATTAGCATTGGATATATAACATGAAGACATGGCCCTAAACATTTTGTTGGAGGCGTCAGGGTCGGGACACTAGCTGACAATAAAAAAAAAGAAATGTATGAACTTCAACCAGTGGCCATGGTTAAGTCACTTTCCTGGTCTAACATTATTCCTCACTCAATTTTTAACTTTTAATACCTTTTACATTCATCAAAAAAGGTTTTTTGATAATTTTAAAGTATATTAATATTCATCTTTATTTATAGTTTTGTTCCATGGTTCTGGGTTGAAACTGAGTTTAAAATTCGATCATAATAAACCCAGTCTAGCCAAGTTTTGTCAGACATGAAAATTCTGCTTTTAAATTGGGTCTAAACTGAAGTTAAACTTGGTTTATTTAAAGGTGTTAGGGTCGGGACAGAGGTGTTAGGGTCGGGACATTCAATAGTTTTCATCATTGGCTAAAAATCCAGACAGGCAGATGCATCCTTTTTAGTGCTAAACAATTGTGCCACTATAGAGGAAAAAGGTCGAGGTGAAAAAGTGCATGTAGCCAGCCTGTATTGCAATGAGAGCAACTCCAAAGTTGGTGTTAGGGTCGGGACAACTTTTACAAAGCAAGAAAAAATGATACAAACAAGTAGCTATGACATGTATATATGGAAATAAGGTATAATATGCAATAAAGGGATCCTCAAACTAAGCTGGGAGAGCTAACACTACATAGAATACCAAGAGCTAACCAGTACACAGACCTTTTTAACAGAAATTGCTAAAATTTCAATTTTTGGCTTCATTTGCCACTTCCGAGTCTCATCGACACTATTTGACAAATACACAGAGCATCAGATTGAAATTGATAGTCACAGACCCAGAATTCCCATGGCCACAGTTGAGAATACTTTCTACTGCCAAATTGTTGAAATTATTTTGCAAATGAAGGGTTGAACATTGCTAAAAATATGCATGTCACGCTAAAATGCTAAAAAAGGCCATTTTTTGGATGTTCAAGACCTCAGATTTCTGGAACCAGTACTCTGATTGCCATGAAATTTGAAATATTTACTGACAAAATAGTTCTAAATATAACAAATTCCTTTTGGATGGAACATACATATTTTGTATGGTTTTGTAGCAGATACAATGCTGGCTTCACCTGAAATACGCAAAAATTTGCACCAGGCCTTAAGCACAAGAACAAAACAAATATTAGTTTGCCGGCCTATTGTGCAGTGTTACTTTTTATTGATATAATTATATAATTAAATCTGATACCTGGGATTGTTCATTTAAATAAACATGTATTGATTTTAGAAATACAAGGTAACAAGTTTCTGTTCAGAAAAAGCTTTTCCAGATGCCATATATCTTCGACATAACATCATCTCCATTAACAATAAAAGCCACAAGCACCACCAGAGGGCATACGATACAATGAAAATATTTCACACCAGAGGGCTCTGCTTCTTACCTTTTGGATCCTCGGCCACAATGGAGGTGCACACTGTGAAGACTTCATAGAAGATATTGTACAAGAATATTTCTCCTGTGAGACAAAACATAAAAGTCTTACATTATTTATGCATTGTATATACACTGTATATGTTAACAATGTACCTGTCACAATAAAATAAAAATCAATCAATCATATGAAGTAAATTGTAGTCAACACTATAAATATCCACTGAAAAAAAAGAAGCAAGCACCAGGTAGATTTTCCTTCTGTATCAAGAACAAAATTAAGTTTTTTGATGTATCATGGCAACCTTTTTGTACCATACGATATACTCGGTCTTGTGACAACACTCAAAAAGAGAGCAATCATCACAAAGGTTTGCTGACCTCATTATACAAAATCACAAAGCATAATTAAAATATTAAATGTGTAACACATTCATGGTCACAAAATTTTAGAACAACACTTATCTTGGCATTTTGGGAAGTGGTACTATTAGACTCATTAGCGTTTACATGAATATCTCCAGAAATATTATTGATAAGAGGGTAAAGAGTAGAGTTGGGACGATATATCGTATTATCGTGATATCAGCCTCACAAGATATCGTGATATCAAAAAACCATTATCGTCCCATCCCCAGTAAAAAGATGAAATTATAAAGTTTGGAATTTCTTACCAAGTGGAACTCCAGTTTGTTTTGAAATTCCTCTGATCTCATCAGCATAAGGGGCAGGTAGAGTGTTAACCAGCCAACCCTAAAAACCAAAAGAAGAGTGATAATTGTACTTTGAATAATTCGATAGTCTAACCAAATACAATGACGTGAATTTTAATGGTTATAAAACACAGTGGGTATTGCATAATTATTAGGAAAACATCTGAACTGTGGACAAGGAACACTCACTTCATGAAATCACACATGAGTACAGCTATCATTAATGTATTATTTTTCAAGGATGATCCATTTTAAATATTTTCATAATAATATTTATGAAATTACTGAAACTAATTTTTGCTAAAACTGAAATTTACTGATGGTTTCTATGGAATGGAATCAGTGTGTATTGTGGATCAGAATAAAAGTTAATAAAGTAATAACTTACCAAATCACTGTCCACCAAATGTATAATGAATTCGGTTTTGTTGCCAAAGTTCAACAGAAATTGTTTGAACTTCTTGAGCAGTCCAGCAATCTGAAAGATTACCAAAAACTTTCTCGTTATCTTTGTTATCTTTGATGTTTTAACAGTTTTAAACAAACATTAAATACAGCCTCTTTAAGTACTAGAATAACGATCACAACAAATAAGTTGAAGTAAAAAGTACTTGTGCAAGTAACTGTGCTAAACAAACTTTAATCCTGACCTTCGGACACTAATTCCCACATTGTGAACTGAGTCAACTGACATCTAAGGATTCTAAGCTCAAAGGTTCAACATACAAATACACATTCCTTCATTGCTCAATTCTAAAGTTGATATTTGTATCTATAATTAGTATTATAAATGCCTGATAGTGACTGTTATGTCCTGATTAAATGTATAACTAATAATCAGACGATAATTTTTCTTTGATAAAATTTGACAAATTCCTTGATGAGTGGGAGATATAGCTTATCATGCATATCAATATATACATGAATATACATTTTTAATGTCAGATTTCATATGAACAGAATCAAAAGATACACCATCATTGATCATGTGTCATACATCAAACACAACATAACAAAATCTACATCTACACTAAATCAAATGTAATCACTTGCAATGCAAATAATTCACAATAATAAACATCATGAATATTGTATTGTCTTCCACAGCATTAAAATGATTTTTACTGAAACTATGAACAGTGTAAGACTTAATCATGTATATTCTATTAATAAATATTCCAAGTACCTGAGGACCTCTGTTCTTTGTTACTTCTTTCCATCTTTCCTGCGGAGGTAGATCTAAATCTACTTTGTAAGTAGGCACAGTTTTGCTGCAATAAATAAAACAAAAATATCAATCACATTGCTGCCTCAAGCATTGGTGTCAGGCTGACAGCATGCATGACTAGATGTTTTGAATACTGGGGTGCAAACAATGTATGTCATCTATTGAAACAAGAGCTTTTCACCCGTGACACTTGACATGCATTGAAAATTTGAAATGTGTATTTTGGTCAACAATAAAAGTATGTAATGCCAAAAAGCTTTGCCAGCTTAGATGTGTTTGACAACTACACGTGGATACATTTTGTTAGCTTTTTATACTTAGAGACTTCTCAATTTTAAGTAGGTGTAATTGCTGCAGCCAAAAACAAACTATCCATCAAAGTAAACACTGTTAGACACTCTTTGGATCACATGATTGACAGATAAAACATATTATTTTCAGTGACTTGCACTTGTACACAACCTTGACATGAAGTTCTTTTCAACTGATTTACGTAATTTTAAAAAGTTCCACAAAGTACAATGTATACTACGACAATAATTCTATTTAGGCTACTGATCTATCATGTTAATATAGGCATACTGCTATTCTGTCAGATGGTCATTGTCAATGGTGCAATGGTGACTATAATATGGGGCTGACCAGATGATTCTTGGGGCTCGAAGGGGGAGGGGGAGACTATAGGTGTCTTCAGAAAAATATATTTGTTCCTGGTTCAACGAATAAAAGAGTTAGTTAAGGACAAGAAAAAAAAAAGGACTTTCGTTTTCATCCTTGGCTAGCGGCTAGGGGCTCCTATAATGTGATAATGTTAAAATTGTGATAAAAAAGTAGTTGAGTCTTCACGCGTAAAAAAATAGTTTGTCGCTGTTCCAGGCATAAAAAAAAAATTTGTCCCGGGGATAAAATCCATACAAGGCAAATATCAAGACGGGCCAAGTCGGCCCCGAAATACCAACCTATTGGAAGGAGGGTATAAACCACGAACACATTTTTCCTCAAACTGAAATGAAAAAGGAAGCTCTGTGTCAATACAAATAGCATGATCAGCCCAAAATGAGTCATAACAATCCACAAAATCAGAAATACCACAATATCGCCCAGGTTTTTTCCAGGAATTTTAAGATAAAACAAACTTACCGGTGGTGGCAAAGGATCTGCAGTCACTTTGGACACCCAGAAGACTGTCAGAGACAGAAACAAAACACCCCACTTCATAGTTACTGACAGTAACTACTAATAAAAGCAACTTCTGACAGCAGAACTTCTTTGTTTTGTTTTGCTCTGTCATGTGACTTCATGAACCTTGACCTGAATACAAGTCAAGTCGTAGACACGCCAAGTCGTTGACACACCAAGTCGTAGACACATTTAAGAGCTGTCTCCCAAGTCGTAGACACAGCCTTTTCACAAAAAAATGTCATTACCCACTCGTAGACATACAATAAAATGAACTAACCAGGGACCTGCTAAAAAGCGGGTTGAAAAACAGCGGGTAGCGG
Source organism: Platynereis dumerilii (assembly GCA_026936325.1). Lineage (NCBI taxonomy): Eukaryota > Metazoa > Annelida > Polychaeta > Phyllodocida > Nereididae > Platynereis > Platynereis dumerilii. The sequence continues at coordinate 71,196,700 of JAPTHN010000001.1, read as the reverse complement.
GTAGCGGGTGTTTGCATAAGGAACAATAGGAAGCTTCCTAAGCAAACAGAGGGCTATACAATGGACAGAGGTACAACATACCTATCTGCCCGCTCCTAGTTTACCCCTCTACCCCCGCTACTTGCAATCAGCTTGCAGTCAAGCAATTTGCTCCATCATTGTTCAAAACTTTTTCAGTGAATTGGGCCTAATTGCCATCAAATACCTTGCCCCTCAATTGGGACAGAGTAGCAATGATTCTGAATTACAGTGTTTGTTTTTTGTGTAAATAATTTCTTTCAGTAAAATGTTCTTGTTCTTGTAGTTCGTAACGCTGCTATTTCATTAGCATTATGGTCTCTGGTATCTTCTCCAGTATATCTGGTAAAATGGCCCTTCTTAAAATAAATTATTCTTAAACATGTTTTTATTTTTTAAATCAAAGTAGATAGATCTGTAGACTTATAAAGGGATGCAGAGGGGAGATGGTGAGATATAGAGAGACAGAAAGAAAGAAAGAAAAGTAAGAAAAAAAATAAATAAATAAAAAAAATAGATAGATAAATAGATAGACAGACAGACAGATAGATAGACAGATAGATAGATAGATAGATAGACAGACAGACAGACAGACAGACAGACAGACAGATAGATAGATAGATAGATAGATAGATAGATAGATAGATAGATAGATAGATAGACACAAACAAATAAATAGATAGATAGGTCTTGAGGATGCATGGGGGAATTACTTTTATTTCTTTACTGAATTATATTATTTATTTTTTAACTCTTTTGCATTTTATCCCCATCCTTCAACAGTTTATAGAGGAATTGGAAGATTAATTAATTAATGCTGATTGCTTATTTTCTCAATTTAAAAAGGGTGGATATGTTTAATTGGAATTGAGTGGATTACTTGCCTAAATGATGCACTGATTGTCATTGACACAGAAGGTCAATAATATGGGGTTGAATAGAGAGCAATTAATGGTGATTGCCACAATTGCCCAAACATGATTGCCTGACACTTAGAATTGAGCAGAGAGAGCGGGGAAAGGTAGCGGAAGAAGCTACGATGGAGGGGTAGCGGATGGTGTTGTATCAAGTAGCTTGTGTGTTATACCAGAATCTACCCGCTACCCGCTACCCGCTACGGCCCTGCCCGCTTTTTAGTAAATCCCAACTAACCAAGCCGTAGACACCACACCATCCAACCTGTAGACAACATTATTTTAGGGTCTACCAACTCGTAGACAGCAAACTTCCAAGATTTTCCCAAACTTCCAAGCACAAAAAGCCATTTAAAGCAGCTAAAATGGGATAATATAAAGCAACTATGTCAGTAAATTGAGTAATCCTGCATTTCAATCAGTTTAGTTCAATTTTTCTTTTTATCAATTGAGTTGATTGTAAACTTCCGGAAGCTTGTTTCAAAGTAACATTTGAAATGCAGTTAAAAGAATTAATGCAATTAAATCGATTAGCTCCTGATGGCAATTTAATAGCACCTGCATAAGTGACACTGTGAGAGGTACAGGCCTTATTGCCTTTGCAATTGAACGTTGTTTTTTTTTAAATTCTCGTTGGTTATTAATTCTTTTTTTTATCAACAAATGAAATGAGTGTCTACGAGTTTGTTAACAGCAAAAATACTGTGTCTACGACATGGTAATATCACATTGGCCAAAAAGTCTGTGTCTACGACTTTGTGAACCCTGTCAATTTGATGTCTACCAGTTGGTAGTACCTGGTGTCTACCAGTTGGTTGTCTACTAGTTGGTTGTCTACCAGTTGGTTTGTCTACGAGTTGGCGTGTCTACGAAGTGTCTTGATACCCTTGACCTTTGAGCCGCGCCTCCGGAATTGACCCAGTTTCGTTGGCGAACTGACAACTGACAGATTGCACAGAAAAAAGCCGCTGTCAAGTTGCTTCCCTGTTATCTCTGAAATTACACGTTGATCAACTCTAAAATTCACCATGCCTGTAAGTATTGATATGCAGATTCTAGGGAATTCATCTGATTGAGGTTACATGGTTTGGCTATGACAAAATCAGCAAGAAATTCAGCTGTGAATTTTGTCAATTTTTTGACAGATGAGATGTTGTATTGTTGATTTTTGTCATTTTGACTCAAGATATTGCACGATCATGTCATGTCATTATGTATTGGTAAAGGGATATATGTCCATGGCTCCAAGCCTTGATACTGACTGAACCTTTAGTCCTTTATCTTTAAATTGGACTAATTTTCCTGTAATGGCTATTTGTTTCACACTTTCACTTTCACTGATCATTTTATTTTTGTGGGATTTAGCAACTAGACTTTTCACTTTCACTGACCATTATATTTTTGTAGGATTTAGCAAATAGACATTTCATTACAAATTAGGGGGTGACCATTTAATATGGGGGGGGGGCTTGGAGTTTTTAAAAAATAAATAAGTACTGCCGTTACCTAATTATGTACCGTGAAATAAATAATTTCCTGCTGAGGAAAACCAAGCCCCCCCCCCCGGATTTTCAAATGGTTGCTCCCTTAGGTTCAAGCTGAAGTGGAACCCTTCAATATTCTATTATGTATTTTTCACAGAAGTGTGTTTTTGTATTATTCCAGAAATACGAATTTGACTTCGCTGCTACCTGTGATGGCTGCACCAATGCTGCAAAGAGAGTTCTAGGCAGAATAGGAGGTAGGTTTATTGTTATTCACCTGTTATGATTCTACAAAGTATCCCAGCTGACCATGCACGTGAAGTTCACGTGATAAACACGGGGGGAAACTGGTGAACATGACATAACTGAGAGTTATCACGTGTTTGTGTTCACGTGAGAAAAACTCCCACATTTTCACGGGATAACCACGTGATGAATGTCACCAGATTAACGCTAGACCATCTTCATGACATAACTGAGAGTTATCACGTGTTTTTCTTCACGTGAAAAAACTCCCCAGCATTTTCACAGGATAACCACGTGATGAACTTCACCAGATTATCACTTCACTATCTTCATGACATAACTGAGAGTTATCACATGTTTTTCTTCACGTGGTTAACTGGTGAAGATTGCCACCCAGAAATATAGATGGAGCCACCTGTACTAGAAACACAGCTGTTTACCGAGTTCCGCACTAAGTTTACTTTAACTGAGTTTAAACGAATTAAACAAATGATTATGATTTCTAAATCTGAATTAATGCACAGTATATGGCGGATTGAAACTTATTAGCTCAAAAAGGAGCACATATTGGATATTATTACAAAAGACTAGTTATCCGAAATGTGAATCATGTACGACTACAATCCTTGATTCTGGTAACCCATTAAGAAAACTGAAAAGAGACTCACTGCATCACACTGGTTGTGACAAATTTTCAGCAAGTTCTTGTGGCTTTACTTCAGTCCCACAGCTATTGAAAGCCCAAGATATTGCTTGAAACAGTCCCAAGTTGACTGGCTTGATGAAGAGCCAAGTTAACAAGTTGGAGATTTTGCCTCTTCTCAAATAATTTTAACTGGTGAAGATTTCCCCCCAGAAAATCACGTGGTTAACTGGTGAAGATATTCACCAGAAAATCATGTGGTTAACTGGTGAAGATTGGCCCCCAGAAAATCACGTGGTTAACTGTTGAAGATTGCCCCCCAGAAAATCACGTGGTTAACTGGTGAAGATATTCAACAGAAAATCACGTGGTTAACTGGTGAAGATTGCCCCCAGAAAATCACGTGGTTAACTGGTGACAAAATCACGTGGTTAGCATTTGCAATAACCTATCAGTTTTCCACGTGATAACTGAGGGGCAATTTCACGTGATAACTCTCAGTTAACCACCAGTTTTGTCAGCTGGGATAGTCCTATTTTCATTACTTATTTGAAAGATAAATCAGTGGAAAGTAGCCAACTACTTTTGTTGTGGATATGGATTTTCTCTAACATACACACATATGCTGATTTTTTTCCTATTGTTAAATGTGGGTGGGGTCACCAATTAGGAAGCAATAGTAAATACAATCCATTGTGTAGGCACTGGATTAAAAGTAAGATGTGGTGGCTTATTTTCTCTTATCTGATGTTCTAATGTCTGTGTATATATATTGAGAAATCTGTACAACTTGTAATGTTTGTTTATGAAATTGGAAAAATAAACATCTATCTATCTATAATGATGGCTCTGAAGTCTGAAGCTATTTTGGCTTGTTTGGGCAAACGTAGCTGTCCTGCTAACACTTGCTTGCCTAATCGGTGACCCCACCCACAACTGATGAGGCACGGTGACCATGATGTTAATAATTGTTAATGGTAATAATTTCAAAAGTAGGCCTATTTCATAATCTTGCAGTTGTGAAAACAAAATATTCCATTATTTTTGCAAAATGCTGTACTTTAATCAACAAATAACTTCTTTGATGCAAGAAATAGCAATGAAACATTTCGTTTGTGTATTTTCAGTTGATGAGGGAAACATAGAAGCAGATGTTCCAAACCAAAAGATTTTCATCACCTCAGATCTATCATCAGAGGAGCTCTTGACAGCATTAAAAAAGACCGGAAAAGCATCCAGCTTTGTTAAAGAATGCTGAATTTCAACAGGTACATTACACTTATTGATAACATACATGTCTAATTTAATAATGAATATTTTGCCAGCTGACGGATATGCTAGCCCTATTCTAAAAATATTATTTTCAACCATGCTGCAAAATATGTTTTACTTGCACCTAGACCTACTATATTCATGTTGTGCTGTTAGATGGTTAAATTCTATGTGTATTAATGATAATCAGGCAGGTTGTGGGTGCTATTTTAGCATGTTTAGATGTTTCTTAATTTCTAATAATTTTGCTCTTACTTCATTTTGTCTGTTTCAGATTAAATTACTCATCCTTATTGTGGCTGCTACATGGTACTCGGGACAGGCCTTCGGAACTCACAAATGCATTTTAATATATATATATGTGGATAATTGCTAATAATTAATTATGGTAGGAGTCTTAGACCTACTAAATAATAAATATATACACACGTAAATGCTACTGCTAAATGTAATCATGCTTGCAAATGCCTATCAATGATATTTTTAGACTTAAAACTTATTTAAAATAATAACAATGTCTGAAGGTTCAATTGGCATTTTGGAAAATGACAAAATTACCAATCATTACCAATCTCAGACTACTAAGACTTGCAAATATGTACATCAATTAATTGTTTATCACCACATAACTTAAATCTTTTTATATGTCTGTTCTAAAACTGCACATGTAATTTATTCCTCCTGGAGCTTTAATTCTTGACAAACATTTTAAACTTTTTTGTTGCTACTGAACAATACTGAATACTGAATACTGAATTCCCACGTCTTTTGAAAACACGACTTTCTTGCATGATGTCCACATTATGAATGTTGTAAATTTTGTTGTTCGTGTTTTTGGTCAGATGTTGGTGGTGTTGTTTATATCTTGTTTGTAATAAAGATAATCTAATTTACGTAATTAAAGCCTAATAGTTGTGGATTGTTTTTATCCCTGCACCAGTAAGCTTGACGTTCTTCTATTACAATATACTCAATAAATATACACGTATATATTGTTTCAATCAGGAAATTCCATTCAGCTTGGAATATATATCCGTCAATCATGCACTGGCTGATGCAGTGTCATAAGGCCAGACATAATTCATTTTCTGCTTTTTGGATCTACTCCAAGCACTTCTTCTGATGTTGGTCGGTGAATTGAAAAAATACCGTGTAGATAATGCAGTTCTAGAGTTGTAGCTAATTGAAAAAGTTGCATCAATAATTTACGCCAAATGGAAGAGCCTTTTGGAATGCCTGCAGAGACAAATCAAGATGAGAGATACCCCTTAAAGGTATTCAAAGCCACTTCATGGACCCCAGATATCATGTCTGGAAACAATCAAGGTCGTATCTTTCATGAAATCCCAAATATTAACTTTTGAAAAGCGACTTTCATATGACAAAAAAGCCATAAAAACAGTCTGTTTTGAAAATATTTCTAAACTAAACTGTTCAAGATATTGAGCTGAAACTATTCATACATCTATTACACTACTAAAGGCTAGTTTCAGAAATGTTTGAGACGAATCTAAGGGGGTCAAGCGGAAAAATTTCCTGAAATTTATTGAACTAACGTGGAATTACGCACATCTAATTGCTAGAAATGCCTGGAAACTTGTCATTCCCATCTGCATGACAAAATAAGATAACAGGCAAAATTTGAATGAAATATGAGCAACACAAAGTGAGTTATGCTTGACGAAATCCCCAGCTACCCGTCACGTTGAGGACTGCAGTACCCCGTAGGCTATTACATAGCCAGCGGGGTAAAAAGGCTGTAATCTCTTTTTAGTGTCAGTCAATTAAATAAAATCAACTTACAAGGGTAAGCTTTTTTATTTCTTTGTCAGACACTCCATTTTGCGACTGGACCGCGAAGCTAAAAATCAATTATGTCCGGCCTAAGGAATTCACATGAAAGACATGAGGATTAGGAATGTGCTCATGGTTGTGCGTGCGGGCCAGATCCAACTTGGTAGAACCTTAACAAAATTGGTAGTGCCTTAAACAAAAGGGCCCAGCTCCAACTTGGTAGTGCTTTAACCCAGTGGTGTAAATGGGAATTTAGAGGAGCAGGAGCCCCGTCCCAAAGCAAATTATGGCCATTATCGCGATGGCATAAATGCGGGCCTATACAGGCTATCGCAGATCACATGAATATAGGTCTATTTGATAAATGATAATATATATCACATTTATTATGATTCATATATATATATTTATATGACATAGTTAACACTTCAATATATACATATTTTTCACAAAGTGTGAACGCATATTATGCAGCAGACTCAAAGAATTAGTGTATAAGTAAGTGCTCACTGCTCATGGATTTGTGGCTAACAAAATTGGATAAGCTGAATTCAAAAGCGATCAGACAACAGACAATAAAGTGTTGCAATGAGCTGCAGGAGCTCTGGACCTTGAGAGCTCCAGTGCCTTCAAGAGGTTTGGGGCTCAGCTCCGGTGAGCTCCTGCCCATTTACACCACTGCTTTAACCAAACGGGCCCAGTTCCAACTTGGTAATGCTGTAACGAAATTGGCCCAGCACCAACTTCTTGGTAGTGCCTAAACCAAATGGGCCAAGGTCAAACTTAGTTGTGCCTTAATTAAATGGGCCCAGCTCCCACTTGGTAATGCCTTAGCCAAATGGGCCTAGCTCCAACTTGTAATGCCTTAGCCAAATGGGCCTATAGTAGACCCCGAAGTCAGTCAAGTCATGCTGAGATGACTGACTTGATGTTCAGTGACTTGACTGACTTAGTTGACTTCATCATCTCTGACTTGACTTGACTTAGTATGAAGATGGCTGACTTAGTCGACTTAGGCAACTAAATGAATAAGAAAACATTGTAAAACCTGAAAATAACTATTTGATGATACTCATTTGCATGCGTGACCAATTTCTGAAAAAATGCTTTGATAAAAAGCTGCACACAAATGTTTAATAATAGAACAGTTCAGTCCAGCATCATCCAATTTTCTATGATTCTAGCATCATTGGAATCGTTTCTTCAAGACGAATCCAACGATACCAAATATAATGGGGTGCAAAGTCGGCGGCGGCTGACTTGAATCACAACTGACGACTTGGATTATCATTGACTTGACTTGACTTAAAACAGCAGTGACTGGTGGCGGCGGTTTTCGTCGACGGCTCCGGGGTCTAGCCTATAGCTCCAACTTGGTAGTTCCTCAACCAAATGGGCCTAGCTCCAACTTGGTAGTGCCTAAGCCAAATGGGCCTATAGCTCCAACTTGGTAGTTCCTCAACCAAATGGGCCTAGCTCCAACTTGGTAATGACTTAACCAAATGGGCCTAGCTCCAACTAGGTAGTGCCTTAACCAAATGGGCCTGGCTCCAACTTGGTAATGCCTTAGCCAAACGGGCCTATATAGCTCCAACTTGGTAGTTCCTCAACCAAATGGGCCTAGCTCCAACTTGGCGATGCCTTAATCAAATGGGCCCAGCTCCAACTTAGTTGTGCCTTAATCAAATGGGCCCAGCTCCAAATATGTAGTGCCTTTACCAAATGCCTTAGCCAGATGGGCCTAGCTCCAACTAGGTAGTGCCTTAACCAAATGGGCCAAATTCCAACTTGGTAATGCCTTAACCAAATGGGTCCAGCTCCAACTGATAGTGCCTTAAACAAATGGGCCTAGCTCCAACTTGGTAGTGCCTTAAACAAATGGGCCTAGCTCCCAACTTGGTAGTGCCTTAACCAAATGGGCCCAGCTCCAACTTGGTAGTGCCTAACCAAATGGGTCCAGCCCTAACTTGGTAATGCCTTAGCCAAATGGGCCTACAGCTCCAACTTGGTAGTTCCTCAAGCAAATGGGCCTATGTCCAACTTGGTAATGACTTAACCAAATGGGCCTAGCTCCAACTAGGTATTGCCTTAACCAAATGGGCCCAGCTCCAACTTGGTAATGCCTTAACCAAATGGGCCTAGCTCCAACTTGGTGGTGCCTTACCAGATTTGAGGAGCTCTAACTTGGCTGTGCCATTACCAAATGGATGGAGCTCCAACTTGGTAATGTCGTAACCAAATGGGCCAAGCTCAATTTTACGGTTTCATAAAAAGACAGAGCTCTGAATGATGAGGCAATGGACACCACGGAAGGATTGTTGAGATTGGGTAAAAAGAACATGTTATCTGCTACAGCATGCAGATACTTGCATCAGGTGAAACTTCCCCTGGAGTTTAGCAATTCACTAAGTTAAGCAAGTATGCAAAGCCAATAAGTCAACATGGTCAAAGCTTATTGACTGTATGACATATTATTAGTAATATATTCGAAATTCATTATATCTTGTATTCGGTGCACTGCACACATTGTTTGAAATCCTTGAGATCGCTTCATATCAGAGCTCTAGTATGTGTATACATAGCACTTATAAAAGAAGTCCCCATTGTGAAGAAATACAAACCAACTCATATTTTGTTACAATTACTAGGTGATGATAAAATGTTTATTTCTTTGTAAAATCCACCTAGAATGTGACCTGGTACATTAGACATTTGTTAAATTCAGTGGTCAAACAAAAGCCTCTGTTAAATACAACATAAACATATGAATGTAGCATCAAGCTACTGTGTAATAATTACATGATAATGTACATTAATTAAGTACACTAAAATGTGTAGTCAAGCACATTCCTATAAAAACAAACTAATATCAGTACAGTTACACTGCACGTTTATAATCACAAATTGGCCTTCAACAACATCCAACATTGATAAAAGAACTGGAATATCATGAATATATAATCACGATAAATCTGGATATCTTATCTCCATCCTCAGTTAAATGAGTATAGGGAACTTGTTTGGTTTTTGCAATCAAACCAGTTTGTAGATAATGATTATTATAGCAATTTTACGAGGCCTTTAAATTTTTCAGAACTTGGCGATTTTTACTTTGATATTGGAGAACTTGACTAAGGGCTATTCCATTTAAAATCCTGGGGGGGGGGGGGGGGGGGTCAGGTTGATTTATTTTTCGTAAGACGGAAATTTGCTTCAGATGTATGGAGGGATGCAAAAGAAATCGCTTTAGATGTACGAGGGGGCATTATCGCTCCATGAAATAATAAAATTTTTACTTGATGCATGTGGGGTAGGGTGCATCAATTGCCCCTTACCTATTCAGATGTTGATGTCTATGTGATATGTTTGGAGGCTGGATAATAAAAACATGAAAAAAAAATTTCAGCTCAAAATTTTGATGGGAACAGCCACCTCCAGGCTCATGTTTGTATAAAATCGGAGTATCCCAAAAAATCTGAATATCTCAGGAACCACTTGGCCTAGAGACTTGGCATTGGGCTCAAAATGTGCGGAATGCCCATATTTATATTCACTTCAATTGAAACTATCCCTCTATCTCTAACCGTTTTTCCGTTATTTGACAAAAACACAATTATACTCGGAAATTCTGCAAAAATGGGTATTTATTAAAAATTGGGCACTACCCAGTAGGGTGCATCATTTGCCCCCAACCTTTTCTGATTTTGATGTCTATGTGATATGTTAGGAGGTTGGGTGTCCTGGGCATGTACACCAAATTTCAGGTTGAAATTCCAATGGGAACAGCCACCTCCAGAGCATTACTTATTTCAATGATATTTCAATGAAGCTGAATTAAAATATTATGCAAAATTGTCATAACTCAAGAACGAATGGTCCGAGAGACTTCATAATGGACTCAAAATGTGCGGAATAAATGAGTTTATATTCATTACAATTGTAACTTTGGTCCTGGGACCAATAGTTTCAGAGCAAGATCGGAAAAACTGTTTTTTTATTGAATAAGTCAATTTTCGGTTTGAGGCAAAAGTCAGACTGAACAAGATCCATCACCAGAAATGTACACTATGCATACATGAACCCTCTGTGAATGACTTGAGGTAAAAGTAATGCAGATAGGATCAATGTACACTGGGTAGTGCCCAATTTTTAATAAATACCCATTTTTGCAGAATTTCCGAGTATAATTGTGTTTTTGTCAAATAACGGAAAAACGGTTAGAGATAGAGGGATAGTTTCAATTGAAGTGAATATAAATATGGGCATTCCGCACATTTTGAGCCCAATGCCAAGTCTCTAGGCCAAGTGGTTCCTGAGATATTCAGATTTTTTGGGATACTCCGATTTTATACAAACATGAGCCTGGAGGTGGCTGTTCCCATCAAAATTTTGAGCTGAAATTTTTTTTTCATGTTTTTATTATCCAGCCTCCAAACATATCACATAGACATCAACATCTGAATAGGTAAGGGGCAATTGATGCACCCTACTACCCAGTGTACATTGATCCTATCTGCATTACTTTTACCTCAAGTCATTCACAGAGGGTTCATGTATGCATAGTGTACATTTCTGGTGATGGATCTTGTTCAGTCTGACTTTTGCCTCAAACCGAAAATTGACTTATTCAATAAAAAAACAGTTTTTCCGATCTTGCTCTGAAACTATTGGTCCCAGGACCAAAGTTACAATTGTAATGAATATAAACTCATTTATTCCGCACATTTTGAGTCCATTATGAAGTCTCTCGGACCATTCGTTCTTGAGTTATGACAATTTTGCATAATATTTTAATTCAGCTTCATTGAAATATCATTGAAATAAGTAATGCTCTGGAGGTGGCTGTTCCCATTGGAATTTCAACCTGAAATTTGGTGTACATGCCCAGGACACCCAACCTCCTAACATATCACATAGACATCAAAATCAGAAAAGGTTGGGGGCAAATGATGCACCCTAATGTGGGGTGGGTAAAAAATTTGCATTTAATGCATGGGGGGGGGGGGATAGAACATAATTCACTTTAGATGCATGGGGGGGGGTCAAAAATGTAACCTGACCACCCCACCCCCAGGTTTTTAAATGGAATAGTTCTAATATTAAGAGCATGTGCAAAATAGAGACATACCGGTATAAAATTTCTTAATTCTGAATTTAACATATATTGATATTCATTACAAATAGAACATTTTTAGAGTAGACTGGGAGATCCTGTAAATTTGGGGTAATGATCAATTTACAGACTATTGGTTGATTATACATAGTGAGCTGTAGTTCATGCAGGTCTAACCAATTTTCTAGCACATGTATTATCTTTTACTGACTGCCGAGTCATCTTGAACATATTGAACATAACTACAGTATTTATATTACACAATATGCTTGAGCCAAAAAAAACAAGTATCCCAAGAAATTACCAGACTTATAAATCACATATTTAAGCTAATATAACACTAACTGGTTATTATGCATGAAAGACACATCACATCACTTATGTTACTGGCCCCTTGTTTACAACTTCAATAAAATATACACTAGAAGAAAGTGAGAAATGATATATGTATTTGAATCAAAAAAGGAAAAAGAAATTTAATTGAATATTCTATACTTATCAGTGCTTATTGCAGTAAAACCATGCATAATCAATTATACATATATCATATGGATGACTGAATAAATTAACATCATGAAATACGCCATTGAGAATTAAAAGCTGTACAATCATGCCCATCATTGCCCGATCACTTTTAAACTTAATTGGCCTTGCACCTTGGTACTCAATGTCCATCTACCTTCATCAAATATACGTAATATAAATCAGGCATAAAGCATTTGATTGAATATTATGAATAATCATATTATATTTGTGAGGCTTGAGATCTCACGTCTAATAGCAAGTATTGCATTCCTGAATTCTCATTTTAAGTAATTTAATATATATATTTATCATAATGTATTTGGTATCTTCAAAGTATTGGATATACAATTAATATCAATTAACATTTCAGCATAGAGTAAGATAACTTTTTGGACAAAATCTTGATAAATAGTTCCTATTTCATAGGGTGTACCATATAGCAATATATATATCATTAAGTATTTTGTGGATTACTATACTGACAACATCTAAAGATAGTAACCTATAGAGAATTAAAAGATAATTTGATTTCCACATACTGCACACCGTAATGATAAAATAATTTTTGATTTTGCGAGAACTGGACTTAGCATACATATTTGATATCTATATATTATATTTGATACATTCATGACTGTAAAACGGAAGTAGCTCAGGGTTTGCCCTTTGCAAATGACGCAGCTTCAGTGGCTCATGTTCCGTGTATTTCAATAAATAAGCAATCTTCAGTCCACCTGTTGTTAACAAAGTGCATGCGTCTATTGCATGAACAGTACATCACAAATATAATTGCGATTCATTCACATCTGCAACTGCAAGCTAGATCATTTGATTCTGGCTTGATACTGATTGTTTGATTTGGACTTTAAAATCATGTAAAAATAATAATATACATAGGAACATTTAATTTTGATTTTCAAATCTCAGTATTTGGATTTTGGAAAGAAATATCTGTGACCATGTTGGCCCTTACCTTTTTGATAGGATTAAAATATTTTGGTATAGCCTCAACAATCAACATACTCTTACAAAGAACACTGGACAATGGTCTAATCGACCTTTAATGTTTTATCTTCATGTATATTGGTGAGCGTTCTACGGAAAATAACTTGCTATTGGCAAATAATCATATGTTATCACAATTTAAAGCAGCGATCATCACAATACTGAACTTCTAATTATCATCACAGTAAATGCTACAAATAAAATATCAGCAACATGGAGCTGCATCAAAACATGAATTAATGTGATCAATATAACTAATAATTTATTACAATACTTGTAGTACATTGAAGCTTCTACAAGCTTTAGCACATTCAGAACACACTGATTTTTAAGACACATACTGGCAGATTTAGTATCTGAACCATGTGATATTTTAGTCATTCAACTTTTTATACTCGTACATAAATTATGATGTTATTCCTGTAGATTTATATTGAGATGTTGGAACCTAACCATGCAGTTTGTTAATATCACATGCTATCTATATCTATAACATATATCACAGTATTGTTATAACTCTAATATCATTTTGTCCCATCTCATTATTTTTAAGTCTTGTTGGCTTGCTGTCACTTCTAAGGTACTAAAGATAGATTGAAAAGGTTCTGGTAACAAGTAGCTAGATCTATTCTCGATAGCTGATAACCCAGTAATTGTCAATTGACCACTAGGGTGCATCAATTGCCCCTTACCTATTCAGATGTTGATGTCTATGTGATATGTTTGGAGGCTGGATAATAAAAACATGAAAAAAAAATTTCAGCTCAAAATTTTGATGGGAACAGCCACCTCCAGGCTCATGTTTGTATAAAATCGGAGTATCCCAAAAAATCTGAATATCTCAGGAACCACTTGGCCTAGAGACTTGGCATTGGGCTCAAAATGTGCGGAATGCCCATATTTATATTCACTTCAATTGAAACTATCCCTCTATCTCTAACCGTTTTTCCGTTATTTGACAAAAACACAATTATACTCGGAAATTCTGCAAAAATGGGTATTTATTAAAAATTGGGCACTACCCAGTGTACATTGATCCTATCTGCATTACTTTTACCTCAAGTCATTCACAGAGGGTTCATGTATGCATAGTGTACATTTCTGTTGATGGATCTTGTTCAGTCTGACTTTTGCTTCAAACCGAAAATTGACTTATTCAATAAAAAAACAGTTTTTCCGATCTTGCTCTGAAACTATTGGTCCCAGGACCAAAGTTACAATTGTAATGAATATAAACTCATTTATTCCGCACATTTTGAGTCCATTATGAAGTCTCTCGGACCATTCGTTCTTGAGTTATGACAATTTTGCATAATATTTTAATTCAGCTTCATTGAAATATCATTGAAATAAGTAATGCTCTGGAGGTGGCTGTTCCCATTGGAATTTCAACCTGAAATTTGGTGTACATGCCCAGGACACCCAACCTCCTAACATATCACATAGACATCAAAATCAGAAAAGGTTGGGGGCAAATGATGCACCCTATTGAACACCGTTACTTAATAATCTGATGAGTTGATGGAATGATGCATACTATTCTCATAAAATTACTTCTAAATTAAATCACCTTCAAGTTACTATATAAAACATTTTACAAAGCTTTTAGCAGACAAGTTATGTTTTCTAAGCTTGTACTGACAGTTTGCAGCATACACAAACACATATTATTGCTAATAATTATTATATATATTCAACTGCCAAATAGCCAGGCTTGCATAATGTATTATCTATCTATATATCTATTGATGGATCAACTTTACTCCCGATTTCAGTCTTTTATGACAAACACATTAACCATTGTAATCCAGAGTGTTTGGCGTGACTGACTATACACAGCACTTTAGTATATAATATACATGTATGCTTCAATAGTGCCATTGCACAACAGTTACCTGTCAGTCACGTTGCTGGTTATATCATCACAGCAACAAGAAATTTATATGATACTACCAGGTAACATCATCAAGTTCAGTTTTCCAATTTCCTAAAAACGCCCCGTCCAGCAGGGCAGTTTGAAAGAGTTCTAATGAACCGAACAATTGGAACGAGACTTACGAGACAATTAAATTCCAACATTTCGAAAACCCATCATTCGCACTAAAATAAAAGGAGAGCTTTGGAGAAGTAACACAGCATGAGAATAAAGTTCTATCACAAGAGCTGATGACAGCAATAATGTCATCTGAAACTGTCACAGTCTGTCAGTAGCCCAATTTACTGTGTTATTCATTCTATATAATTTAACATTTTAATTAAGACTAATATGACACAGACAAGTTGTCACAAATAAGCTACAACATTATGTACCTTTGAAAGTATATAGTTACTATAGTATTAGCTTGCCTTATAATTTCATGCATTATACACATTAAAATGCTCACATTAATAGTTAAACAACTAATTTATCATACAAGTAACACAATGAATAAATAGTGCATTAACTACCAATATTAACTAGACATGACTAGATTTAGTACTTACATATCATACATAAAAATATTTACAAATAAATAAACTCTCCCAAAATAACTTTTCCATGAAAGCTCCGTATAATATACATGCCCATAAGGAATGTTTTACGACTAATCTCAAACTCATCGAGTTAATGTAATGACACCAGAGAAGAACAACTTTGGAATATCAATATGTCACAGCTATCAATCATTTAAATTCATTTTACAGCAATTTACTGGTATTTAGGCACATGCTATCGGCAGATTACGGGGAAACTTTTCCAACTGACATGCAGATAATTTTCCAATATGGGCAAGGTACTAGGCTGCCAGCAGACTAAATGTGTCACCTATTAAATTGAAATATCATCACCTTTCTAATTGTTATACAAAGCCCATTTTCACTATAATCAATAGAAATTATTACAGTCAACATCTAACTACTTATAATTTATTCTACTGTCAGCATAACCATATACTCAAAAGGGGCACTCTCTTTCCACAGGGGGGCACCACCACCACATCAGTAATATATTCAGTGAGCACAATGGAATGGATGTTCTATGACATCACAACAACAATTATGACATCATCAAACAATGGGTACTTATGTAGTCATAGTGCCCTCTTGTGGGCCCCGTTGATACACTGAATTAAAGTCAATACCTGTATTATGCACTTGAAGAACTTTGACCGAAGTTATATCACTAAACATATTGCCATGAAGACTGATAATAATTAACATATGGACTAACCATAAACTAACATTACTAATATTGGTGATTACAATCGATTGGACTGATAATACTTGAATACTCAACATAAACTGAGTTTAGACAATTTTATTGACCTAACTTATTGTTACTAACTACTTTTACTGCTGGGAGACGAACTGATATTGCTCTTTGTTTCTTGATCACCGTTCTCTTTACTTTCTTTCCCACTTTCTTGCAAACTTTCCGAATTAGAGTCAACTTGTTTGTCTTTCTCGACGCCATTGTCCTGGTGCTCTGAGACACACAATATTGGAATGCCGATAGTGGGAGCCGACGCGTGGACTCTCTTCAATGTCGCAGCTATAGAACTCATGCTGGACACATCCTCCATGTCTTGGCCTTGCATACTCGTCGTCTCCGCATCCATGTCTCTCTCTGCATCCTCCGCATCTTCAGCATCCTCCTCTATTTGATCCATGCAGTGTTGCAATCCCGTGCAGTAATGGAGCATCAACAGAGCAAGAGACTGGATCTTCTCGTCCGACTTCTCGATGCTTGCTCTGATCTGGTTCTTCTGCTCTTCTTCCGTTGCGATCTTTTCTAATGATGCCAACTCGCTTCTGTTCTCCGCCTCCGAGTCTATCTCCTTCTGAAGTTTGTTCACCTGAAGTTTAAGAAAAAGAAATTCAATAACATATAATACTTATGAATGATGTTAAAACGATTGTTACTGTTGATACAATATCGCAGAGATACGCGAAGTATTTTCGCTGAAGGTCTTTGCATGCATGAGTTCAAACCCTTGATGGGGAACACGAGATTTTCATGAGCAAAATCCCAGCTGGATGTCATTCGGATTAGACGTTAAATTGGCTGCTCTTTGTTTCAGCATTACCGCTGGGCAAGTAAAAGATCCCTCACATGGGGTAAACGTGTATCATGTTGAGCATTCCAGCTCTCCTATGTCATCAATAATATATATGTAAGTTTTTCATTTAACTGAAATTCAGGGAATCAAGCAGACAAACCCAACTGTGGGCAACCCAGTTACTGAGACACCAAAAAAATTCACATAATTAGCAAAATGATCTTACCATATTATCCAGCTTATTTCGCCTTTCCTCCTGGCTCAGATTGGCATACAACTCCTTCCCCATTTCTTTGGCGGCCGTAACTACTACTTCTTCTGCATTTTGAGGAGTGTTGGTCGACCGTTGCTGCTCGAAAAATTTCAGAAGATGTTCCTCCTCATCCTCACTCTCAGATGAAGGTTCGGCCGACCTGTCCGCCTGAGCATAAAATAGTTCTTTATGTAATTGAGGAGCCTCTCGTAGAAATTTTGCTTATAAAATTTGGTACTCATTATTAATGAAAACACATTTTTTCAAGTAAGTCGTAAAATTTGAAATTAGGATCTAACTTTTATTGCAGCATGGTTTAGATTTAGTTACATAATGAAGATATTATCGACATATTGAACCAAGACTTCGATTTACAATACACTCTTGGGAGGATTACATTCCTTTCTCATTAACTGGCCACAATCTGGGTGGATCCATTTCAACATTATTTGTTGGACAAAGATAAGAAAGTTCAAACAAAGCTCCAACATAGGTATCATGAAGCAGCTGAAACCAACCTGTTGATTTCTGCCTTCTTGCATCAAATCAATGGAGGTAGAAGACCGAGTGCGATGCAAATTGTTGACGGCCATTAATCCGGCAGCAGCAGCCGCAACAGCAGCATTCTTGACCTCTTGCTCCATCTCGTCACTAGGGGCAGAGTTAGACCGCCGTCTCTCGTAGTGCACTCCCCCTGGTGTCAACATGATCGGCCCTGTGGTTCCACCTGGATAGAAGGGGATATTTGTATGAGGCATGTGGATACTACAAGTATTATTACAAGCAGTATGCAATGAGAGGCATATTTATTTTGCCAAGTCTAATTGTCTCACTTGGGAGCAACATAAGCAAGGTGCTACAATAATTTTTCTCAGGAGTCCTGTGCTCCAATGTTAGTAAGTAATTCAAGAAAACTTCCCTCTCTTCATCAGGAGAGTCAACTGGAAATATTTCGACATTGGTCCAGTGCTAAACCATAATCATGTACCTTTAAGCTCCTTGTGAGTGAGCTTTGGCGAGTCCTTGCGAAATTTGCTGAGGAAGCCAGTCTTCTGCTGACTCATCTTCTCCTTTTCGTTGACCGTCTTCTCCCCTTCCTTCTTCTCCTTGTCTTTGTCGATTGACTTCCTTTGAGCAGTTGGAGAAGTCTGTCCGGGCGGCAGTCCTTGTTTAGGCTGGAATCCCTCCCTGAAATATCATAGAATTTTTATAAGTTCAAGTGATGAAGAACATAAAAGTTTCAATGTCAAGGGCATCAAATATTATCCATCTTCAGCATATTGCTTTAAATGTGACTGACTCCAAGACTGGAACCCCTACCGCTATGGCATTTTCACCATGAAACCTTGCTCACAGCATCAAATTGATTACATGTAAAGTAACACTTAGTTTAACATTTTGGACATTCTACGAATCTTTTAAATCAGAGCAAGCTGACAAGAAATGAGCACGGGTAATCATCTCTTGTTATTTGCCAGGAACACAGGAAAACCATGGTCACCAAACAAATGAGTGAGACAGGCCCTACTATAAAAAGTTTTACTTCAGGATCAACCAAACCATTAAAAATCCACAGTTTGTGTTACATTAATAAAGATTAAACAAACTTTAAATTATTCTACATGTATTAAAAGAAAAGTCTCGAAAACAGAAAGCAGACTGACTTGGAGCAATTAGTCTGCGCTTGGCACTTGTCCGTGCACTTCTTGTGGCAGATCATCCCACAGATGCGACACTGAAACGCAACCTTCAACCAGATCTGCAACAAAAGGGTTAATCAGCCTGTTAGTACTGTCTACAACACTCCAGATTTATTATTACAATTTAGTTCATCAAAAGTGCACGGAGATGATCTTACAAACCCATTTCAGTGTTAGGTGAATAAAATCATTACAGAAAGAGGGAGAGTAGAATTATCAATTACAGCTGCAAACACTTCAGTGTCAGCTCAGCAACAAGACACTCAAATTAGTTAAATTATTTATTGTAGTTAATTTAATCCACACTTTGAAACACACAATAAATAAATTATCAGTTAGAAGACAGCATAACACTCCAATATAATTTATACGTAAGACTTAACTTTTCAATTACAATACTCAACACCAGGAAAAGAGAAAATAGGGAAGAGCCAAGTACCTTTTTCATACAGAAATTGCAGTAAGTTGAAGATTGGAAATGAGTCCCCATAAATTCATGTTTGCCTTCCTCAACATGTCTAAAATCAAAGATAGAGAGGTTTTAATGATCAGAAATACAAATGGGGCCATCTTTTCCAAAGAAAGAGGACTCGGTAACCATGCCACTCCATAACATAGTCAAACTACAGTCACAACACAGGCCTGAAATTGCCAAGTGTTACAGTGGAATTAATATAATAGTATTAATATTTCCAAGTTCAAATCTTTAGAAAAAGGAGTAATCTGACAATCAAAGAGGTACATTGTCACCTTTTACTTTAATCAACACACCTTGTATTGTGAGTTGTGACAGAAAGTCAAATTAAGTTCTTAATGAGAAATGACTGACACCATTAAACTCCCGTCTTAAAATTTTTAACAAACAAATAACAGCAACAAACTTAAAGTACTATTGAAACAGAGCCATAGTTATTTTAATAACCTTAAATCTAAGAGAAAGGAAAGTCCAACACTCCCAGGTTATCATCTCAAGCAACCCACCTGCGTATTTGCGTGAATGAGGAGCCATCTCTGCTGAACTTCTGCTGCACCTCGTTCTCCTGCTGGATCTTCTCTATTCTTTTTCTTTCTGTTTTTGAGATCTGATGAGACCCATGGACTAAAACTAATGTGATGTCGCCATAGCACAGTCTCTCCTCGAACCCTGGATGGCTGGAGATCTTCGTTCGACTGAAATTGAAAGTGAATATCATCATGAAATCTACAAGTTCAAAAACGGGGATACATTGTACAGTTTCACAAACACAGCTAGGCTACAACGTTTTACAGTTGAAGCATTAATCCTCTGAAACGTATTCAGCAATTTACTTTGGAAACACTGTTTTTAAAAGAAATTAAAGGCATAGCAATAAGGTTTACAATTGAACACTTACAACAACTCGCAAACTCTTTAGATCATTATGAGGCTAGAGCAGACGAATATGAGCAAAACACACTACCACAAAACCTTATTATCGCCTCCCTTCCCCATGTTTTTATTTTATAATAAATATTCTGTTTTCAAGAGAGCCATTGTGTTTGGACTTACCTAGCAGTGGCTTTGATTTCTGACGGAGTGAGTTGGTAAGTCTGTTGGGTTTCGCCCTGGAGGGTAGCGAGGCATTCTAAAGCTATGTCCATCAGAGAAACACTGACCTGAAGAATAAAGAAGAAAATGTCAAGACTACTCTTCACCTTTAAACAATGACAGGATAAAAATAGTCTTAAGAAATGTATAGCTATTTGCACATTTGTAAAGACTTGAATATGTACCCAGTTTCAATTATTGATGTATAGTATTGTAAACATATCATATATCGTCATAAAGAAATTAAGTATATGAATATAATATTTAAAGAGAAATCAATGATATGAACAGGCTGGGTGAACTGCTTATTTTTAACGTCTTCACAATAACAAGCCTTACATGTCCCAGCAACACGTCCTTCTCTGGTTTGACCACCCGATTTTGTTTGTCAAGCTTCTCGGGAATCTTGCACCAGACGCAGATGTTGAGGTAATTGTGAGACTCCTCTACTTCAAACTCAAACTTCTCATCAAACCATGGTTCCTAAAATTAAAGAGAATTTACAAACATTTCATCCAAAACTACCAGATGACCCATTAAAAAGACAGCAAGATATAAAGGTGTCGCATCTCAGAGGAAGAGAATGAATAAATTGTTTCGAGGACATCCAAAGCTCAGTGATCACCCTCATTTGTGATTAGAAAGTTAACTCCTTAAATCAAAGTTATAAAAATATTTCCAACAATTAATCTCACCTGTGTGGCCCGCACAAATCTGGACTTCTTAAGGTCAATACTGTCGTCGTCTGAGTCATTACCCTGGTTTGAACTGTCCGACATCCCTGTCGACTGGAGACGCTCTAATGCCGCCTGCAAGTACAAAGTAAGATCAGAACATGCGCTAGAAGAACTTTTTACTTTTTTCCCTGGTATAAACAATGCATGTACATATATGGAATTAATAACGACTTCTGTATCATTGCAAGGAAATGCAATAAAGGAATTACGGGAGAAACTATTACTTGGTCAACTGACTATGGTTCGGTTCAAACATTACTCATATCACCGGTAGTGGGTCATTTAAAGAGAATGCAGTTATTGGTCAGAACAAGAATCCGAGGATTCAAACCCTGGGTTCTGTTGGGAATTAGCAATTAAGCATAAGATCCTTGGATACAAGATCAAAGTAGCACTGCACTGCGAAGTGCAATCAGCTTTGACACCTGTCAGATTGACTTCAAGTGCTCTTTCTCAATGGCAATTTGGTAAACTGAGGGTGACAAAAGGCTTTAGAACTTGCAGAATTGCAATTAGCATTGTTAGACTGCTTATGAGAATAGATGCACTGCAAAAAGCGATTGCCAAATGCATTA
This sequence comes from Platynereis dumerilii, assembly GCA_026936325.1. NCBI lineage: Eukaryota > Metazoa > Annelida > Polychaeta > Phyllodocida > Nereididae > Platynereis > Platynereis dumerilii. Next base: position 71,174,814 of record JAPTHN010000001.1, on the reverse strand, counting down.
TTGGCCTTCCTTGAAACGCATGGACGATCGTCTTGTGGACGATATTATAATGCAAGGTCAGCTTGAAAACAGCCCCTCAAGACTCAAATGATCTATGACACCAACGAACTACTAAAAAAAAAAAATAATAATAATAAAATTGGAAAAAAAAAAATCACAACAAACTATCCCCAATTCCACAACGCATTTTAGTTCAGCTCTATATGAACACAAAATGGCCCACTTCACCACATCCACACCTGTATTAAGGCCGGAAAAACTATTTTCCAAAAATCTCTCAGACTGGTTTTACAGATAAAATTACCCTGGGGGAACCCAGGGTAAAAAACTTACTGCATCATGAATATTGAACAGAAGAAATTAAGAAACTTTTGACAGGATTACCAGTAAACACGGAAATATTATCTTTGACATACAGTGCAATGACAGCAACTGAAGAAACCTGCAATAAAACAATAATTTCATTTCCTTACCTGTCTTTCTTTAATAAGTGATGAGACATCAGTTTTTGCTCGTTTTTTCGTAACTGGCGTCACTGGAACGGATGAGGGTTGTTGCTTCAGCTCCTCCTCTCGGCTGCTACCTGAACTACTGACACTATTTCTACTCGAATGTTCAACTTTTGGGCGGACCTCGGGACTATCACTGGGCGAGCGATTGTCTATTTTGCCCCGCTTCCTTTGGAACAGTCCGGAACTCGTACTCAAAATCGAGAAACCTTTCCGCGAAGGAGACGAGGAAAGGATCTTCTCATCTGCGGAGTTTCTGTCTTTTTGTGCTCCTGCCACCGGCAAACTAGAAGTAGAAGCCGATGAGCTTAACGTCGGGGCACTAGATTTTGTCTCTTGGCCAGCATCTATTGGCGTGATAATAATATTGACGAAATCTTCGTCTCCATCGTCCTCATTCTCCGCAGCAGCAACGGGCGGCTGTTCTCCAGGGTCGGTGTTGTAATTCTGCAAGTAAAAATATTACAATACCATCTTATATTGAGATTTTAAATCATTAACAGAAACATGAACTCACAAGTACACCAAAGGCAATAGCTTGGACTTAATGACAGAAGTATCATCAAACATGAAAGAAAACTTGTGTTCCTGTTTCCTCAAACTTGGCCTAATCCAAGACTTCTGGTGAATGCAATACATGCCAGTGACACACAACCAGATGGAGCAATTGTGCTTGTTATGAATCTCCTTGCATATTGTTATACAGTATGATACAACTCCTGTAGTCATTCGCAAAAACTTGAGTAGTCTCATACTGCTGCAATTAACTTTGCTGCAAAATACATTCTGTACAGAACTTTACAATTTCCCAGTCAAAATATAATGATCAATCACGGTAATTCAATCAACAGAACTCACCCGAAGACTTACAGTGTCCTCTTCAAACTTGAATTCTTGAGGCTGACCAAGGCCACGGAGGGGAGTGGGTCTCTCCACATGTACAGAAAATCTAAGGAAGAGAAATATTCAGTCATATTCAGCCATACCATATTCAATAACCTGTCTCAAATTGAGTCTGAAATGGTTAAATAGAGAGACAAAACACATACCTGTCTCCAGCTTGTTTTATTAGTTTTGCAGCTTGTTTGCTGCTGGTGATTTTTGTGGAGCCGACTGATATGATGATATCATTCTGAAAAAGAGAAAGTAGGCATAAATTAAGAACCTTGTACAATTTTTATCAGCATGACATTATCAATTCTAAGTAAGTAAGTATGAGTAGATTAGGCTGTAAATCCATGAAACAAATTTTAACATCAGTTATGGTGTCATTTCAAGTTCTAAGTGACAATGAAAATCAATCCAATGACTTCAATCATTCTCCTATAAACGTCTAATAGACAGACCTTCATAACTTAGTAACATCCACCAAATAAAGAAGAATACTTGGAAACTAAAACACCAGCCAGCAAACAGAAGCAAGAAAGATTTAATGTACACACCTTTCTGATATCGGCAAGAGCTGCAGGAGATTTGGGAATCAGAGAATCAACGACCACCATCTCTTCGTACTTCTCATGGATGAACTCCTGGAAAACATGACACAATTCAGAATTTCATGGACACCCAATAGATCTTGCCATTAATCTTGTTGAGAAAGATTGTGAAAAGTGCTATTTAGAGAGCTGTAAAGCTATGTGATTCTGGATCAAGTGACTGCAGACAAGGTGCTGCCACCTCATGAGAAATACATCAACTACAAGGGAATTCAATAAGAATATTTTTCCGCAGGTAAATCTAGTCTGCATTGCAAATTATGCAATCTAGATACAAAAATATATGAAAACATTTTGAGAGAAAATCGCATTAATAATCTTGTTAAGTCAAGAGCCAAACACATACCTCCTTAAAATTGAGGCCGATATTTTGAGCCTGGCCTTTTACTATTTCAAGGTCTAATGCCACCCAAAGTTTTCTCCGGGAACTCATGAGATCGGTCCATGGCAAGGAATCTGAAATGATGAGCACAAATATGGTTGTCATTATACTATTTATAGAATGTCAGGGAACTACTGATATCAGCTATTCAATAAGCTGGAGTAGAAAGAGCTGAAAAGGAGGGTCTCTACTTCCTCAAGGCATTGGGCTCAGTAAGCAGCCCACAATACGGAGATGCAAAATCGTCGGATATCATCACATTTTATCAAAGATGTTAGAAACTTAGCTAAGAACATGAGCCATTTAGCAAAATAATTGTACTCCAATCAATATTACAGGGATATGCATTGACATGCCTCCCTGAGCCTCCTACTTACAAAATAAATTTTATTTGGGGCTCTATTTGTCTCCAATCTCCAATTAATCAGTAAAGAACTTCAGTTACGCAACATTGATTACATTCTAATATGAAACTCACCTATTGCCAATGTACAGTAGATATAAGAGTCCTGGCTAACTTTGACTAGACGAGTACATTCGAGTATATTAACTTCTAAACGGCCAATGCTCAGCTTGCTGCCATGCACATAAATGTCTTGTGGGGCAGGTCTAGGCTCTGGCTTCATGAAAAACGGACGATATCGAATTTTGTAGTTTGGTAATGTGTGCTTTTTCCGAACTGATCTTCGAATCTGAAGTGAAAAAAAAAGAAAACATGTAATGAAGTTCAAATGAAATCAATTAGACATCATTTTTATTATTTCTAACTTACATAATGGTATACAATATATATTCGCCATTTTGTATTATAACAAAGAAAAGGTAATTGGCACTTTCCTCCTAAGATTAAATTTTACAGGAGTATTTATAGAACTATAACTACTCATTTACAGAGCAATGTATTCTTCTATGCATCAAATCAGGATTAAGTACAGATCTATGGGACCTTGAGTTGATAGTCAGTAACCCAAGTAATATATTTCAATGGCAATGTGACTGAAGATGAGCAATACTTTATATCTGTGATGCTGATACATAAATGATCAAAACCAATAATAGTCCAATATTCCATCAAGAAATCAATTCAAGGAAACACTTATACTTGAAGGGGCGTATTACCTGATTTATAATAAGTGAGGTAATTTGTGAAATTGGTCTTCCTTCATAATGTGACTCCACATGAAAGTCCATGGTGGGGTCCTGAAAATACAGAAGTAAAAATAATTCTGTTATATTTCTTAGGGTCTGAAGAAGGTAATGGCTATATCATTAATAAATTGAATTTCACTTCTGTTGTCCATAAGGATTCCCCATGAGATATTGCGAGCATACGTCAAAGTAAAAAGTTATAAATGGTTTACGTAACACACAAAACCTAAAAAATTCCCAAAATATGCTTGACTTTAATTTAGTACTGACGAAGTAAGTAAGTGTCCATTTGCTGGAGATAGCAGACATGATAGGGTCATTATTACTGCAGTTTACAGCAGGGCATAGTACAATTCTCATGATGCTAGTGCCATTAGCATGATAGAGCAGTGAGGTATTGTTATTCTCTGTCTACATGCAAGCTACATAATGTCAAAGAATAACAGACAGCAGTAGCAGTGAGTAGCACTGGTCAACACTGTGATGGGCAATTGTTGACACATCATGCAGCAACCATGACCTACTCTCCGTATTAGACTAAGAACATTTGGTCAGTGGGATTTACTTCCAAGTTCCAGGGTGTCCAATGTACAACAAAACACACTGTATAATGGCATGAATGAATTCATATGTCGGCATCAACATCTTATACTTTTGCCGAGATGTAACCTATTAGGACAAACGAGAAATCCAGACTGATGAAGGAATAATAGGCAAAGGTCACGAATGAAGTATCAATAAGATCAGAACCAGCCAGTATTAGAACCTTTCTCCACCTTTATCAATTTTGTTAGCTAATTAAATTGCAGCTAAGCAACCATCGCACTGAGGGGGGGAAATGTTTTACGAATATCCATAAATGAATTAATAGCTGATAGCGCATCTGCCTGTTCACTGTTCAGCATATGCTGTCTGAACTTTCCACTTACTTCGGTGAAGGAAAAGGACCAGTGGGTGTAAGGTCGGCGACAGAATTTTAATCTGGCCACTCCTTGGAGTTTTGTGACTTGAACGGATAAATATGCCGCCTTCCCAAACACGAGGTCAACGTCCACAGCCAGCTGGAACCCTCCATTGTAAACTAAATCTAGAAGTAGTGTGAGCTCCTGAAATGACACATTTTCAATTGTAGAATTTTTGCTACCAGTGAATACTGTCTCTTAACATGTTTAAATTCTTCATGCATGCATCACATTGCATCAGTGATAGGCTAAGTCATTAATTTTTTTAGCACGCAATTCTTTAGACATCACAAATTTCAACTATACAGTGAAAATAAAGGTGATAAATCACTGCAATGGATAAATTAAAACCATAGCAATTAACTTTACAATCATAAATCAACATGATCAATAAGGATTTAGATAGATAGTGCATGTGTAGGATTTGTAGCATGATTTACAAATTTACAATAGTGGGCTTTTAAAATGATACAAGTAGAGCACTCCTATATATCAGTGTCAATATTTGATTGATATGTAATCTAGTCTAGCAGATTAATAGGTCTGACAAGATGTTCTCTCGATAATAATACAAACAATAATAAGGTGCTGCAGTGCAGTGTACACAATGTATAGGAAACATTAAAGACCCACAACTGCTGTAACAAGAAATATTGACTATGTCTTGACCTGCAAACACAAAGGTCTTTCTCTTTTTCAGTTTGACACTAAAATATAATATATATATGAGATTGGGTGTTACAACACTGTTTGCTTAAATATTAGGCCTAGTACATGTAATTACAAGGCAGTCAATAGATACAAGTATGATTCTTTGAGCAGACCAGATAAGAACTGATGCTACCATGAAAGAAATACTACAAAGAAAATTGTCATGGTTCTCGTGAATGTCTAGATAACAGAAACATCCAATTTCCTCTTTTATTTGCATTCCATATGTTTACTAAATATAGTAAATTACCTCAACACAAGTTTTTTTTCTTCTTTTTTATCTGGAGACAAGTTTTGGGGAAAAGGAATTTCTTATTTTACATATTCTCAGAAATGTACAGGAGCCGCCACTTTTTTTTGTTCATGATAGCACAAACTTAAAAAATGTGATTGAAGATCATTTTTTTACGTCAACTGTCCACAAAATCAGAGAGTAATAACAAATGGTCACTGTGAGTCAAAAACTGAACCAAAAAATAAACTGAAACATATGGAAATGTATTTCACCATGACAAAGCCCCAATGTCATGCAAATACAATTTCATGAACAAAGAACACATTTGAATTTACCTCCATTCCTTGAGCTTCATTGTCTCTTGTCACTGCATTTTCAACTGTGATACTCTTCACAATCGGAAATGTGTGCCCCAAATTGAAGTCCCTGACCTGAAAAGTTGAAAATAAATAAAACATATCAAAATTATGATATCAGCTGGTACGAAATAATCCATCTTCATCACAAAGGAATATTTTTAGGAAGGTCACTAATTAGCCACATATCAGCCAATTATTACCCTTTGAAGGCTTCACTACAAAGAGTATCAAAAATCATATTTGTTTATATGACGATTTATGACAAATCAAGAAATTTCGAAAGTGACTTTATATGTGAGAGGGATATCTTTATATAAATGCATATTTGACAAAACAAGCTGGAAAAGAATATCGTAGCTTTAGTGTCATTATATCCAACATTGCTATTTTAGAAATATATAAGAGAGACACATGCAACACAACAATAAGTCTCAATTAGCAGTTATACGGCACCTTAACGCTCCAACAGATATATATATAGACGCAATGTGTCCATCCCCACACTATATTGCTCATGTTGCTGCAAACTAAAATCTACTAATTTCAGATATTTGCAAATTTAACATTTTCATAATTAAAATCCACTTACAGTTATTTGATCGAGTAATTTCCCAGTTGTTGTCTGAAGCATCTCGGAAAATTCATTGTTCATTCTTTTCATCACCCATCTGAAGAAGCAATGGAAATGTAATGTCATTAGGAAGAGAGAGATATTAATATCTTCAGATCACAAGAAGCTAAAATGCTGAGCAGCAGAAACATTCAGAAAACAAATGTAAATGTTAACTGAGTGGGAGGAAAGAAAGATGGATGGGTGGATGATTGGGGTTTTATGTTATGTATTCATGCACTTTAGTAGGTTTATCAGGATTGATTGGTTGATTGGTTGATATATTTATTCGCTCATGATACAAAAAAAAAGTATAAAGGTTAAGTAGAAATGGTTGGAAGTAAATGGAGCATGAGGAGGAGCATATATATTTTTGTCACAATATGAGACATTTACGCATGGCAGTGAGCGCACATACATGTACGTCTTCTTCTTCTTCTTCTTGTTATATCCTGCCTTTTGGTAATAGGCGAACCTCCCTTGGGAGTTGGTTTTCAGTCCATATCCATAGAGTTCCTCATGATGTCTATTTTTAGACATATAGAGTTTGAAACCTTGTTGGCTTCACATAAAAACTTATTAAAAGTATTCAGTTTAAAACTATTAAGATCACTAAAACCACTAAAACCACTAAAATCACTAAAACCACTAAAATAGCTGCCACCGTTTAAAATTGCCTGACATAATTCCTCCTTGGTTTTTGGCACCACAATGCCTTCGGATGTGTATAGCTTTTTTAGCTTGTCAATGCCCTCCTGTCTGCTCTCCCGTGTATAGGGGCATGCAGTGATCATGTGTAGAGTGTCCTCTGTTTCTTCATTGCAGAGTTTGCAAATGTCGCTGTCCGTCAGTTGAAATTTCTTTAGCATCTCTTCCGTTTTGTAGCGCCCTAAGAGCATTTTTGCTCTGATGTTTGCCGACTCGGTAGCTCTCTTGGTGTTTTCCGCGGTTGCCCATATTGGATGGGGTTTTGTGTTTATTTCGCTCCGGATCAGCCATTTCAGTGATGACTTAGCAGATGAGGAAACTTGAAGTTCTCTGATGGAAAATTCACTAATTGTCTTCTTTATATAGTCCTTGTAGATTTTCTTCGGCCATGGGTACAGTATATGTTTATCTATGTCTATGTGATATTTATCTCCTAGGTCGATGACGAGTTTTACCCAGCTGTACTTATGGAGATCTCTGATGGCCAGTTGACGTTTGCAGAGTTGGTATAGATGATGAGACTGTGGTAGTCTGCAGATGTTGCCAAATAGAGTCATGATCTTAATATGATACAGTGCTTCCACAGTTGGAGATCCCATTAGCAGATAGATTGCCTCTGACACTGTATTCTCCGGCAACCCTTGGATCTGTCTGAGCATTCTTCTATAAAAATATTCCAGCTTTTCCAATTCTTTCTTCATGAGGACTACTGCATCTAGACCATGTAGGAGTTTAGGAAGAATGTACAGCCTGATAATTTGAAGTGAGACGGCCGGACCCAATCCATCAGACCCATGTAGGCCAAATTTCATCAGTGTATACGCCGTACGTCTGGCACTGCTGATCAGGGTATCAGCCTTAGAAAGTGATGCTCCCTCGGACCAGGTCAGGCCCAGGTGTGTAAAGCTGGCTTCCTTAGATACCATTTTGCTCCCCAGATACCAGGTCGAATCAAATTTCTCTAATTTTCTTCTTGGCTGAACCAGGGTTGTTACAACAGACTTGGTTGGATGAATCTCGTATTTTTGAGCCTGAGCATAGTCATAGGCAACATTCAGCATTCCTTGGAGTTCTTCTTTGGAATTACTGAGCAGAAGAACATCATCTGCACACGCAGGGCTGCCGGTGAAGATAGTCCCTATGGATGTCCCCATCTTCGTTCTTTCAAGCGAATCTAGGAGATTGTTGATGTAGACTTTGTATAAAACAGGTGATAGCACACCTCCCTGTTTGACACCTTGGCTAATGTTGTACGATCTACTGTCAATGCTCTGCCATCTCACAACCTCCTTAGGGTTGGAGTAGAAGTCGTTGACGATCTGCCAGGAGTTTCCGGTTATGTTGAGGTGTCGAAGTTTCTCAAGCATTATTTGCTGATCGACCACGTCAAACGCCTTACGTGCATCCAGGCTTGCTGCGTATAGTGGCTTCTTCTCACTTTTTGCCTGTGCAATTGATTCGGTGATCAATAATGTCGCCATGCTTGGTGATCTCCCTTGGGTAAAACCAAACTGAAGGTTGTTGCCGGTCTTCTCTGATATTTCTTTCAGTTCTACTCTCAGGCAAATTTCTTCGATGATTTTGAGAAGTATGGAGTTGACGGTGATACCTCTGTAATTGTCACACAGTCTTGCATCTTTTCCTTTCTTTGGAATGGGTAGCTTATATGACCGCTTCAGGACTGTAGGAATTTTCCGCTCCTTGAAGATCTTCTGTACGATGATTGCCAGTTTGCCTATGGCCTCTGGTGTGAAGTTCTGCAGTTGTTCCGCATAATGTCCCTCGATATCAGCCGCTTTTCTTTTTCGGAGGTTTCTTATAATTTCTTCTATCATTCCAGTAGTGATGGTTACTTCCCTCTTGTCTTGATTAGCTGCAATTTCCAGGAATAATCTCTGTTGATCGTCATTTATAGAAGCAGGGTTTGATAATTTCTCGAAGTAGGTAGCCCATACATCTCTGATCTTGTCTTCTTCCGTAATGATGTTGCCATCCACAAGCAGGGCTGATGCTCCATTTTCTTTATTCTTCTTTTTCATTAGCTTGTGGAAAAGAATAGGGTCATTCTCGGCTGCCCTGTTAATTTCCAAAATCAAGCTTTGGCGTTCTTCTGCTCTCTCTCTTCTTTGAACTTTTCTTACTGTCTTAGTAGCCGCTTTCTTTGAACGGAAGTATGGACTGTCATCTGTTGGTCTCCCCGCTTCTTTCCAGTTGAAATGTGCTATCTTTGAAGTTTTCACTGCCTCTTCTAGTTGTTTTGACCATACTTTCCCGTGGGTCCGCGGAAACTTTTTGGTCATCGGGTTGTAGATCTTGTGAGGAGTTGATGTCATCATGGCCATATCTATTACACCTTGGAGAGTTTTGACAGCAGTTTCTGTATCTAGAAGGTCTGTGTTGAGGATTTCTATCTCTTGGCATAGAGTATCACGGTAGATGTTCCAGTCTGTTTGTGTACTGCAATGAGCCTGAGACCTGAGGTGAAGGCAAAAGAAGATTGAAACTGTGGTCAAACATAGGACCAGCGGGCAGGTGACCCGACAAGTGCAGGAATCACACCCAGGACCCAGTTGCCCACTGATTGGTACCCCAAAACCTCAACCTATCTGTGTCCGCAGAGGGGTTTCTTGTACTGTTTCAGGACATACAGTAACCAATTCAGCCCCAGACTATTACCAGCCAGACAATAGCATTATAGTTGAACACAATCTCACAACACTACTGCTTTTTTCTTGTACGTTTAGTCGTTTACTTTCTTCCCTTTCACTCCCTTCCAAGCAAGAGAGCAATTTGCTAAGATTTATCAGCTTGCGAACTCTGCTATCTGGTACTTTCAAAGCACATCCTCATTCGCCAAAGAGACTGAAGCTTGAAACAAAGCTAAATATAGCCTAATTGGACAGAAGAAATGTAAGAAGTAAAATAATCGTACAAAGAAGCGCATTTCAAATGTCGCAGAGATAATTATCTACAACGCTCATTATATTTCAATCAAACTAAACAGAACAACATCAAGAATGCTTTGCTGACTGCCTAATTTGTCTGACATTCATACAGTTCATATAACTAGTCAATGACTTAAAATGTTTATGTGTAGATATTGTCAGTGGTTATCATAATCAGATTTTCTATGCATGTCCCTCGTCATAAACATAGAATTGGTGGGTGATAGGGCTACATGTCCTGTGACTCTTGCATCTAAGTCTTGACTAGGCTAAGCAGGACAGGCAGACAACAGTAACTTGGCAATGAGATATGGTGCACTTCTGACAAAAGATGAAATCCGTCGAACATCTGAACATGGATCGCCTGCTCCTGGATCTCAGAGGTTAGCGGCCCAGCAATCCAACACTGAGCAGAGCTGGGCTCAAGGCCCTTTTGATAAACACAGACAACTTGACATTGCTTAAGTCAGACTAAGGCAGCCTTGAATGATACACCTGACCTCCTCAATTCTTTGGGGAATATAAAGCACCAAAGAGCAGGCATTTTTCATGATGCTTCTTGCGATTGATATAACAACTGCAATCTTTATGAAAAGCTATATTTCCACTGAGCATCAGCAGAGTGAAGTAACTAAAGTGTGTGAAAGAGATGAAAACATTTGGACTCTCATCGACAAGTAGGGCAGCCCAGTTGTTTAAGCATTCGCACTACTGAAGGTCATGGATTCGATTCGAGGTCGGGGAGGAATCAATTGATAGACCTTGAAGAGCAACATCCCAGACATGGCTTGGGCATAATCTTGTGAATGGTGGTAACTTGCCTAAGACATTGTTAGATGACTGTATACAATCTATACCTAACTTCTGACCCATAATATCATGCCTCCAACCATTCCTTTCATCATATCTACTATCTTGTATCACATTGTTGTATGATATCCATAAGACCATAACCAATAACTAAAACATGATGTTATTTTCGGCTACCAAAAAGCCCGAAATAGCTTCAACCCGGAGGCTTTTTTGGGCCAGAGCACACTTGATTAGCGGTGCGCTAATTGGGTCTCATCTCATCAGACCTCATTATGGCCAGTGTGCCTTAACCGTATTAACAGTCACCATCATTCATCACTTGAGGGTGAGGCTGATGACGCTGATGAGGCTGACGAGACTGCAGATGCTGCAAATGATGACCATTGGTGTCATGCAATATTTTCCTTAACAGTATTCACGATCTCCCCTACTCAGGACCCATCAAGTGTACAAACAGATATGAATGATAATAAACAATGATAAAAGCTTCATTATAAAGTCTGATTTGAACTCAAATATCGACAAGGCGCGTGTATTCAATTGACATAAAACTAAAGATCTTTACAAAATACATGCCCATAAAAAAGTAATAACATCCAAAACTGTTTTGATATTTGAACAATAATGACCACTGAATATCATTAATTTGAAAGACAACCTCCGAGCGCTCTGATAAAAACCAAGGATCAACTCTGATCAAGATACGAGAAAGACAGTCCATAATATCATCTAGGCCTATGCAACACACATTTGGGACTTTTACTGTCCAGCACATACACTAAAACAAGGGATAACTAATATGTGTAGATATGTGGAAGTCATACTGCATGTACTGATGTATGTCCAGTTCTAAGGGACACTTACAAATGAAGATTGATCATCAAGAATAGTCTCAGGCCAAGAAACCAAACCTGGGACCTCAGGAGGTGACCAAAATCACTGTGAGCAACTTGCAACCTAGAACAACACCACTGTGAGCACACTGAAGATGTGTTGAAGGAAATGCAATCACCTGATTATTGAATAGCCCAAAACTGTACATGACACAAAAAATAGACAATATTTTGTAGAGTATTTGCTTTCAAAAGTTGATGACTAGTCGCGATAGTAACCTTAAAATTGACTCAGTCATCTGTTGAGGGCCAGACAGAGCACCTGCATATATATTGACAGGAGATGCATCATCAACATGCAAAATCTGTATACAAATGTATGAAACACACTATGTGAATTTTGTGTTTAAAACGTGGATAGTCGGACACTGTAAACGAAAAAAAAGAAGCTAAACCCACCATTACATGGGATGGATGGACGGATGATTGGGAATTTACGTCCTGTATTTATGAATGCACTTGGTAACCTAATTAGGACAGGAGGAGGACACGGCAATGGGGGTGAAGGACGACTGAAACAGCCATCCAACATAGGCCCAGGCGACCCGGCAAGAGCTGGATTCAAACCTTGGACCCAGCTATTGGCAGCCTAGCACGCTACCACTAGACCAACCATTCCCCTCCCACCATCAAATGGGATTGTCATACAAGAAAGGCTTGGCAAGCGGAAACTGTTAATTTATATATTATATATTTTTCACAAAATAATAGCTGGTAAGAAGCAATATTGTCAACAATGCTGGAGGTGTGTCTATTCTAAGAGATAAGCTTATTTCTCCTCAAGGATAATCCAATAACTGCAGAAGAGTGTAAATCAATCTTTTGACCTTGTCTGCAACAATTCAATTATGACACAGCTCTTACATTGAATTATTCATCACAGAAAAACCTATTCTGGATGCCAGTGGACAGTTGCGCATGTTGTGTAGGGTTAGCACTGGTTAGACCAGTGATTGTTGGGGTGTCCAATGTCCATTCAAGGAAAACCATTTCAGTTGAAATAAATATTATCAGTATTTGGAGGCGTTCTCTCGATATCACTGGATTAAAAGCCTTGTCCGGGTATGCTTTGTTGTTGTTTATAATTGAGTATCATCAGATCATTGATCAAACCAGTTGGATGACACCATATTATGCTGTTCGAATAAGAGATGTTATATTCTTGTTCTCCGGAGATGCACAAAGTATCGGGGCAATAGCAAATTTTCACTTTCAACACTAATACTGAAGCCGGCATTTTCCCTAATACCAATGAAATTTCGATACCATTATGCGACTCTGGTCTGATACCAGTAACGCTGTTTTGGTGCCGATACCACCAACCGATTATCCGATACTTGGTATCGATATTGATGCATCTCTAGTGTACTCAGACCCAATGGAGTAAAGCTCCAACATATTGGAAGAAAGGGTACCTGATCATGTCATCATGGTTTGCCAATGACAGCTGCCCATACATTGCACATAATTCTAAATATTAACATGACAGTCAAAGCAGTCGATAAAAGGCCAGGCATAAGCATCTCGGTAGGATCAATTTTTAATAAAATAAACTGGGATGTTTCTCAATGAAGTGTCCCCACATGACTAGTTCTGCTGTTAGAGGTTAGTTGTACAGTGGATGTTATCTTAATAATAGTATCCTCCAGTTAGCCTCACTCATGTTAATCAAATGAACAGTACGTGTATGATTCATGCATATTGAATGTTTGATTGCATAAGCTGCAACACAGGAATGACTATGATATGGAGTGCATGTGCTCCACCTACTCCATCTATAATAAGAGTTGCAGGCCTACCTATGCCGCAATTCAGTGAAAGACAACCCCTTTGTGGCAATGAAGTGGCATCTTGCAGACATCTATCATTATCATGATTATGGATATTAAGAATACACTTTCTTTATCAATATTGGTTGTGTACAGTCAGGGAGTTTACCATGTTCTGAGGACTCCAATGCCTCAGCCCAAGAGCACAGAGGTCTCCCAGCCTAGCAGCACTGTCTTCACTACCCCATGACCCTATCATGGGTCCCGGCCTGCCTAACCAGGACTCAGTACAAGCTATTTTAAAATATAGGCTTACCTTTTACTCTTATCAATTAGTAACTTGGCATGGGCTAGTATCATGGTCTCAATACCTGTAAATTTTGTCAGGCCTCTCCATCACATAACCAGGAAAATAACCTTTTAGTTCCAGAGAAAACAAGGGTTTTATCATGAGGGGCTGATGACTTATTAGCAAATTGGTAGAATCAGTCAATGCACTGACATGCTGGCAGGAGGTGAGGATGGCTGCAGAGGTCAGACGACTGGCTGATCAACCACAATATCTCGATCATCGTGACAGGGCCAGGACTGAGCTATATTTGCTTTAGTCCTCATGTGACAGAAAACTCCCAGACTGACATAAAACAGGCGATCTCCTAACAGCATTCTGCAGTGGCAATCATTTAGCAGAAGTTGTGAGAGCCTAACATCCAATACTTTTCCAGGAACAATCCAAATTTAATGTCAAAACCTATCAAATGGTAGTATTGTTGTATTCTCTTACATTGGTCATTACTTGCATTTATAGAAATGTGATGTCAATAATGTCCTCTTGCAGTACCTGATCTCAAAATTGCAAATAATTTATGGACAATTTGGATATATGCATGACCACAAAAACATTTCCTTGCCAATTGAGACAACATAATTGCACAAATATTTGAATATAATTTCAAATATTTGAATATACCATTTCAAATATTTTGACTCAATACATAAAGCGGTTAACTATTCAATTGAAACTAAGAGCAGGAGAATCTGTATTGACGTCATCCCACTTACCTAAATCATGTAAATAGACAAAATGTTTAGCTACTGGGCCTAAATATCATATTTGATATCAAAACATTGATTCACACAAAAGCAAAGAGGGCTTTAACAAATGTTGAATGAAAGAGCCAAAGAAAATAAAGTCCTTCATCACACAAAAAGACATTCTGAATTAGTCTAAATCTGCCTGTTGACTCGGTTAATTGGGACCAGTTCATCTAAACACAAAATTGTAACAAGCATGACAAGTCACAACAGATACCAGTGAACATCGAAAACCGCTTCGATACCATCGAAATCACAGAGAATCATTTCGGTATTAACTGAGCTATTGAGACACATCAGGAGACATTAACGATGGCACATTTCGGAAGCTGTGGCATCAAATCGGGCATCAACTCTGCAGAGGCGGGCATCAACTCTGCCACACATGGGCATCATCACTGCACAATTCTGCATCAAAGCTGCTCCAACACTAATCAGGGAGCATTAGCGGGCTGACAAGGTGAACCCTAATTAGCCACACAACTCATTTCATGGCAACTCATGATGGCAAGCCATGGTGGGCCAATAATGTTGGTGGCAGCCATCACCTCCATAAACATGTAACGTAACAGAATCTTGCTTGGAGCATCCCTTCTCAGGTTCTATTACTGCAATCTCTGACGGAGCAAACAACATAATATTTATGCTTGCCTGGATGGATGTAGACAAATAAGGAAATCTGATTATTCAAGGCAACTGAACATATTGAAACTCTAGCCTAAAGGTTAGGAAGACAGATTGCCTAAGTCTAATATAATAAGACTATCTAACTTTTTCACAGACTTGCACTGTTGCAGCGAGTTGAAATGAAATTAGCCAAAAATCAAGTAACTATTGTTCATGGGTGGATGCAAATTTGTTGACTCTGTTTTAATGTAACGGTGGTGGCCCGATGGCTGCTGTTACAACTTACATTCTCTGCAGGCGTAATCAAGCTCAACTCCCCGGGGAGTCCGCATCAACATGCCTCCATTATGCTTGGCCATTATGGCGCTTATGGTGAAGCATTCTACAAAGGCCATCACTGCTTATATCATATTCATATGCCATAGTGGACGGCCAGAATTCAGTGGTTGAAATTAGGTAAACTTTATACATTTTATATGGAGTCTCAGAACCAAAATCCTGTAATTTTAATTAACAACTTCAATTATTGGGCATGCAAAATACTTTGGGAGTCTCGGGCTCCAGAAATTCTTCAATATTTTGAACCCTGCATCATTAAACTTTCTTGTTAAAAATTTGTTTTTGCAGTGAAAGAACTTGTTGTTTTTTGTTCAGGAACTATGCGCTGTAAGGCGCTTTAGGTAACAAATTGAGGTTATTGAGCCTTATGTCTAATTCTTACCGCACAATATAGAATTTAAAGAACTCTCAGAACTCAATCAAGAACCTTTTAATTCTTTTTCATTTCATAAAGAAAATTCAAGAAGAGGCATTCACTGAGTCCGATCCCTATGCGTCTAAGAACGGTTTGAACCCCTGACCAACCAATTGTGAAACGTGTTTTAGTTCAACACCTTGCCATCTAGGCCACAACTTCATGACTGACAACATGTACTGGTACCATACTACTTTGCACCATGTACATTGTGCGGTGATGTGACAAAAAGTAGTTGAGAAGGGTGGTTTTTACACAAAAAGTGTGGTTCTTTTTGGTTGATTACTTGAACTGTGGGACTCCAAAAATTTGCCATCAACTGCAGATCAGTTTGGGAAATAACCATGTGCTGAGGACTACGATGTTCTCAGCCCCTGTGGTCTCTCAATCCAGCACTGTCATCACTAGGCCAAGACCCTATTAATAGTCCTAGCCGGACCAGGACTCTTTCAATGCTCAGCGTCATGTTTGATAGGCAATTAAAAATATATTGCTGTTATCACTCCCTAACTTGGTACGGAATTGTATCAGGATCTCAATTTTCTCTGTAAATTTTGTCAGGCCTCTACATAACATGAACGGGAAAAGAACCCGATGGTTCCAGGGAAACAAGGGTACTGACATGAGGTGCTGATGACTTAGTGAAATTAGACTTTTTTCTGACACTAATCTGATCAACTCCACAAACTCAATCATCCTGTCAGGGTCAAGACTTAGCTAGAATTGCAATAGTCCTCATATGATGGTAATTTGCAAGACTGCAGAGTGCAGATTGTACAGATCTGGGACTCCTTCCTCAAACTGCCAATGCAAACAGTGCAAGATAATATTATGTGGAGGTCAGTATGGTCAAACATGGAAAGAAGAAACAGTGCTTGCCACTTCTTGGGAGTGGCTAGTAAACAAGATAAACCAACTATTGTGACTTGATTTCGACCCAACCCATTCTATAGTTCTGCTTGGTTCAATACCTTTTCATCATGTTCAAGGCTCTGTCTTTTGACTTATTCTACTCATGTACACCAAAAATCATTCGCCGGCAATGAGAAAAGCCTTGACACTTGATGTCATCCTCAAAGAAGGTCAGATGATCTAAAAACTGTCTGTGATGCTGATAAAAGAAAAATTAGCCTGGTCTGAAATTAACTGTTTGTAAATTGTAATTATTCCCAATTGATTAAAAAAATTCATGATGATTTATTGTCTATTGCAGACAGTGGCAGGCTACACTGATGAAAATTACTATGCTGTTGAGAGCAAACTGCAGTCCCTTCAACAAATTCATCCTTGGGGAACAGCCCCGCCATTGGCCACCACTGGCCCACCAAGGCTGTCAGGTTGGGTTGATAGTACTCACAGGGGAATTCAAGTAGATGAGTTTGATGTCTATTTTAGGACTACATCTGTCTTTACTTAGCCCATCATGATCTTGCCAAGATTACCAACCACCTCACAAGGGATAGAATCTGATAGAATCTGATGGTGTCCACAAGCAATCTTCAATCTTGCACAGGTTATGAGTTCAAGCATCAGCATGATCAGAATCTGTATTGGTGAAATTATTACATCATACTAAATATTTATTATATGAAATCTTTCTAACAGTTTTGTCCGCAATATAGCAAACAGAGAAAATATGCCGAATCAGCAACTAGCTTTCACATTCAACAACTGAACAAGTTATAAGATTCAATATCAAACGAAGTTCTCTTATATATCCCTTTCAAAAAACCTGTTGAACTGAACATGAACTTTGAATCAATAATTTATTCATGTAAATGGTACAAGTTTGAAGTTATGCACACCGATAAAACAAATGGGGAAAAACTAGAAGGGAGATTAACTGGACAAGTACATTGGATGAATCATGAAGGGCTTTGGTCAAGTATCATTGTAACTCTTGACTATACCGACTCCCCTGGCAAAAAATCCTCTCAATATCCTCTGACTCGTGATTCTTGACTTGCAACTCTGACTTGCGACTCTTGACTTGCGACTCTTGACTTGCAACTCTTGATTCTCGACTCAGACTCGCGACACTTGACTCGCGACTCTTGACTTGCGACTTTGACTTGTGACTCTTAAATCAAGACACATTGGCAGCTTAAGTGACGTCCATCAAGGCATCAACCCGATCAAGAATTTGCTTCAAAGGTCTGAACCTGCCAGACACACCTTTCCAAGTTTCCCAAATTGGCAAATTCCCACTACCACTCCTCAAAGCAAACTATGGGCATTTGAAGTTATGATTTCACAACACAACAAACATCTCATCAATTCATTCAACAAATATTACTAAAATGTTTCAAAGACTGATTCTAGTGATTTAGTCAGAAGCTGACAAACTAAAAGAGCAGAGAGCTCAGTAATTGAATCAGGCTGAGAACAGACATAAATCAACTTAATGGAGTGATTTGCTAAAAATAGAACGGCCATTTTCAGAAATAAAACTGGCTTGGATTACCCGGGCATGTCGTTTGTAATCTTGCAAACAATGAGAAAGGAAAAATCAAATTCCGCAGAACTCAGAAAGGTTCTATTAATAAGACCAGGTTATTAGGAGATGGAAAAGGTATGCGGAAGGATAAGTAAAGAAATTGCTTTCAAAGAACACACAGAAGGTGGGCAGACAGACCTATATGGATCAGAAGCTTAAAACAAAGAATTTAAAGATTAAAATTGTGGTTTGGTGCCATCTTTTAGCTAATTCCCCCCATATAATGTTAAGGCACGTATCCCTGTGAGAGGTAGCTAATTGAGTAGATGGACTCATCGCCGGGGATCCTGCGGGAGACACCTTAGCACTTGCCACCACGAAACACCTTACTCAAGAAATACCAGAGGCTCGACAGTTTAGTTTCACGTATCCATTTAATACACAATTCATAAACAGTTACATTAAGAGTCATTCGAAGAACCGATGGTAACCAACTTATCAATACATTAAACAACGATCTCAACGAATTACATACATCATAAACTAATGCCATCTCAATCAACCATGACCTGAGGTTCCTTTAAGAGTAACCCTTGATCATACCTCTAACAACAATACCCTTACCTGACGAATCGTCATCCCGTCAGGGAGACAGGTAGCCCTCCTGCTGCCTCAGCGGGAAGCGGGCTCTGTTCTGGCTGGGCAAACAAGCTTGCCCCCAGAGATTGCTACTAGGGTGTTCTGCGGCTGCGCAGAAACACCAGGGTAACTGTTGCCATGGAAACATGGGGTGAGTTCTACCCCGTTGCTATCATCGAATCTCATTACACAATAATATAATATATCACATTACTTCTATACAATAATAATACAAATGATATTACAGAATTAAGGTGTTGAGGTTCATGGCGATTTGAGGAAAGTTCCTATAAGAGGAAAGAATGAAGACACCTCTGAAGCTAAAAGCTCAGCGGTGACATCCCGACCGATCGAGGATTTTTTATAAGATAGTTTTTCTCCGGTTTGAAGAAAACATTATTTTAAACTTACAATCGAATACGGATTACATTCACGTAATAACGAATTAATATACACTGTGACTAATAACGTAACTATTCATTAAAGGCAAAGGTATTTCCTTTCAAAGATAGAAGCCTGAATGCTTCATGCTGATTAACAGAACGATATAAAACTCGTAAATAGATTTGTGTAATTATTGAGAGGGTTGTTGATCGACTTTGTACATGATACCAATTTTAGGTACGGACAGAGGAAACGCGTCTCATTGCACCTGAATTTTGTGAGTGCTTTAATGAAAGTTGTGGTGACATCAGGATGATGTAACCACTACCACCGGGCAGGCGGAAGGGGGGGAAAAGTTTTAAGATAAAATCGGGCGTGTGCAATAAGCCCATGAAAGACAATTCGGAAAAAGGAAAAATTTTGAAAGAGAAGCAAGAATATGACTTGCATCCGTGAAAGGAGAGGAACTGAATGACAGTTCTGCTAATGGTGTCAATGAGATGCTGAAAGGGGAGCTCAGATAGGAAAGTGAAAACTAAATTTTAATGATTGACAGAAAAGGACAAGTTATTCTTATGACCTATTTGCCAAATTTTTCAATTTTTATGAATCGTTGGTTCATCTGCCAACGTTATTTTTGGAAATAGAGCCGCTAATTACATGGCTCCTCAGCAAAAGAGACTCAAGCACCAGGCGAGTCAAGTAGCCGTTTTTATCAAGGGCAGTTACGGGTATCATCCCTTGCGTGTCATTGGATATGCATAGAGCTAAACCAAAAGCATGAAGTGCATTAAGACAGGACAGCCTTATAAGTTTAAATGGGCTGGTATGTCCGATACCCTAAACTACAAAAGTAAGCAAGTAAAATGACATATAAGCGATAAGCGATTTTAAAAGCAACAATTAAATCATAAACCAAATGTAGTCGAATCACGAATATCAAGAATAACATGGATTAAAGTGACAATTATTAATTTAAAAGCGACAAGTAGCGGAATAATAATTAAAATGATGAAACAACAGTCCAGTATGGAGATAAAGAAGTCAATAGTGGACTATGGTTTCGTAGAACTTGTTACGTACACTCTAAACAATCCGAGTGAACTGTAGGCATAAGGCGTACAGAAAATGAAAACAATGCGAAAATAGGTAAACAGTATACTGGTGCAGTGGAACAATAGTGAAAACAGAGGTACATATTAATACACCTGAGAAAACTTGTATAGGAAGGCTGGCATGCATAATGCATAGACCAGAATAATTAGCAAATAAGATTAAAGCATAAATCTATTTGATGTTAAGCTTATAAGAAATGAGATCAGATGTTTACAGAGAAAGTTCAGTGCAAGAGTTGACTTGTGATAACTGTTCGTGGACACGTTGAGACATAACCTAGTGGCAAAAGTTTGATTACTGAATTGATCAATTTCAATGAAAATTTGGAATATATCATCTAAGTTAATTGTAATGTATTGGTTGATGCATAAATGTCTAATCAGTGATGCGTTTTACACAATACTAGTCAAGAGTCAATACATGATATCAAAGATAACATGATCTGTATACGTGTAGACGAGAAGATTGGAAGAATCATTGATTGAAGGAGTCAGTTATATAAGTCATTGATATAGGGCGAAGGAGGCAACACCGACGCACGGTGCGTGGTGCAGAGGGTGAGACGTTGGCAGCGAGTGGCTTGTCAAGTTCACATAAGATGTGTTTGTCAAGGGCAAACGAGGTGTCGACAGCGATGTGTTTCTCAAGGTCGAACGGGGTGTTCGACCTGGCAACGTGAAAGATGCCGGACGTCGTGGACCTAACGGACGAGCTGCGAGAGTTCAAGGTCCTATTACCATCCACCCAAAACGATGAGTGGGTTGTTACTGTTCTAACAGATACAGAACAACAATGTCAACCTGGATGAGTGGTCCTTCCACCATTCTCAGCTGTACCGAAGTGGCGAAGTAAATGGAAGCCATGAGAGACTACCATCACACGACGGTCAGTGTCATTTCGGAGGAATATTGTTTCTGTGAATGGAGCACAGGCGAGGTGCAAACCGGAGTGGTGGAAATAGCTTGATGTGGTGCCAGAGGCACGACAACTTTAGCGGAGACAGGAAACGTTCTGAGCGAGTAACTGGTATTTTGGTAACTATGCTGAAGACTCGAGGGACTGATATAGCTGCAGTACTGCGGAGATTTGCCAGTCCGGCCTCGTTGCGGGACTAACCCAGGTTAGGGTCAGGCGGAGGAGGAGGTGGACTGGTCTACATCTTGAACTGTTACTCAGACCTTATGTTGGGGTCTGGCGAAGGAGGACGTGACTCGTTCGACACGACCTTCATGTTTTTATTCAGACAATCCCAATATCGGGTGGACCTTGGTGGGTCATGGAGAAGAAGACGTCGTCATGAGTCTTTCGTGTATGCACTTCCTGAGATCACAATGTTTATTATGTGTTATGTGCGAGCACAACTTTGTGCGAGAACGCTGGGGAATGCGTAGTGAGGAGACTCTTCTGAACTAGACACAATCCATATTAGTGTCTGTCAACGGTAACTGATAGCAGGGGCAATCCGTGTTAGCCACCTGAATAAAGTAGTTACCCAGAGGAAAAGAGTGTCATTAAGAAGATGCAGGCCGGAAGGTAGTTGAGACAATCCATATTAGTCACTAACTAAAAATGAGGCCATGCTCTTCAAGCACAAAGTGTTCGTTGATGCTTGTGTAGAAACAGAGGCAATCCAGATTAGCCGACTGTTAAGAAGCCAAGCAGGAGATGACATCACCATATCATTATACAATGTGAGCTCGGTTGTGAATGGTGACATGTGCGACGAAGACTGCACAATGCCAAGCCAGACACAAAAGTTCAAAGAAAGTTCTGCAGTAATGTAGCCCCATGTTGGAAACAGGTCAAGGCAACGATATGCTTGCCGTGGTTACGACGGAAATGGAGTGTAACGGAATGTTCACACTATTGGTCGCCCCGAAATGGTGCCCTCTTCATATTGCCATGAGATGATGACAGGAATACGGCCAACTCGAAGTAGTCGCATGTGCTGTCGGAACGTGATCCCATACGCGAGCATGGTGCCCAAGGAGGTGGTGCTCCAATCGACTGACTTCCGGATGTTGAATCGGATGTGTCTCTTGATAGGGTGCCCGTGACAGTAGAAGTCACAGTGTAAGCACAGGCTCTGTAACGACTGACTCAGATCAAAGATTAGAGAACATATGCATCGAATGTGTCTCTGATCATAGGTGCCCACAGCAAGTCTTGCACTGATGTTTGACGACCAGCCCGACCAGCAACTCGTGATCAAAGAGACATTCCCGCAAATTATGTGACGACACAGCATTAAAATGGTATGCAATAGTCATACTGAAATTACTTTAAGCAACAGGCTAGGAGCTCAACCAATAAGGTTACTGCAAACAACATGTAAGAAAAGGCACGTGATATATATATAAAATATAAATAATTTAAATAAAAGATAATAAAAGGAATATCATAATTGGTTTAGATAAGTAATCTGAATCCAAGCAAGATGCTGGTCGTTAAGTGTATATAATTAAAAGGTAAAAGAGATGTTTAAATGTAGATAGAAAGGTAGCAAATCACGGCAAAATATGATGCATCATCATGGTGATCAGCTCCCCAAGATCAAAATGAATCACATCAATAAAGGAAGAAGATCACTGTGCAACGTGAGTATAAGATTATAAATTTTTAGGATGAGAAAGTGTTGCGTAAGGCTTATGCACAGAATATATGCATACCTTCAAGCATATGTCAGTAAAATGTTACCCATACAATCGAACGAACAAGGTGTGACTCTTCACAGACTGACTAAAATATAAGGATATGCAAGCATGAGTATGAAAGGGTTAAAATGCAACAATACACATGCAGATAGAAAAGGGAAAAAGAAATGCAGTCAGAATGCAGTTGTACAGGAAAAGTTATTGCACGAAAGTGCAGTGCAAAGATAAGTAATCATAATCATGCAGTGAAATAGAATCAGACGCTGGTACTGGTATCGTCAGGAGAGGGGGGTGGTGGAAGGGGAGGGGGGAAAGTTGGGCGGAGCAACAGTGACGTAGGACGAGTGGGGCGTGGTTCCAACTCGATATCAACTACTGAGCGATTAGGGGGGGTATCGACTCGGGTACCCATGCGAGGGGCCGATGGTTGCCGGGGTGAGGTGGACCGGCGAGGCGGGGTAGTCCGCCTTGGTGGGGTTGTACGGGTCGGTATGCGAGTAGGGGGGGTCATTTTCTTTGATGCAGCCAGGCCAGAAGTGGTGGCATAAGGTTTTATCTGTACTGAATGGGTAGTATCCGGTTCCATAACATTGGTGGACCGAAATTCCATCTCCCTTTGACGAAGTTCTCTAATTAGAGCTGAGTAAGGATTAAGCTCTTGAGTATTAATAACTTCTTGCATGTTATGACCCAATTTGTAAAGGTGAACTGAGTCAGATGCAAGCATAGTCACCGCAAACTGTCCTTGCATAATTTGCTGTAACTTTTTCTGCTTGTATAATGGAACATTAATGAGTCTAGGGAGTTCCACGTTAAGTGAATCAATCTGCAAAGAGCATAGTGCAGTATCCCAGTTGGGTTTGAGGATACTGTATAATCTATGATGGTCGCACTTGAAACTATTAGGACAAATGACACCTTTAAGAGAAAGTGAAGAAAGGTGGGACTTAATAGTAAGAACATATAGAAGTAAGCGTTGGTGTCCACTATTCAATTCCATGAATATTTCGATCTGTGGAAATTTGCGGGTTTCGGGTGAGCGATGCATCACTCTGAAATCCCTACAACATTTATGTAGACAACGCTTAGCCAGGCTCACTACCATGTAGAAGACACAAATAGTAAGAAGGTGAAGGGTAGTGATATGTATAAGACTGACAGGACTTATAGAAACAGGGTAAATTACATAACTGACTGAATCACAATGCAGAGGACGTCCTGGAATGACTGGGTTGGCGTGGGATGGTTTAAAATGAGTAGCCATAACCATAGAGGATAAAAGGCCACTAAGGTATCTACCACGACAATACATAAATATGACCAAAATTAGAGACAAATATCCAGCTATGGAACCGATGAAGGCAAATCCACGGATCCAATGGCGAAGGCTGAACCAAGCTGAAAGATAAAAGGAAGCTTCCAGCTCGGCCCATTTAAGCATAAAATCGTCACCCTTTTGTTGAATAAGGCGACTAAGTTCCTTAAGCTTAATAATGCCATGTGTCATATTTGCAAGTGAGGTATTTGCTATTCTGGCAGCCACTGCAAATTTAGGCAAGGTGAAATTTGGCATGCCATAAGATTCATATGGTGGTAGACTTGTGAAGTTGAATTCACGTTCAAAGGAATGCATCGCAATTGCATTAATCGTATAGTTGATTAAGAAAGGTTTATATTGATTATTTTCGGATGCGGGACATCCTGTAATACGCCTGGGAATGAAACCTGAAGGGGAGGAGAATTCGCAAAAACAAAACTGGCCACGCTGAAGCACAGCGTAAAGACTACCAGGAACGGGACGTGCCACACGATCATTGGAGCAACGTCGAGTCCATGGGAGTGATAAGCCAGTAACTAAAAGCTGGTTACCTGCGTCTATTACACGAGGTGCTGCACGAAAAGGTTCAAAGAAGTAATCGACTTGACAGAGGTCAGAAATGACGTCTGCAGTAGCATTCGTGTATATTGCAGTGTTGCAAGATAGCTGCGAGCTATCAATTTGAATTGTTGATTCTGTGCAAAGAAATTGATCGTCAATGTTGAGACATTCCTGGAGCTCTTCAAGACTGAGTTCCAAGAAGGAATCGTGCTGCACTCCTAGAAAAGGTTTTGGGATAGAGATACGAGTGTAATCATGGTTAGACTCGCGGTCTTGGAAAGCAGGAGTAGCTACCACAGGTACATGGAGTGACTCTGTGTGATACAAAGTGTAGGGTTTTGAATTCTTAGGTTGGATTGGCCATAGGAGTTGGAGTAAGAACCCATGTCTAGTAGGCATAAAGATTGGTTGTGATTTCTGATAGATATGAGCCAAATCCGTAAAAGCTAATTGATAACTGTTGTGCCATGAATATAATACCGTTGATACTTTGTGAACTAATTTATGGACATATGAGGCTGGAAGAACATGTGGAGATATTTTACCTGCAGCCAGGTCGTGGAAGGCTGTAATTAATTTATCAGCTTCATTTAAGAGGATATGAAGTTGCTGTATTTGTTGGGACCAAAGCCTGAGATATTTAGAGGTCAGCAAGCTAAGGATCCTTGTGGCTTGAATCTTACGTTGTAATGCGTTGATAGCGTTACTAACCACAGCAAATTGGGAAATAATTTCCTGATTGGTTTCATTTAAAAGTGTATGAATTAGTTTAATGTTTCTGGAGGTGTTGGTGAAGGTACTGGCTATGACATCAATGGTGAGAACTAAGTCAGAACGCATTTCAAGGAAAGCGTCCCTCATAAGATTCTGACGTGCAGACATAGACTCAATAGTATTTACAAAAATTTGATCTCTCTGTCGTCTAATATTAGCAGACATACCTGCTCCGGCTTGTGGGATAGTAACTGAAAGCCAGAAAGCAGTACTGTCTTCGGATTGCCAATCCTGGGTATTAATATTGACACGGAAGGTTTCATTAGTAGATTGCATTAATTGCTTAGTTGTATTAGATGTATCATCGGTATTAGGTAAGGCAAGGGGATCTCGAGGTGTTGGTGTACGACCCGCTCGTTTAGGACGACTGGGTGGCGAGTATTGATCAAAGAAGGGGGGCATGGTAGGTGGAGGGGAATATGAGAATGTGGGATGCGCAAAAGGTGGATCGGGAGCTGCCCTCTTAGCGTGGTGGTGGACTGCTGAAAGAGGAGGGGGGGCAATGGGGGTAGAATGAGTTGGAGGAGGTCGACGATATTCTTCAAAATGTTGTTGAGTGAAGATAGTCGATATGTGTGCTAGTTTAGCCTTTAAAGCTGTTTTATAAGAATCAACTTTATCGATAGTATTCTTTAAGAGTGGAGCGAAATCAGAACATATTGCAGCGATTAAATCATCAGGGGATTGACACATGTCTTCAAACATTGTGAGGTCCCAAGTGAATGTGGGAATATGGAAATCGGGATAGAAAATATTTGCATTGATGATAAAGAATTCAACACTGGGAAAAATTTGTCCTCGATAACTATAGCCAACGCCATAGTCTGGGCGGAGAAGCTGTGCGGGTGCAGAGCTCCAACGTGAAGCTGCGTCTGGTGGAAAAAGGCCAGAGCTGCTTGTGAGTGGGCGAGCATCCTTGTGATTAACAGATGCGAGAAGCTGCATATGACGTAATTGGTCTCTAAGGGAACGGGATGAACGGAGTAAGGGAATGGAATCACATGCTTCGAAAGTCATATTTTGAATTGGGAAAGACACGTTACTTTGACAAGTACCAGAAATCCTAGTGGTATCAGGCAACGTGTTCAGGAAGACTGCCAAATCGCAATTACAATTAAGGGGGTTAGATGTTAGGTCAAGTTCTTTCATTTCGGGTGAAGGAAAGTAAATTTGTTTGTTAACGCCATCTAAATACTGCAGATTGTTACGTTGCAAAAATATATATTCCAGATGGTCTCTAATAAAGAAAGGACCAGAAATTCTATACAGGGAGTTGTAACTAAGATCTATTACAGCTAATTGACGGATATCTCTATGTCTAATCTCAAAGGTATGAAGGTTATTATAGGATAAATTTAAGTAATAAAGTTGATCGACATATCTAAAATATGCTCTGGAAATATGTGTTAGCTTAGAATGAGTTAGTTCGAAAGTGCGCAGATTGGGGGTGTTTGTTAATGGATCTCTTAATGATCTTGAAGTAGTAATATTTCTGAGTCTAAGTACTCTAAGAGATGTTGGATAATGAAGATTCTGTATTCCGCCAATACAGTCTAGTATAACTATTTTAGCTAAATTTAAGACATTAAATTGTTGCGTTTTCTGAAAATAGAAACCCTGAAGAATAAGTGTTTGGAGAAATGGTTTTGGTCGTGTAAAATTAAAAGATTGATGTGCTGATAGATTGGGCAAGAGGTTGGAAACTTCGAAAGGAACATTAGAAGCTTGTAATTTTAATTGTTGTATATTATTGAAAGGCATAGAAGATGGGAGGCGGGTCATATCTGGTAGATGGAGTCTAAGAGATATCAGTTTACTTTGTGAAACGCCGAGATGGTTCCACTGAAAGGATGTTGAACCGTGTATGGTAAGGTCTAAATGAGTTAATTGAGCTTGTGGTAATAAAGGTAGGGCGGGAGACGATAAATCCCTAAGTAAGGTAAGTTGTATACGTCTTAAACGATAAAGGGAAGACCATGGAGCGAAGACTGAGGCGTCATCAAGGACTAAATTAGTAATAGCATGTAACTGTGAACGTGCTTGGACGTATTGTACATGAGTAACTTGAGTGTCTGGTAGATCTAAAAAATTGATCTCGGGAAATGAGTCAATAACGTCAGGAAACCTTACTGCAGAAGTAAGATTTTGTAAAGTGAGATATCTCATGAAAGGCATAGTGGTGAAGAAAGAGATAATATCCTTAGTAAGTGCGCCAGAGGAAAGAATCAGTTTTGTGATACGAGGTGAATCGGGAGGCCATACACATGGAGGTGTAGAAAAATTGGCTCCCAAATCACATGTAAATATGTCTCGTTTGCGAGAACACCATTCACCAAACATAGAAACTCTACAAGAAGCCATAGGTTGATCTTGTGTTTGAAGCAAAGTACGCTTGGCCCAAACGGCGGCCGTGTTTGGATTAATGGTAAATCCAAAATTCTTATAAAGAAAAGCGTCTTGCTCAGCAATTCGTTGCAAATCAGATGGAGGTGGTGATTGAGCTGGAACCAAGGGAAGGAGGAGGAAGGGAAAAAGGACAATTAGCGTCATTGTAATGTTTATAATGAGGTAGCAAGGTATATAATTGGCTAAAAGGTTTTAGCATCACCAGTAAAATCAGGTATTACTATAACTATTAACCAATAAGGTGGTGAGAAAGACATGATTAACTGAATGTAGACATGCACACAAACGAAGATAACAGGTAAAAGAAGTTCATCAACAAAGAGACATAATGGTAACGATTAGCATACGAAGCGTGCAAAATTCATCAATCAGGTCGACATATTCTATGTAAAACGAATACGACTATCAATACACAAATAATTATCAATGGAAATAAATATTCATAACAATTAGGCAAGACCAGTTTTCCAACTACTTTGCCTATCATATGAAAGAATGCTGTGTATGTCGACAGAAAATGCAAGAGATATACTCTAAGATCATACTGAATTACTGAAATCGAGAGTCTCGACCAGACCTGAAAATATAACAATTGTCGTCAAAGAAATATAAGTTAAGAAAGTACCTTCCCACGATTACACGCGTGTAAGAAAAATTGGGAGTATAATTACTGTGAACTTATCTCAATATAACACAACTCGAAACTTCATCAACAAAACTCAATGCCTATAAAAATTCCCGGTTTACTAATTAGTAAACGTATATGCAGGTTAGTGGTCCTAAATGACCGGTAAATGACTCTTTGAAAAGGGTGTACTTACATAGTGTTGCAAGCTGTATGTAGGACTGCTGCCTCTCTACAGGTGTAAAGATTAGAGCAGGTAAGCTAAGGTTTTACTGGCTCCGCAAGAGCTGGGCCCTGTGGGCTGAGCCGAAAATTTTACAGCAGGTAGCGTGCCATATAAGGTGCAAGGGTGCTACCAAAGCAACAAGAAACTGCTTCCCACGGCAGTCTCGGTGAAGCCATGGCAACACAGAAAGCGCCCCCTGCCGGGCTATGTTGTGATGCCATACCATATAATGAACTATTGAAAAGGAATTAGCTAGCTAGCTATAATTTGTGTATAATGAGTTGGTCATTTACAAAAAAAAAGGTTTTTCTTTCCCCAAAATGCGAAGCGATGCTACAATCACTGGGTGAGCAAAATCCACAGAAACGCATTTAAAATTATGTGCTAAGATTAAACTCACGACCACATTGTCGGAACATACTAACATAACTACATCGGCATGAGCCGGAACACATGAAATAGCACAAGATATCCCCAAATTATGGTCGGGCTCCCAGTCCGACAGGCAGAGAACTTGCAACATACTGAGATACTTACTCAACGTAATATGCTGCACAATAATTATAAGAAAAGATGCTCAAAGATAATACTGTATCAGCGCAGTTACAGTAATGCTCAATCAAAGTAATACCAACATGTCACGATGGAAAAGGTAGCGAATAATTTGTAAGAAAACAGTCCATCAATAATGGCATATAATCACTTCTCAATTGGCAAGATAATTGACGGCTAATATCTGCAATAAACGACACTCACAATATGAGCAGGAAATGCAGAAAAAGAAACTAGTCAGTAATTATTCAAGTAAAATGGAATATCTACAAAATGCAGAATGGAATATGTACAAAATGCTAATGATACGAACGCGGTAAGCTAATGGATGAGAAGAGGAGAAGACTACGCGTGAGGGGAGTCTTAGACGAAAACCTTATCGGTGGCATGGAAGATATCATCACACAGCATTGTGGGTAACACAATTTAAGGAAGAAACTGGAATCGACTTAATTCGACAAGGGTTAACCGATGTTCACGGTATTGCAGATATATCAGCATGATCACCGAGAATACAGAAGCTCAGACATTCAAGTCTGACCTGTTGATTGACTGTGTCTTGTCACTATCACGCCAACCAAAGAATATATATTTGTTAAATCTCATCATAAAAATAGTTTCAGAACTAAAAGATAGATAAGAAACAAGTCGTAAATAATTACAAGAGGTTATAAAAAGCAATTGAAGGCAGAATGGCAACCAGATTTACTAAGAAAGGATCGTGATGGATCTCTGTGGAGAGTCTCTGTCTCTGAAATATGCGTACCAAATAATGGTGTTTACCGAGGATGAAATGATAAGCCAATAGAGTACTATATCAAGAAGGCAATCAAATGCAAAGAACAAGGGAATACGTGGTCAATGCTGCGAGGAGACAGTGGCCAACGTATGGAAATACTATCGATTGATCACAAGGAACACAGTGATAAGAGATGGAAAACAATTCTCAACGAAGAATGGCAAGGTTTAAGAACGTTGTTGGTGGGCTCAAAGTAGATGAATAATCCGGCTGAATGCTTGTGAGCTACAGAAAATACTTAACGGTGGATAACCGTATTGGTCTGGGAACGAAATGAAGGGACTACACCCTCCTGGTGGCATGTAAGCAAGAAGTTGGCGACGCAACAAATGCAAGATATCATCGCACATGTGTTAAAATGTGCGGGTCGAGAACTCTTGTTGAGGTTTAAGGCCTGTTAAGGTGTGCCAATGCACATATTTGAAGACTATTTGGTTATGAAGAATGGACGAAGAATATAATTCGGTAATAATTTGTAAATTTAATGAATAGGTGTATAAATCAGCATTGTAGGTAACACAAAAGTCAGTGATATAGCATTCACATTATATAGCGTAATTGTTCGATTAACATGGAGAAAGGCATTCGATGGGTCAAACTGTTTCTTGGTACATTGAAGTCTATATTTTTAAAGAAGTAAATAGATTTGAATGAGTCCATTAGTTCGTAAGGTTAAAGGAAAACCTGATTACTTTTGTTGTAGAGTCGACTTCAATTCGGTTTGTTGGTCGTCTGCGTCATTGAAATCTTCGGGTAATTCCTGTATGTAATGGAGACGCTGAGAAAGCATCAACAGTGGGGGTGATGACACCGGAGTTGACGTATACATTGGCAGTGATGGAGCCATGCGTACTTCCTGTTCATTGTCAAAGAAATGACGATGGTGAAAAGGCTTTGGACGCAATGGTGGCAAAAAATGTGTAGGCTGAGCAGCTGCTTCGGCTGACATGGTATAGCCCGGGAGATCTTCGTCTGTTGACCATGATGAGTCCGGTGTCGGTGTAGGACTAGGACAATCCGAGTCCCATCCATTGACTAGAGGTTTCTGTTGAGCATAAGTGCAAGCCACATAATTGGCTGCAGAGCGAAAAGCATCAATATCGAGGGTTGGAGGTGAATGATAGATGCATGTAGCCTCGGTTTGAGTAGCAACAGAAACCGTCTGCTTAGGTCCCTGGAACTGAGGAAGTTGCTGCAACTGAGCAACATTCACACGAGTTGCTGTAGACCATTCCATATTACTGTGTGAAGGAGGATACGACATTCGCCTTCGATGCATTGTTGCAAATACACTGAGGAACAGTAGTTGAGTCAACGGAAGACAAATACCAAATGATGGAGGGGCCATAAACAAGGGGTAGAGTATCACTGAGGGGAGGGGGGGGGGTATAAGTGAGGAATCGCAGATGGTGTGAAGATAGGTATGACTAATTTAGGTGTAAGTGATTACACATGTGTTCGGGTTATGTAATCAGGATGAAACTGCTTGAATGTTGTTGGAAAGCTGTGTTTTTCACCTTTGTGTGTATGACCGTCACTGCTTGCTGGTAGCTCGGTTGGAGTGATGAATTCATATGTCAAGAATTCATGTGTCCTTCATATTTATAAGTCTATTTAACATAATATGAACCTGTATTGTATTGTAGACGAACAAAAGAAAACTTGTGAAAATTGAGGGAAAGTACTCACGTGGAGACTTCACTTTGCTGCTATACATTTATTGTTCCGTGCATAGATTCCAGAGTAGGACTATGAAGGCTAAGTTAACACTGTTATTGTACAGTTCTGTTATCATTTTGTCGATATAGGACTGTCCGTATATTGAGTACTGTATTTCAATTAATTTATCTTCGAATCTAGAATTGAAGATCCTAAACGTGATCTTGAATTATATCGGTGGAGAGCTGTATACTTGTTTTGTTGGGAGCTTGGAAGCATTCGATTCAAAAGGAGAGTGAATCTGTATTCCAATCAGAACAAGGACAATACCGAAAAGGATGAAACGGTGTGATTGCCCAAAGGACTCGTCAGGCACTCCAATCACTGATTGAACATAGTCGGATCCAATCTCACTACTATTATCAAATTGGCAAAAGACAAGATGAAAGTACTGTAGGATGACTGCCGCCCTGTCTGGCAGGTCCAAAAGGAAATCATTGTCAGAGATCTCTAGATGGAAAACTATGGAAGAATGCTATAGTGAAGCTTTATGAAGAGGATATTTTACTTGATGAAGCTTGGAGGCTGAGGTCTTGTTAGTAGTGCACAAGAAATTTTTTGGACGATGACCAAGCCAAGCGTGGATGAAGGAAAATCCAGACGATGACAATGCATTACATACTCAAAAGCTGAAACAAGGAAGGAGGAGTGCATCGTATAAGCCTTGAGAAAACAAGAAAGAATAACCCAATGCATCCATGGTTTTATGATGCGACTTTTTAGGAGATCGTTGTTGCGTGCAAATGACTCATTTGTTCGGCGTTGAGGCTGAAGAAGTTATCATTCATTATCATTAATTATCATTAATTAGTATGTTTAATAGGAACGACGGAGACAGCTCTATGTATATACATATATGAATTAGTGCTTGTTCCTGATATTCTGGTGGTCATAATGGACTTTGTGCACCTAGTCATGTGCGGTGGCAACTGTGCGTATTGATATGCGTCTATGGTGATTGAATTCGCCATATGGCTTGATATGTCCCAAGGAGAGATCAGTTGCAAACAGACCAGGAAAGTGATGCAAGCGCCTGTTCATTAGGCAAAGTTGAAGTTGCATCAGACCGCGTGGCGTTACTTAGGTATTATTGCAAAATGAAAGCCTGGGGGACCATGACATAAGTTATAGATAAGGAATTATGGAAGAAATGTTGGACGTTTATGAGACCATATGTGGCAGCATGTGGAAACATGCAGAAATGGCAATTAAAAACTTTACTGGAGACAACAGTCATTGCAGCCATTTTGCATTGATGAGACATAAAGCAATTTATAGTCGTCATTTTATCCTGAAAACTTACTTTAATATTACTCTTTAATATTACTCTTAAGGATGTGTAATTCCAACACAAGGTGGCATCACAGATAACAACGACTATAGTTGACTATGCAAGGAATGTTGACTGAGGAGTCTAACTGGTGTGTTATTCACATACCGCGGAGGTGACTGGTGAGACACTATAAAGTGTGTGTCTGTAGCCGATATGTGTTCTGGAAAGAATAATGTGTCATGTGGGATAAACACATGGAGGAGGTAAAATGCAAGACATGAAGTATCGTCTGGCAAATGGACAAACGAAACTACAGTAAGTTTAGCTTAAGTAAACATGAGGGATGGGGGAAGACGTTTCTCAAGTAGGTTTGGCTAGGAAAACGTTTTAGCTTACTAAATCTGATAAATAGAAAGCAACTTTGGAAGGAGGGGTGAATAAACTTGTTTAGGGTGTGCCGTTCCTGTGAAAGGAGAGCAATGGAAACGTTTTAGAGCACTACCTGGAGAGGTGTTTTTACTTACGTAAGCATATTCTGAAAAGTCTGCAAATTCCTTGCTAAAAGGTTATAGAATAGTTCCAGGTATGTTCATGACTGACAGGAAGGAAGAAAGGTCACTATCCTTCTCGAATTTTTGACTTTGCTATAGATCTGAGCTATGGTATAATAGGATAAAGGTTATATTGAAAATGAGACTTAATTGTTCAGGGATTATTATACAATATGGTACCACAATAAATTGTCAACATAACGGTATTACAGAAAAAATATATATTAGATGGATGTGTAGGAAAAAAAAAAAAAAATTAAACACTATGATTGCCGTGTTTAATAAAATTAGCAATTGGTCAATAGGGGAGGTATCAGGTGGGATAAGAGAGTCCTAGGGTCTCGGTCACCTCCACAGCCAAGCAAAGAAGAGAAGATTATTCAACGGCTGCACCATCAATAGCCAATCAATAGAGACTAAATCATATATCGGTGGCATTCAAGGTCATCTTCACCATGGTTAGTTCATAGGGAAGAAAGGTCGGCCTGTAGGTCGCAAGTTCGAAATGCAGTCGAACAATGGAAACAGACCATATTCCTGAAACACAAAATGCCAAGCAGATACACAAGATATCTGAGATGGGTAGTTGATATATACTTGGAGATGACCGTCACGCCAACGGGCTGATGTTATAGTTGAGGTGACTGTACTGTCATCATCGAGAATACAGGGCCATTCATGAAGTGCAGACCCAGGGCCTGGTTGAGTATCATCTTGCCGAGTTTTAAAATATAAAAGAAGAGCATCAGGGTTAGAAATTGACATACTGTAAGAAGGCTGGGGTAATTGATGCGAAGGGTGGGGAAGGTCATGGGAATCAAGCGATGATTGGGACAAAGAACCAGGGTTGACCTGTGAAGATGGGGTAGGGACTTGTAATGGAGGCCCTCGAGATTCGTCGCTGTGTAATTGCATAGTGGCTGCAGCCACATCATCAATCTTGAGATTTTCGGACAGAATTTGAATGCGCAATTGTTGCTGGTTATAAATTGGTGAACCATTTTTAGAACGAACCATACAATGCTTCAATCTACCTATGTGAAATAGACCTGGTAAAGTACGGTCGTCAATTGTCTTAAGCAAAAATTGATTCAAAAGTGGCTCTGATGCAATATACAATGGGCCAATAAGCTTAATGCTTAATTTGGTAGAATATTGCACCCCAGTATATTTTGGTGCCAGTAATAAGACGAGGTCTCCTTCTTTAAATGAATGTAGTTTTGGCATACGTTTTGCGTGTTGCTGGGTCTGTCTAATCTTAATTTTGTTATGAGAAACTACAGCTTGTTGTCTGACAAACCGCAATTTCTCTCTAATCGAAGATACATACTGATCGTAAGAAGTAGCAACCACAGAAAGTGCCTCGGGATTAATATCCACGAGATTGCGGTCTTCTCTAAGGAAAACAAGGAAATTAGGGGAATACTTGGTAACTGCGTGAGGCAAAGAATTATAGGTTTTACAAGCATATGGAATAAGGGAAGGCCATTGGGAATACTTATATTCTATCATAGTTAACAATAGGTTGGAAACAGATTGAATAGCCCTTTCAGCCATATTGCTTGAATGTATCATTGTAGGCACAAGGTGAACCTGAACATTCAACGATTTAAACACTGCTGTCATAATTTTACCGACGAAAGAAGCTTCTTTATCACAAGTAACCCTATGAGGTATCATGTATGGTAAACAAAAATGCTCAATAAATTTCTTAGCAATCTCATCAGCTTTTCTACTGCGTAACGGAATGGCTACGACATAACGGGAGAAAACATCCTGTAGGATGAGACAATGGATAATTTGAGCAGTAGCATGGGGAAAGGTTTTGATATCAAAATGTATATGCACAAAGGGAGTACAATCAGTAAGCAATCTAGGAACGAATTCCCTTTGCTTATTTGTTTCAATAACCTGAGACGAGCGCTGGCAAATCAAACATGTTCTGGCATAATCCAAAATGTATTTCATGAGATTCTTAATGTGATAGTTTGATGTAATGACATCATACAATTTATTAGACTTTACATGAGCACCTAAATTTAAGTGAAAGAATTCAATGATGTCGAAAATATAGATGTTAGGGATGGCCAATTTAAGAATGACGTCATGCCTTTTAGGACTAGATTGAACATAGAATAAAAGTGAATCGATTAAAGCAAAATGATTAGATAATACAACTGCTTGATTTGCCACTTGCTTACTAGTTGGTAACGTGCTATATGCTATGAAGTTATAAACCGGTCCCAAATACAAATCCTGCTTTTGGGCGTTTATAAGCTGGACTCTATCATGAGGTATCTTGACGTAATGAAATGCATCTGTGATGTATTTACGAATAGCTGGTTCTAAGTCAGCTTGATGAGGCATTTTAGTCAAGATAGTAGGTTGATTACTATCGATGGTCTTGTATTTCATTTCGGTAATAGGTAAGACTGGTCCAGTGGTATGGGTACATTCACTGGTAAGATGTGACAGCGGTTTTATAGGCTTTGTGGGCTGTGGGGTAGGGTGGGAGATACCATTATCTGAGTGTTCCTTGGCCTGTGCCCTTGTTGTAACACAAAATAGAGAATAACCCGAAAAATTAGCATAGAGATTTTCATAGTAAGTTTGACGAGATGTCAAAAGGGGATGAGTATTGGTATCCAGGAAATTATAATAAGAATGTTGCTCTTCGTCATTAATGCTCCTATCTTTATCAGCCACTGCGATTGGAATAATGGGTTCAGCATCTGCTGGCCATTGGGTGTTATGATGACGAGATAACATATCAACCAATTTCAACTCAGTAGTGGTTGGTTTTACATAATAAATTCGATAAGGGTAATCTTGTAATTTCCAATAGAATTTTGCTATGCGAGGTGTTACAAAATGACTGGAAGATTTAAGAATTTGAGCAATAGGGGCGTGGTCCGTCAGGATCGTAAACCTACCACGTCCAGCTAAAAAATATTTAAATGATTGGACAGCAAAGTAAATTGCCATCATTTCCAATTCCGAAATGCTGTAATTATGGGTAGCAATATTACCATGTAATCGACTAGCATAACCTAACAAAACTTTTTTAGGTGTATCATCAATTCCATTAGTTTGTAACTGATAAAGAGCTGCACCGGAGGCGGTTCTGGATGCATCAGACACCAGAATCATTTCACCTTCAGGTCTTGGGAATGACAAAATAGGTGGTGATGTAAGAATTTTCTTAATAGCATCCCAGGCAACTTGTTGTTCATCAGTCCAGAGAAATTCGTTAGCCTTGCGCAACAGGCGCGTCAAAGGTTCAGCTGTCTTTTGATAAGATGGTATAAACGAAGAAATGAATTGAATTGAGCCTAAGAATGATTTAATCTGTTTCCTATTTTGAGGAATCTGCAAGTTCATAATAGCATCAATTCTAGACTGTCTAATACGCAAAGTAGGTCCATTAGGTCCCTGTAAATCAACATCAAAACCAAGAAATTGAAAGGTAGAATTAGAGGCAAAAGAACACTTAGCCAAGTTAAGAACCAGGCCGTGTTTATGAAAAAGAGCAAGAACAGCATCAATGAGAGCGAGATGCTCCTCAGAGGATTCACTAAGAAGCAAATAATCATCATAGTAGTTGTAAACACATTCTGCATAAATTCGTGGCAATTCTTCAGTAATTAAAGTCATTATTTCAGCGAATAGCGCTCCCGAATTGATATACCCCATCGGTAATCTAGTATAGGTTATGGACTCTGCATTATAGAATGTAACGACGCCGAGGTACTGACGAGACTGAGGAGTTACTTGACATGCAAAAAATGCCTGTTTTAAGTCAATGGCCGTAGCGAAACGAAAAGGACGACTGCCCATTTGTTGCTTAAAGGAATCAATATTAGCACAAGGCCTCTGCAAAAGCTGAAAGGCTTTGTTGACAGAACGCATATCTCCGACCAGGCGGGGATTTTCGTCCGTGCGTGATTTGCGGACTAAGAATAGTGCACTGGTAGCTTGTGTGAGTTCCTTTTTGAAAATTCCCAGTTGCAAAAGCTTCTGTACCTGTTTACGTACGTAGGCGATATCAGCTTGGGAAGTGATATAAGGGCGAGCTTTAAAAGAACAATCAGTGATAAGCTGTTGGGTGATATCACAAACGTATCGGGTGATGGTTCCTATCTGACCATATAAACTAAAAGCTGGAGTGTGCGATAAGATGATCTCACGAAGTTTATCTACTTCGTTAGGCTGAAGTGCACACTTATCGAGCTTCAATTGCTGATTAACTATATCGAATTCAGTCATGCGCACAGTTGGATCGTCAGGTTGAAGCCATGGATAATTGCGTAGTCTAGTCTGAGCACGAGTGTCAGGATCCATAGCATCATAATCTGGGTATGAAAGCTGTGAAATAGCATTAGGGCCATTATCGATGATGACGTAATTAGTGCTATCAAGCAAATTATCATCAACAGATTTGGTATCAGGCTGTTGGACCACAGAAGGTGCTGTTGTAAATGGAATATCCATAACTAGTGCTCCTAGAATTATATCAGCAGGCAAATGTATATCTTCAGAATCTACATTATTAATTCTGATTGAACCGAAGCCACTGCGCAAATCGACAAGTGCCTTGTAGTTCTTTTCAGAAATAATGCGAGATATTTTAACCTCAAATGGACCATTAAAATATTGTGCCAAATGATTTACACGAACTGGCACATCGCAAGATGTATTAGGTGTTATAGTGGTCGACTTATGTACGACAAGTAAAATTTGGTCGACAGAAATATCCATGCGTGATTCTGCTGAGCGAAAAACACATTTATATCTAATTTGAGCGTCCAAGCCCATAACACAATCAATTGGTGAAGCCACATCTATAATAAAGGTCTTAATAGGAACTTTACACTCGCCAAACTGAATGACAAAATAGATAAATTGAGAAATGGAAATAGAAGAACCATTGCCGACCATAAGCTTGATTGGATCTGCATCAACACGAGGAAGGCCCTGCAAAAAGGGACTACGTTTGATAAGAGACGTGCTAACTAAATTGTGTGAGCTGCCAGTATCAAACAGGGTAAAGAATTTGGTGCCATCGGGCAAAAGTGATGGAATAAAGTTACAATCATGAATTTTAATAGATAAAGGAGTAAGAGGAGTAGGAGGCTGAAGTACTGCATATAGGATGTCAGGGAAGTCATCCCTAACAATAGTATTGGAATGAGAAAAATCATGAAAAGGAGAAGTCTGCACAGGAGTATTAAAGGTTTGGGAAGGAGCAGAGTTGGTAAGGTCATTAGGTTCGATAGGAGACAAGTGGTGAGCATCGGAAGAAATGGCAGGTGTTGAGTTAGAACGAGACACGGCCGTGTCTGTGCACAGTCAGAATGATCCATTATGTCGTGGTTGTTGATGTGGTGGTCCCTGTGAACGATTCTGAGGTGGGGGTCGTTGATTACGAGGGAAAGGGCCAGCGCTCTGGGAGCGGTAAGCAGTTCTAATGCCATTAGGGTGCTGAACACGTGAGTTATTAGGGGCATTACTGTTGTACTGCTGTGGCGCGAGATTTGCATTGTCATGCTGCCGATTATTGAAGTTTTGGTTATTCTGGGAGAATGGCCTATTGTTACCAGATCTGTTTGAATTAGCAAATCCATTTGCTGGAAGGTTCCTGTTCGAATTACCGAACCTATTAGGGAAGGGTCTGCTAGGTCGATTATATCGTTGATTGAAGGCGTCATTTGTAGAATTGTCACGATTG
This sequence comes from Platynereis dumerilii, assembly GCA_026936325.1. Lineage (NCBI taxonomy): Eukaryota > Metazoa > Annelida > Polychaeta > Phyllodocida > Nereididae > Platynereis > Platynereis dumerilii. The sequence continues at coordinate 71,135,035 of JAPTHN010000001.1, read as the reverse complement.
TATGAACGTCCGGCAGGCTGGTAATCAGAAGATGTTGGTAGACTATATGGCTGATTGGGAATGAATCGACGACAATGAGTAGCTATATGACCTCGGAGTCCACAACGGAAGCAAGTAAGACCAGAAAAAGAAGATTGACCATAAGGTATTTGCTGAGAGACATATTGGGGTTGAGTGTCATCCATGGGAACATCGCGAGGTGCCAGCATTTGAGGCAGTTGCTGCAGGGATTGATTCAAAGCGCCCATGGATTCCTGTAAAGTGAGCAAAGTTGACTGCGAATTACCTGTGTCGAATTTTGAACTAGGGATTTTAGTGACGTCAACGTGCTGGGCGATGACTTCGCGCTCCATAATGCTTTGGACTATTGGAAGTAATTCATCAAGAGGTTTGTTATCATCGATTAACTGAAGAGAATGCTGCAAAGTCAAGGGTAGGCCTTTACGGAAGTATAAAGCCACGACCGATTCAGGTAGACCTAAACGTGACACCAATTCCTTAATCTCATCCAAGTATTTGCCAACGCTATCACCATAGGTGATACGTTTCTGAGACAAAGCATCGAGGATAGATGCTCGACTCCTAAGCAATGAAAATTTATCTAAGAACAACTTCTCAAGTTTAGCCAAAGTCATAGGCTTCAAAGCATTACACCAATTGCGAGCATGTCCTTCAGTGAACAGCTGCAGGCGATGCAATATCTGCTGGTCATTTAGATTATGTAATTGGACATGATCCTTGAATTTGGTGATCCATGCCTGTGGTGTCAAACTATCAGATTCTCCATTAAATACTGGAGGTTTCATCTCTGAAAAATTAAGAGGCTTAGTTCTAGGCTGTGTTTCAGGCATTTGGGTGTTAAATGCTGCTGCAGAAAAAGAAGAAGGCATGGAACCTGAACGAGACGTAGAAATTGGACCGTGAATAGATTGAGTAGCTCGGTAAGACGCATCTCTGGAATCCTGATAGGAAGGTGGGCAGGGCAGGGATGTGCGCAAGCCAGTAAGATCTTGTGGCTGAGATCGAGCCTGGGAATTAAGATTATTAAAAGTAGGATCAAAGTTAGTGAGATCTTGAAAAGTTTGATTGGTTGAAGAGGCTTGAGACTGGGTAACCTGTTGAGAAAAATGTGAAGGCTGATTAGCATGTTCGAATAATAATTGATCACCAGTGCGAACTGCAGGTGTATGAGAAAAAGCGCCCGATGTAGCATTGTAATTAGAAGGAGTGGTCACACCCGGGTTGTGATTATTCGAAGCCATATTGGAGCCAGAGGGAGATTGAGCAGAGAGGCGATGCAAAAGTGTTTGATGGCTGGGATCAGTGTAACCTATAACTGGCTTACGACTAGAATGAGGAGTGTGAGAAGGGAACAGTACTTGAGTGGTTGTATTAGCTGTACGTGGTCTAGTGACAGTATTTACAGTATATGAGACTGTAGCAGACTGAACTGTATTCGTAAGAGAAGTCTGTGCAGAAGTGAAAGATGCGGGTTGGCTTCCCTGAGTAGATGTATGAGATGGGACGGGGGGTACAGAGAAAGCAGAGGGTCCTGGAGCAGGCCGGGTGGTGCTGGGCGACGTGGCAGTCCGCGGGGAAGGTTGTTGTGCGTGGCCCGGGGGAGACGATGGGGGGTGTTGTTGAGATGGAGGCTCCTGATAAGAGTGATTAAATTGAAAGTTATTAAGAGACTGGTCGAATTCCTGGTTTTGATAGGCGTTGTTGGAAACGTTATCAAACACAAAAGGGTCCTCGGGAGGAGGGACTTGATGCTGTTGACGGAGACCTCCCAATGAAGGAATTTGGTCGTCGCTCAAATCTGATGCAGGTTCACGTGGAGGGGTCTGATGGCGGGGGGAAGATCGTGGACTGTCGTCTGGGGTGCGATGGTGATGATTATCAGAGCCGTGTAAAGAATGACTAGGAGAAACAGGAGGTAATTGGGGGTGTTCACTGCTGCTGACAGTAGACGTAACAGGAGGGGTTTGTGCAGTAGCACCAGGCTGTGAAACAGGCGTTTGTTGACCAGTATTATCAAATGATGATGCACCAGGTTGCTGAGAATCTAATTGATGTATAAGAGAGGCGTCAGACTGACCAGCCTGAGAAGCAGAGTTATCCTCACCTGTTTCGTCGTTATTGGAATTTGCAGGAATGCCAGCAATATTAGATGGATGTTCGTGACTTCCAGAATCAGAAAGAGCTGGAGATCTATTTCTACCAAAAGACTGTTTATCAGCGTTATCACTATCAAAAGTATGGCCAGCAGAAATATTTTTATCGGAATTATCAAGCTTATCCCTAGCAGTCTTGAGAGCAAGATGTGAATGGTCTTCGTCAGAATCAGAATCGTGTCGGCCAGGTGATTCCTCACGAGATTTTAAGCTATCATGAGAAGGTGTGGAAACACGGGACTCGTTAATAATATCGCCAACTTTTACATGTAAAGGAACAGTCAATGAAGAATTATCTGGTTGTTGGGCAATGTGTTGGCCCGAGGTATTAGGCTGTTCACTTGAAAGCGATGTGTCAGTGTAAACGTCAGTTACATCGAGGTGTCCCTTATCGCCCTGACTTGTACTAGCAGAGGATGAGTCAATTTCTGACATCATGAGGGTAAGAGGGTAAAGCCATACATTGGTAGGTTTTCTCAAATACGTTTTATAACGAGCAAAAGAAGCCTCACGAAACAGAGCAAGTTCTGGTAAGGGAAGAGACAAATAACCAAGCTGGTCTAGTATCGACTCATAGACATGCCATTGAGTGTTCTTATCATTGGCAGCCAACAATAACCATTTATTAAAGAGAATAGTAGGGGTGTACTGTTTGATATAACGAGAAGCACGAGCAGACAAATATCCCTTATCAACCGCTGTCTGAGCTTCCAAACGGAACTTAAGTAACCACTGCTGAAGTGTCAACTGTGTCAACGGGACAGACATTCAGAGCAAAAATAGATGTAAGAAGAGCAAGCGTGCCGTGCATACTAGCACTTACTAAAGCAAAAATATAACTAATTTGAGGGAGATTACGTATAAAAAGAGAGCCTAAAATCAAAATAAGGGTAAAGGCTACAAAATGTGCCACAGCGATTCCCTGCAATAAACGTGGATGTAACTCATAACACATATCAACCGACGACCCGAAGAATAAGGGAATAAAGACATCACTTGAAAACCATATATCAGCAATAATGAAATAAGTAATCACTTATCTTGCTTTAAATACATATATATAAAATGCAGGATTAACTGTAGCACGTCACCATACATGAAGAAAAAATGTCGACTTGTCCCTTCAAGTCAATAAGAAACTAAACTAACTAACTTTGGCTAGCTAAAAGTAGAACAGTAGACCTGACGCAACAAAACACAACGCGATACACTATCAATGATCAATGCGCACAACGGCAATAAATGAATGGAAACATGCATAAATGAAGAAGAGCATGCTGTTACTCAAGAAAACAATGATGGGATGACAATCAGTATGTGATAATCAAAATCTCCAGAGTGTTCGTTGGACGGGCAATAGCGAATTTGTAATTTTAAAAGTAATGAAATGTGACATATTTAAGTTGCAGAGTGAGGAAAAAAGGAAGGCAGAATAGCGTGGCCATGGGACCAGGCTATTAGACCTTAAGTGCCGTGTATATAAAATCTAAATAGTATGCTATGTGTTTGAAAACAGACAGACATATTGATAATGTAACGTTAAAATGCAAAAAATTAAAGTATAAGAGGAGATGACAGATAGCCTATGAAAACATAATAAATTAAGGAAATAAGAATCAAGTGCCTTTCCTATTAATGTTTGCAAAATGAGCTCCTACCGTATTGGAAGATGTGCTGTGTTGCCAGGAAGGCCTAATGATGCGAGAGATGCCCCAGAGACTTGAGTGCGCTGTCTGGTCCGGGTCTGGATGAGGTGTGTAGGTAAAGTTGTGAGAGGTGTGGAAGATGAGAGGCAGGCATATCGAAGCTGAACATGAGCTAATAGGTAACCAAATAAAGATATGGGCGAAGCCCCTGAGCTACCTGATAAGAAAATTGCGCCCCCTATACTAGTAGGTGAATTAAGATGGGATAACATGGCTCTGTAAAACTTTATGAATTTAATTTTAGGCTTTGGGCTCTGCATGTTTAGTAGAGCATATTAATCAATTTAATTAACGATATAGCAGAACAATAGCTAATTAGGAGACCAAAACAGCGACCAATGGCATGGCGTTGAACCGATGCTCTCTAGCCATAGCTGGCGAACCCGCTATGCATGATATGAAGTTGTGACATAATCGAATTTCCACATCAAAGAAGTGGACTTTCTTCATGCGAAGAAACCGTAGGCCCATAGCCCATAGCATTGCAAGGCTAGTGTTTCGAGAAGAAACGTCACTAAATGTGAATCTTACGTCGTACGAACATCAAACATTGAGTTGCTATGTATGATCATTTACAGATATAAAGAATTATTCCTATGCTATCTCAGAGAGTTCTGCTTCTACAGTTCGACGTGTGTTGTCGATGCCTACGTTACCGTTGATAAGTCAATACATGTAATGGTACAAGAACTGAATATGTTTGCTATTCCTTAAATTTGAAAAACGTAGTAAATCAAGAGACAGTGTGACACAGCAGACAAGCGCCAAGAAGCCGCAGACCGGTATTCTCTCACCATGCCATCTTTTAGCTAATTCCCCCCATATAATGTTAAGGCACGTATCCCTGTGAGAGGTAGCTAATTGAGTAGATGGACTCATCGCCGGGGATCCTGCGGGAGACACCTTAGCACTTGCCACCACGAAACACCTTACTCAAGAAATACCAGAGGCTCGACAGTTTAGTTTCACGTATCCATTTAATACACAATTCATAAACAGTTACATTAAGAGTCATTCGAAGAACCGATGGTAACCAACTTATCAATACATTAAACAACGATCTCAACGAATTACATACATCATAAACTAATGCCATCTCAATCAACCATGACCTGAGGTTCCTTTAAGAGTAACCCTTGATCATACCTCTAACAACAATACCCTTACCTGACGAATCGTCATCCCGTCAGGGAGACAGGTAGCCCTCCTGCTGCCTCAGCGGGAAGCGGGCTCTGTTCTGGCTGGGCAAACAAGCTTGCCCCCAGAGATTGCTACTAGGGTGTTCTGCGGCTGCGCAGAAACACCAGGGTAACTGTTGCCATGGAAACATGGGGTGAGTTCTACCCCGTTGCTATCATCGAATCTCATTACACAATAATATAATATATCACATTACTTCTATACAATAATAATACAAATGATATTACAGAATTAAGGTGTTGAGGTTCATGGCGATTTGAGGAAAGTTCCTATAAGAGGAAAGAATGAAGACACCTCTGAAGCTAAAAGCTCAGCGGTGACATTGGACAATAAGAGGTTTCAGCTAGGAAATTTGAAAAGTGGCACACGGTGCAGCCCTTGATGGCAAGTTCTTGGGGTTGTAGTTTGTTCCTGGGTTGAAGTGGGTTCTGTTTCTAGGCACAATATTCCGAATTAAAGAATTTCAGGGAACAATGAAGGAGATCACATATTAAAGCCCAATTGACCCACTCAGTGTGACATAAGGATAACTGTAGTGATGCATGGATAGTGAAAATTGCCGGATACCGGATCCTGGATTATACGGCAACACCAACTGCCGGCTACCGGATAGCAACCGGATAGTTGGAACAGGATAATAAACATACGAAAAAGGAGATTTTTCAGCGTTCGTGGTTAATTATGAATATTTTTCTCTGAGAGCCGAAATATATCTGTCCAGCAGGAGGACTGTTCCTCTGAGGTAATGTTTTTCGTTATGTTCTGTACCTGAATTAAAATTTTGAAGATGGTTATGTCATGTTATTGACTGTGTTCTTGTAACATTCTTTTATTTATTAATAAAATTTTTTGGCTGTTCACTTATTTTTGAGTATCCCAGATATTCGGTTCTGACATCCTAATTCTGCCGGATACCGGATATCCTGCAAATTCCAATATCCGGCCGGATACTGCATACCTTGCTGGATATCCGTGCATCCCTAGATAACTGTATAAATGGAAACTCCTGTTCACCAATATAAGGAGGTATTTTCAAAGTTTGCTTTTATAATAATGAGATCTGAAATTTAGCCAGGAATGTGAGAAAATGAGAAGGCATACAGTCTGAAACAGCGAACAGTCTGGGAGTTTACCATCACATGAGGACTAATGTAATACTCATTAAGTCCTGGCCCTGACAGGATGATTAAGTTATTACTATTACACTGTATTAGGGCTGATCAGCCAGGTGTCAGAAAAAAGTATGACTTCAGGGCAGCCATCCTCACCACACACCAGCATGTTAGCAGCTGGACTTATCCAACCGATTCCGAGAATTTCCAACCGCCCAATCTGGGCCACTTCGCTAAGTCATCGACCCCTCACGACAGCACTGGCCTGCTGGGATGATTGCTGTGGGCCTGAGGACATCGCAGTCCTCAGCACATGGTAAACTCTATGACTTGTATAAGGAACCGTTCCCAGAACTGCTGATCAGCTCCTGTCATATTACAGCAATCATACATCATCTTGATTCTTGAGAAAAACCAGCACTATCCAGCAGAGATTAACAGCAACTGGAAAGTTGGAACTTCTCTTGTAAGCTTTTTTACCTTGACCACCATTGACTTGATTGCATTTCATAAAGTTTACCCGGATCTATATCATGCTTATAAGGTTTATTTTTGCTATTTTATGCATGACCTGTTCATTTTTTCTTAAAAAGACAGAAAAATGTCAGCAAAGCTGATACAAGTAGGTATTGTTGAAGTGGTAGAAAGTACACACACATTGTGCAATTGTATGAATGTTGAGGGTATCTTGTTTTAGAGAGCATGTCAACCCTACATGTTCAATAAACTATATGGACATTGATGGAAGAGCTGACAATCAGAAAAGTTTCAGTTAAAAAGAACTAAGTCAGACTCAGAGTAATTTGACCTGGCTTGATACATTTCACACAGCTCTGAAAAAGTGCTCAGGCATAACAACAATAGTCATACAGCAATGAAGACACATTAGTATGCAAGGTTCAAGGTTTTTTTTACTAAAAATAAAAATAAAATTCTTAAGAATCAAACCCTAAACCATTCCCTACTTTATATATATATGCTCTTTTAGTATGGTCACATAGTAATTTTCATCAGTGTAGCCTGCCACTGTCTGCAATAAACAATAAATCATCATGAATTTTTTTAATCAATTGGGAATAATTACAATTTACAAACAGTTAATTTCAGACCAGGCTAATTTTTCTTTTATCAGCATCACAGACAGTTTTTAGATCATCTGACCTTCTTTGAGGATGACATCAAGTGTCAAGGCTTTTCTCATTGCCGGCCAATGATTTTTGGTGTACATGAGTAGAATAAGTCAAAAGACAGAGCCTTGAACATGATGAAAAGGTATTGAACCAAGCAGAACTATAGAATGGGTTGGGTCGAAATCAAGTCACAATAGTTGGTTTATCTTGTTTACTAGCCACTCCCAAGAAGTGGCAAGCACTGTTTCTTCTTTCCATGTTTGACCATACTGACCTCCACATAATATTATCTTGCACTGTTTGCATTGGCAGTTTGAGGAAGGAGTCCCAGATCTGTACAATCTGCACTCTGCAGTCTTGCAAATTACCATCATATGAGGACTATTGCAATTCTAGCCAAGTCATGACCCTGACAGGATGATTGAGTTTGTGGAGTTGATCAGATTGGTGTCAGAAAAAAGTCTCATTTCACTAAGTCATCAGCACCTCATGTCAGTACCCTTGTTTCCCTGGAACCATCGGGTTCTTTTCCCGTTCATGTTATGTAGAGGCCTGACAAAATTTACAGAGAAAATTGAGATCCTGATACAACTCCGTACCAAGTTAGGGAGTGATAACAGCAATATATTTTTAATTGCCTATCAAACATGACGCTGAGCATTGAAAGAGTCCTGGTCCGGCTAGGACTATTAATAGGGTCTTGGCCTAGTGATGACAGTGCTGGATTGAGAGACCACAGGGGCTGAGAACATCGTAGTCCTCAGCACATGGTTATTTCCCAAACTGATCTGCAGTTGATGGCAAATTTTTGGAGTCCCACAGTTCAAGTAATCAACCAAAAAGAACCACACTTTTGGTGTACAAACCACCAAAGCCTCTCAACTTTTTTAATAAAATGTCCTAAAGAATAGTAAACTTTACTGTAAAGGTAAATATTACTCCAAGACTTTGTCTCAAGAGTTCAGACCAGACCTACAGCCATGGCCGTAAGTTTATGCTCAGTGACTGTGCTTCACTATGGGGCTATCATTGTGACCAATTGCAATATGGCAAATACTTGCTCAATCTTCACAATATTGTCAGGAATTATAACCTGTACACAGAAGCATTTGTCCTGATAGAAATTGTAGCATTAAATGACATAGCATAGTAATGGTGAGGCAAAATACTGAATTTGTTTGAATATAAGCATTAAATCAATGAAATAAACAATTTTTCTTATTAAAAACACTGCTAGCAAACCCCAATGAACCAACGTTAAAGTTGCATATTTAATTGTGGTTTTGTCATGAATGCTTCATTTGGTGTGTGCCCAATGCTGCCAGAGACTTCGGTGACTGTAACTATCATGCAAATGACATGGCATCAGAACTTATATGTTCAAAATTCATTTAATTTAGTATTTTGCCTCACAGTTATTATGTAACTTTATTCCAGTCACCATTTTTTATCAGAATCCTTGCCACTTTATACAGACTGTAATTCCTGAAAATTTGGTGAAGATTGGGCAAGTATTTGCTTTGTTATGATTAGTCACAATGATAGCCCCACAGTGAAGCATAGCAACTGAGCATAAACTTACGGCCATGGCTGTATGCACTGGTAATTGAAGTAATGTGAAGACAGCCTTACTCAATGCCCAGGATGAGGTCTATACACAATTTTTATGATATCTACTGTAATTTACAGTACTCTCAAAATTGTTGATAAGTACTTAAACATGTTAAACCAGCAGAACAAAAAGTAAAAGAATGCTTAAATTTTGAGACTGCAATTTTGAGACTGCAACAATTAAGTTGCCCTCTGAGCACATCTTATGAAGCCATTGGTGGCTTATCTACCTGGTATTTGTCTAAAATGCCTAATCTCTGTGGGACTTGTGCTCCCATAACATGCAAAATGCCCCATTCATATATTTTTAGATGATCCAGAAGCCCTGTCATTGCCCTGAAGCATAAAGATCCTCAGAGAATACACAAATGTCACTCCATGGGGTCAGTCTGTCTGAATCTGGCATGGAGCACACTTAAGCAGATTAATAAAGCCTTATTCAAAGCATTTTCTAATCTGTGATTGCTAATTTGCTATACAAATAAATCGTCATCACTGAATCAATACAGGGCTTACAAGCGATGTATATTTAAGAACTTCAATCAATTTGCTTAATCAACCGCAAACTGTGTTGGTTCTGCAGTCAACATTTTGAACTATGATAAATGCTGATGGTTTATGATTTTCGCCAATTTTGGAGGGTTGCGGATTCGATTCCCAGCAATTTTCCGCTCTGCCTGAGACACCTGGACTTACATAGAACAGCAGTTTCAATAATCCTTCACCATATTGCTGTGTCCTCCTGTCCAAATCAGCGTACCAAGCGCACCAATACTGGACATAAAGTGACAATCATCCAACCATCTGATGGTTTAAGACAAGTTTATTGGACTCGATCATCATCTCAAAATGCAATGTTTTTTGTCATGTCATGAAATATACAGGGGAAAAAAAGGAAACTGGTCCCAATACAGGAGTTTTATGGGATCCTTTTAAAAATATAGGAAACATAAGAGATATTGGATCCCTGTCAGTGAGTTTAAAATCATTTAAAACACTGTCTGAAGTCCTCAGACTGGACGTCAATAAGAATGATGTAAAATAATGAAAGTGAACAGCAAAAATCAATGTCACACAAATTTGGTGTTAATGCCAAGCTAGCATGTAAATACGGCAATTTAATGCTGACCTTCTAACATGCTGAGTATCTCGAAGTTCTTTGAAAAGAAACTGGAAGATGAGATTCATGCTGAGGGCCGACTCTTTCTTGTTCTTCAAATCTGTGTCCCGCAGAGCCTCCACCAGCTCCTGAAAAGTAGCAATAACGGAAATTCATAATAAACAATCTGGACAATCAAGACTTGCGATTTTAATATTGTCTTCAAGTTGCCTTTTTTTCTTTTGAAATTGCAACCAATTTTATTAAGTCACTTATTATGAATTGGGCAAATTTTGGCATATAATCACTGTGTTTTTGTTATCTGGTGGCCCCCAACTTCTCACTGCCTAACTTTTTTGTCGTGAAACACATAGAACATGTAGAAAGAGGTCATATTTTGTTTAACCCAGACCTTCGTCTACCACCTCATTATGCTGAAATAACTCTAAACATTGCATTTCTCAATAATTATTATCAATCATCCAAAGTCTGACTCAGAGCTGAAATTACTTGACATGTTTTTATTATAAATATCATCTCTTGGCGTCTTGCTCTCCGTGTTTTCTAGTGATGTTTTTATTGCCCTCGTTCTCTGCTTTATAAATTAGGCTTGGGCCTACTTGTCAAAATAGACCCAAACATACATTATGTAGGTTAGAGACCAATACATACCTCTGGTAGAGAAAACTTGGCATATTGTTCTTTCCTGGTTGGTTCTACAACAGGAAGACTGAAGAACCATCTTCTCAGCAAAACGAACTGCAGGACCAATGTCAGCACAATGCCAACCAAAACTGACAGCACAATGACTGTCAACATTTTGAAGCTGCTGTGTAACCTACTGCAATGTGTGTATTGTTGCAGAGAAATTGCTGACACGAAATGTCTCAATCCACATCTTGTTTTCACAGTGTCAAGATTTGTAAACAAATGTCCTCTGTGGTGTCTGAGATTCTCCCAGTCTCCTTCAAGTAAACACTCAAATTTCCCCCTTTAAACCACTCAACACACTGTAATCTCCACACCAGAGCATCTAGCACTTAAATATGTGGCAGATGACATGTTAAGAGAGTCACTGCCTCCTCCATTGACGGGAATTTAGGTGAAAACTAGACGAAGATCAAAAAGATAACCGTGGACGTCGCCATCTTGCTAAATGAATGAGGAAAGTCCATTTCGAGACAGGGGCCAAAAGTTATACGCACATGTTTCTATACGTTTTTGACCAATTGAATTGCACTAATTAACTGCTGTTGAAAAAATAAACAAAAATGTGATTTTCATCAGGAGTTCAAAGGGTCAGCAATGACAAATATGCAGTTTTACATTTATATTTTAATCCTGCCTCCCCCATGTCTAAATACTGGGTTTTGGCTATTAACACAAGAGGGCATTATAAAAAGGGACTCCAGCCAATGCTGCCACCTATAGCTAGTTTTCATAAAACCAATAAAAATTTCTCTACCAATAATGCCTGCTAAAAAGCAGATAGATCAGCTGGCAGACTGAGGTTTATGTCTCAACTGTAACTACTATAATGTCTCAACAGAACTATATCCAACTAGGATTTTGCTCATGAAAAGAATTGTTCATAAGAACAAACAAGACTTCAGCCTAGCAAGCGAACAAACTTTTTGACTGGTGTCTTTATCATTAATATCCACTTTGTTCCTGTAATTAAGTTACTTCTAATGGAATTGTATGGAAGTCTTATTGAGTCAAACAGACATGTCACACAGACATCTAAACAAAACATCCAGTGGATCAAAAATTTTAATTTCGCCATCACAATTAGCCGTGACTGGTGGCAGATTTTCATCCATGATTTCAATCAAGGAGGCTAATATTTAACTTATATTGAACTTCATAACAAACACGAATAATGCAGCATAATGCTATATCATTTATTTTTAGATAATGTTATGAATTTCTGTATTACAATACATGAAAAAGTTTATGATGATTTGACATGAATTACTAAAACCCTATTTACATAGCCATAAAGTTGCTTTATATAAACGAGCAATTATTATATTATATTATATATAATCTTTAATGAATGAAGGATAGAGATCTTGGATCATTACGACAATGACTTAGGTCCAGACTGAGGCATCTAGAAAGATAAATCACTTTTTTTACTTGCGTTCACAAAGAGTAAGACAAGTTGACAAACTTTACAAATGTAACAATAAATGTCGCAAATGTAACAAGCAGTTTACAAGACATACAAATGGTACAATAGGTTGTTGGACAGCGAAATTGACAATCAATTAATTGGCAATCAAGAAAATTAAAGTCAACAATCAACCTTTTTTTCGAAACGAAAGAAAATGCTGCCAGTAACACGACAAATTTTTTCCGAAAAATTTCTAGAACTTAATTTCAAAAATAATTTCGGTATCACTTCAGATTACATGAATCACAAGTTATCACGGAAGCACTTCTAGAAAGAACTTTTTGTAAACAAATGACTTTGATTTATAGTTGCAAAGCCACATTTAATACCGATATCAAGTTGTTTTAAATATATTATAGGCCGTATTTACAGAGAAAGACAGTCTTTTTAACTTGATGCAGTGGTAGTAGGAGTACCGGAGGGGGAGTCAACATTATTAGGAGTTCCTCGGTTGTTGTTATTATTACCTGTAGAGAAATGATTGTGATTCTCGTAAGCAGCATTCCCAGGAGTGGATGAAGTGCCATTCGTAATGTAAGTGGACCCCTGGCCTAATCCGTACATGTGGCCACAGTACTTGGCATCGTCTATATTGTCCTCAAAGAACATCTGGAAATATAGAATACACATGAAGTTAAATAACTATGTATAAAGGATTAATTGAAAGAAACACTCAACTTACCAGATTTGGGACACCTACATTTTGGGAAGGAATTTCTTTGCTTTTGACAGTATTTTACAATGTCATAACATGCAAACTTGCAAAGTCTCACAGTATATATATCATATCCTAGATGAGCCATTTGAAAATACAATAATGACCGAGTTTAACACTAATTTAACATGAGAAGATGAAAACATTTGTAACTTACCGAAAATAACATTTATTTAGCATCAAGAGAATTCTTACCTCTCGCATTTTGAAAAACGCACTGCCAGTCAACAAGCTGTCACTTCCAGCTTGATGCTGAGGCCCAATTCTTTCAATCTGGATTTTAAAAAAGATAAATTATTCAAAAGAATAGAGCGCCACAGAGAAATTAGGGAAACATTCGGCCCAAGTAGCTATTGCTAGTCCAACCACTGTATAAACTGCAATAATAAAGGGCGAAAGTAGCAATAGCTACTTGAGCCAAACATTCTGACGAAAAGGGGAAAACTCATGAACAGAGTATAAAATCAACATAGTATTATTTATTTTCAAGTGAACACGTGAACAGCAGTTTAGATTCTCTGAATATTTGAGTGAAAATTTTGAATGAATTTAATATCAACTACTGGTATCATTCACTGCTTTCCAAGACATTAAAACATTCCTTTTGCCACTTAAATCAAAATACAGCAAACGTTTGCCATATACATCTCAGAATTTACAAGTTACGAGCAGGCCTACGACATCACATAATTATTATCACAAATAACAGACTTGCCTCCATTTGTTCAGCGACCTCCTGCAGCCCTCCCTTCAGGTTCTTGCAGCTCTTCATGAGATACTTGACATCGTAAATCTTAGGACAGAATATCTGGACCAGTTCAAAGAATTCTGACTCTTCATCTGGTAGCTTCTGGCCGGTCAACAGCTTCAACAAATAGCCGAAGTCATAGCCACTGAAAACAAATCAATTGCCCATTCAACAAAGTAGGCTTACCAGGGGCCCAGATTCCCAGTCGTCAGAGCATCCAAACACCAGATTTGAGGAGGGCGATCAGACTTATTTAGTATTTTACAAATGATTTTACAAGCTGGGTGCTCTCCATGCGATCTGTAGAGTCGTTATAAATTTACTACTCGTCAGAGACCAGAAAGGCCATAGGTTAAATTTTCAAATAACAAGTAGGCAGTAAGTTAACCCATAGACGAAGTAGAAGTACAGCTCCATTAACAGCAATTCCCCTTCCATGTCAATCCCCTAAAAAACCTCGAAAATACAAGAGCTTACCTGTGGAAGCAGAGCCATTTCACGTGGTCACTTAAAACTAAACCAGAAGTTGTGAGGAGTTCTGCGAAATCGTTTGGCTCCATTCCTTCCTCCTCAAGTTTCTTGAACTGAATTCCAGAATTTTGCAGCAAGTCAATAGAATCTTGGGCATACATGTCCTCTCTGCAATTAAACATCACAAGTTTGAAAATGTTGTGAAGGTATGTACAAGACACTAGCAAACATTCTCATGAAATCTTCAGAATGGCAAAGATGTTTCAAGTACTAAGTAGGATAAGGATAATTTTGTAATTAAATAAGCACAACAAACAGTTTTACAACACGTAGAAATACACAGATATTAGAAAATTCTACGTAATCTTTAACTTTTGACAGAGAAAGCACGTACGCCAAATTGTATTTGAAATTGAACTGCCATGTAGAATTTCCTGGAGGAGGGTTGCCATTTTCATCCAAAAATGTCAGACCGACTTGAATGATCTTGAGGAGATCCACGTTGCATCGCAGCAGTTGGTATTGGTAGTCTGCCGTGCTGCGGAATTCCCCTATTGGCCTTGCCACCACCCCTGGGAACTCTGTGTCCTGAAATGGAAAGATTATCTTCCGTACAATACGAACAATATTCAAAACTAGTAACTACCATCTAAGAAGAGGATATAAACTCAATCAAGAAGAAAAGACTGTAATAATCTAATAGTCCAAGCCATTTTCCAGCTACTATTTGATTAACTAGATTAAAATAATGGAGGCAAAAGATAATATTTATAAGCTTTAAAATTAAACAGTGACAAACAATACTTCAATAAATCAAGTTCGGACCATCTATTTTGCCATCTTTATTAGCATATTAGAGAACTAAACTTGTTACACTTGAAAAACTTACCATCGCCACATAGTTGTATTTCTGAACAACTTTCCTAATATTAGCAAACTCCTCCTCCAGATTGTGATGCCAAACATCGACTATGCCATACTCTGGCACTGCTGTCGACGGCATGGTGGAGATGTTACTTCAGATTTTGTTGTCTCTTTATTTTCTCACATCTGAAACAAATGAAAATGTCAATCAAACATCAAATACAAACCATAATTGTTTCAAATAATGTGCATGACCAACAATGTACTGCCCTAAAATAGACAGATCTAGGCTCTACCACTCAGAACCTAAATACACCCCTAGGGAGTCCATTACACCCTCAACTTGGGAAGTTGGGAGATAGCTAGCCTTGATAATAAAAAATATTGCCAACAAAAAAGCCACTTCTGTCTACTAGCCAGTATTGGATTTTGGTGAAATTGTATTACAGGACCACGGACATGTCTTTCTTAGTCAAAAAAAGTTCATATTATAATTTGCAATTGATGTATTTCGAAGAGCAGAGTCTGCTTAGACCCCACGCTTTGTGAAATCCAAAAGTTTAATGTCTTGAGAACTTACAAGTCTTACATTGATACTGTTGTCTACAACTCAAATATTTATCTTGGCTTTTGTTCTTGCACTCGTAACTTCAGTTTATTTCTTGCAATGGCAGAACTGTGCAGTAGGGATTCGGGAGTGCAAACAAGTTGATCTGTCTTTATGAATGTCCAGTAGCGTATTTAGAGGGGCTATGTCCCCCCCCCCCTGGCCAAAAATGAACATGGAGGAGATAGGAAACACCGCAGAGCACCATGTATTCACCCCGTGTAATGCCCCCTCCCTGAGGTAGACTGTTTCACTGCTCATCCCCCAGGGGCAATCGTGGCGGTATACTCCGGGTACGAAAGTGTAAGACTGTTTTAACATTCTATCCCTGAGGCAGTGAGGCCATTTCTGGATACGCCCCTGTATATGTGGACGTTTTAGTCCTCCCGATTCAATAATTAATAGTGACTATGTAACCAGGTAATGAAGAGGGCTACCAACCACTGAGCCAATGAACATGATCAATGATGAACATTTCATCAGCATTGGCAGCACAAACTGACAAACTCAGCCATGAGCCCATGACCTATATAAACGGCCACATAACTTATACTTGTTGCAATACAGGCATGGAAAAGTCTTTTAAACCGTAAAGCGTTTCAGTAAGGCCTAAACAGCTAAATTAAAGCCAAGGCTTTTGTTTTTCATGTTTTTGTTGACATCAGTTTTTCCCCACTTGATTTGTTGTTGGGAATTCAGAAATTCTAAACCAGTGTTATCAGCATTCTTGGGACATTCACTTCAGCACTGACAACTTCCACAGAGTCTATGATGAGGGTAAAACATACATACACTACAGTTACATATCTAGCAGCCCCTGTGAGCTGTAGAACTGGGAAAGTTGACTGCAGTCACGCCGTCCAGTTCTGTTTCTTTTCTCCCGGCCACCTTGTTCCTGCGATCAAGTGCGCACGCGCATAGAACGTACCAACACAGAAAGTGATGACGTTTTTGTGACTTCCGGTTTATTTCTGACAGCTGAAGTTTCAGTTTATGATCAGGTGCAGGCATTTATGCGTAGCAGTCTCTGCAAATTATGATCAACTGGCTTTTCGGAAGATCTCAGACAGGCCTTCCAGAGCCAACGGCACTGCAGGTTCAAAAGTCTAACCAGATAGAAGAGCTGAGGGCCTTTAATTTGAGGTAAAACTCAGGTACTGACAGTGACAGAAGTCAACTGTCATCTGTCAGACTTGGCCTTGTGACTGTGATGTTATCATGTTATTGTTGTTAAAGAGAACTGAGTCATCATCATGTTATTTTGATTGTCAAGACAAAGTTTTAAATGTAGTAAAAGTTTTAAATTGATTCCCTGGTAATCACATTTAATTTTTAAAGTCCTTATAATATTAATAATTGTAAATACATGGTCCATTGTTCCATAGTCTATAGGCAATGAATTAATGGCTATAGTATAAATATGATAGACATACTGATTCTATAAGTATAATGCTGATTCTCTCTATAAGTTGTTATCGTTATTAGTATATATATAAACTTTTATTGACAAGCAGAAATATCAAATATAGATACATGTGTCAATCGAAAAATAGAAATGTATAAGTCTAGATCTACAGCTACAGTATTCTACAATACCAACATTTTTTTATTTTTTTAAATCTAAAAATGACAGTTAAGGTTCACAGTTAAGGTTCACAGTTCATGTTCACAGTTCATGTTCACAGTTCATTTCACAGTTAATGTTCACAGTTCATGTTCACAGTTCATGCTAGTTCATGTTCGCAGTTAAGGTTCACAGTTCATGCACATTGTTCTTCAAAATAAAATCGAATACAATTTTCATTGTTCATGAAATAGTAATACTGGTCCCAGTTTCATACACATAATTACAAATCACATAAGAGTCAATCAAAACCAATCATAACCAAGTTGGGGTAAATCTTGACATACACAGCAGCACCGGTGGAGTTAAAGTGAGGGGAGGCATATTAAGTTTAAGTTTTTTTTTGTTTTTTGTTTTTTTTAATTAATTTATTTATTAATTATTTTTTAATCACATTATTTTATTAAGAAAAGCACCTAAGGAATATATTAATTCGGGGCTTTTATTAGACATGAGGACCTTAAACTTTTGCGTGTTATCAAGATCACAAAAATTAGGGATTATGCAGCGAGCTTTATTTAAAAGTTCTGTCCTCTGGGTTGCGTTACTATTGCATATCAGAAGGCAGTGTATTTCATCTTCAATGTCACCTGTGTCACACTTTTCACATTTTCTTAGCTCTACTGGGGTCTTAGGTATATTATGTCTCCCTGTCTCAATTTTTAGATTGTGGGAGCTTAATCTGAATCTTGCTATATTAGTGTATGTTTTCTTTGGGAGATTCAGATTTAGATATGGTTCTAGGCAGTAGCTTGTCTTAAATAGTTTATATGTGCGAAGTTTAGGAAGTTTATCAGAGTCATTGAGTTCGTTTAGAATTTTGTTCTGCTCTTTTGTATATATTTTTAGTTTCACTTCTTTTAATACTGAAGTGGGATCAGCAGTTAGCCAATTTGCAATATCTGCTTCTTCCATCGTTTTCTCTATCTTACTGTACCAGTTGCTGTGACCTGTCTTATGTAGATCTTCCTGAATTTTGAGACATTTATTAAGGATATCATAACTTGGGAGATCTGCTAATTTGGCCCAGTAGTTTATGGTGTTAAGTTTTTGCCTCAATAGAAGGGGAAATCTACCCGTTTCTGCGTAAACAAAGTTTAGTTTACTTATTCTGTTTATGTGCTCAATTTTTTGTATGGTCTCCTTTGCAATTAGTTCTGAACTGTCTGCCTATAATGTCCCATGCTTATTTTCTTGTGAGGATAAATTGAGATCGCAGATCTAACATAATTTTAGAAGATTTGAACTTGGAAGATTCCGGAAGTCTGGGCTGAGTTTGGTGATCAGAAATTAAATATGAGCTAGTGTAAGCAGTGCCATATAAGTGATGCAATGAAAATTGTTTTTCCAGTGTGTCAGAGTTGACCCGTGACGTGGAATATCAAGTAACTTTCAATGCTGGCAATCTGAAGGTTTTCCTCAATATGTAAGTTAACCTTCAACCAGGTAACAACTTGTAACATCTGCACTATTTAGGTTCAATAGGCCCCATGTGCTTCTTGAATCAATTTTGACCAAAATATACTATTTTTAAAGAAATAAGAATGTCTATCTAAATCGACAACACTTATATTAAAAGCTCTGTGCTGACTGAAGTAGTTACCAAATGTATGGGAAGAGATTAATTCATTTAGGCTTCACATTATGTGCATTATTTTGTTTGTAATACTTAAAAATAAATCTACTGTTTTCATTAAAAAACTATTGTATTCCTCTAACCTGATACTTGTCTGTATAGCATATATGTGCTTGTAATAATTACATTCCTGGGAGACTGTGGGAGTATGCATCTTTATCAAATCTTGCCTGTAGATTAATGCATGAACTTCTTTGTAACATTTACCAGATCGTTGCCTCCACAATTTCCATATGAAAAACCAGCCATAAAAGTATCTCCACCTGTGCGTCACCCTTGGGTAAACGATCAACAGCTTGTTACTGGTTCACCATCTCTCAATAATGTAAGATCTATTCTAATGTTTGTCCTATGTATCTTCATGAACTTTGTGTTTCTACTTGTAGATGTGTTTTCTACCCAGCTGATGCTTGGTAAAAAAAAATCTGCGATAACTTCAAGGGGTTTGTTTTGATTTCCAGTTCACAGTCCATTCAAATCTAGGCAAAGAAGTTCAACTTATCATCGAAGAATTCCAGAAAACTCCACCGACCACCATGCAGCAGCAGTAGTAAGTGATACCTGATTTGTGAATCATTCATCATCAGATTGAAAAATCTACTTTATTTTTAATTTATCTTTTTTTAGGTACTGAATTATATTATTAACCTTTCAACAGAATATTAAACAAAGCAATAATTAAAATTTAATATAAGTTATACAAATAAAAATTCAAAAATACAGGCAGAAACAAAATTAGTAAAGGAGCAAAAAATAATGGTATTTTTATTTGGGCTGCCATGTGTGCCTGAACATTTTATTATACATGTATTAAAAAAAAAGTTGCATATGGTAGCCTATTTGTTCTAGCATATTTACATAGCTGGATTAATGTGGTTATGAAATTTTAGAATTTTAATTTATTAGTCTCAAAATTGTTATGTTATTGAAGCTAAGTGACATGTTTTGTTTATTTTTCAGCGGAATGCAGTACCCATCAAGTGCCATGCCCCCCACGCTCCCCCCTCAGTACTCCGCTTACAGCCAAGCTGGCTACAGGCCTCCAGGGGTGGGGATGCCCACTTTGCCAGCCACTAATCCTGCTCCTCCTTCTGCTCAACCCGCTCCTTATCCATCGTATTCCGCACCTGCAGGACAACCCGCTTCACAACCACAGGTTTGCTGCTTGATTATTTGTTGTTTTGTCTTTTCATATTTACATCTTTTTTTCATATTTGCTGAATTTTAGACTTGTGTTTTGTTTTTCGTTCTGTTCAGTAACCAATTACCATAACATTTTTATATTGAGTGCGACATCATAAATCTGCATCATGGTCAGTGGTCACTCTACTATTCTGCAGTCAAGGGATAGCTAGATCTAAAAACTCCCATTGGTCAGCCTCTTGAGGGATATCTCCCATAGGGATGAAATGGTCATTACCGGTATTTCAACTGCAAAGTATGGAACCGAGTTTTACAGGTGTAACACATTTAATGTTTATATTCACAAGGTGGATCACATCCTGGACAGATAGCAAACTGTACAGTACTGACCCCTAGTGGTGCACACAATTTATACCTTTTTTTTCAATATCGACCCCCGGAACATGCAGATTGTTTGTCTTTAGAAGGATGTGAAAGAAATATTTACTAATGTTTCAATTTAAAAAGCTAGAAATAGTTCTTTGTCTTTTCATTTCAGAGTTCCAGTCAATCCTCCAACCAGTTATTTGAACTTCCTGCTTCATTTAGTCAACTGAAAGACTTGAGGTGAGATGAAAATCATTTAGTTGTAGGTTTGAGTTATTCCTATAGGAGGATTAGCATAGTTTATCCAATGTTGCAATGTTTTTTCTCCACAATTGTTAAATTTATGGCATCTGAAGGTCTGAAAAACACCTAATTTGTGACTCAAGTTGAGAAATATCTGCTAAAAGAAGATTTGTTGTAATCCTAGACCCTGTTAACCATTACAACATACCTTCTGGAGACACTTTTCCATTTATGATTCTTGAAATTTTTATGCCACAATTTATCGTTTTCAAGAATAGGCTGAAATTTTATGTTATTTCTGATTGCAGTATGTCAGAACTCCAAGGGCTTGAAGATGACGAAGACAAATGTTTAAAACTAATTCTTGAAATGCCAGAGATACAAAAAATAGCCGAGAAGAGATCTGAACTATGTCGAGTAAATGAAGAACAAGCGAGTGAGTAGTTTTGAGTAATTTCTATCAAAAAACAAACATTACATTCAAACTTTTTATACACATTAAATTTTTCAGTAATCAATGAATTACTAACTTTGGAAAATCTCTTTGTCCATTTTAGAACAAAATTTGGCGTACAAACCAGTGCTAGAAGACAGAAAACGGATGCTCTTAGAAAAGGTAGGCCTACTTTTTCTTGTTAATTTATGATGGAGAATATAACAAACGTTCCATTTTATAGGAATAATAAATAAAATAGTTTTCAGTTTCTTCAATTACAGACTATATTTTGTTCAGAATTTAAAATCAAAACATTGATCAGTTTTCTTCTAAAATTCCTTAAATTGAATGATCTTTCTTTTTCAGTATGACCAATTAAATGACCTCAAACAGAGGATGGAGGAATTATTTGCCAAACAAAATGAATTGAGAGAACAATTTGACCCTAATAATTTACAAGTCAACCTGAAGGTGGCAGCAGTGGAGGCAGAAGAGAAAGCTGAGGGCATCGCGGATGAATTTTTAGAAGGTAAAAATATCTTTAAGCCCAGTTAGCTCAGTCACTAGAGGACTAGCCTCACAAGCGAGGGACCCGGGTTCAATCCCCAGGCTGGCCATCATGTCATTCCACAGCATTGTCGTTCGCGTCAGACATTAATTGGAGGTGCCGTGGGCCCAGCTGTAAATAAGTCTCTGACTTAGTCTGGTTAGGCCACACATAATTGATTCTTAGCTTCGCTGACCCGGCGACACAATAGATACACTGCCGATGGAAAAAAAAAATAGAAAAAAATAATAATTTTTTTTTACATTATAAAAAATTTTTTTTAACCTTTTTTTTTTGTCCTTTTTTGTCCTACCGACCGACCCTAGAAAAAGTGCCTTGAGAGGATCCGAGAAGCTAAAGATCAATTATGTGTGGCCTTACCCGCGTTAAACAACGTCTAGCTTTACCTTTACCTTTAATTGGTTAATAAAGTACTAAAGTACATATGTGTCAACACTATCGATAGTTTCTATAAATGTGGTGTGGTAAATTTGTTTGTTTGTTTGAACATTCATTAACGGGTAGTTGGTGTGTTATCAATATAGAATGAGAGATATGGTTTCCAGCAAATGTATTTCAGTCAATTCAGTGAAGAATAATTTGTTCTCTTACATTCAGTACTGTGTTTACCTGCGTCAAACGAAAAACAATTGCATATTAATTGTTTACTTAAAACAACATCTGCAGTAATTGTTTTGTTTAGTGGTGATGATTATCTGAATTGATTATTCTGAGCTTTCTTAGCCATCTGGTGATCTGATGATTAACTATTCTATTTTGATATTGTTTGTTTGAGAGATGCTCAGAGATTAACCTTATGTCACTTAATTTTTTCAGGCAAAATCAGTGTCCAAGAATTCAACAAGAAATACATGGATCAGAGAACGGTAAATATCGTGAGAATTAAGCATGTTAAATTTTCTGATTAGAGAATTATGATGTGATATCAATCAGGTCTGACCCTAGAAATCAGTACAATGAAATTGCAGTTTTTTTTAAGGGTCTGGGAAGTACAGTGTAAGAAAATTTTCATTAGGATTCAAGCTGATCCAGTTACTAATTTATTAATATAATCCCCTATTGCACCACTGAATGTGTTTCTTTTAATATTACTTTTCAGAGGTCTATGCATTGGCAATAGAATTCTGATTTATTTGATTCATTTTCCACATTAATAATATTATAAAGAAGTAATCTGCATGATGCCCAAAATATTTCTGTGGTTAAAGTGTTCTGGTAATAAACAAAATGGTTGAGCATGTTAGGTGATTCACCTTTCTTGTTATCTTTAATCAATCAGAGAAACTGACAGGAAAAGCAATTTTGTGAGTGCAGCGTAATCTTACATGTGTGCCAATATTCTGGAAAGTGTGTTTAATTATTTTCATTATCATTTCAGCTTGCGTACTTGCGGAAGGCCAAAGAGGAAAAATTAGGTCAATTATTAGGTCAAAGCTCGAACTACCGATATTAACAATATTGATTAATTATTTGATTGAGTTGTTTTCTTGTCATTCATATACATTTTTACTTGTTTTGCTTTAGGTTTTAAGTTATAGTGTTCTTTTTCACATGACATCATTTGATTGAGATGGTATTTATTCGTGTGTCTTTGTATGTAATCAGTATTGTTTTTGATAGTACTTAAGACACATATCTATTTCCTATTCTTTTGATCGGTTTTCTATTTGATTGTCACTGTCACTTGATAAAGAGACCAGCTCTTTGTATATTGTTCCGCGTTCATCTCGTTCATTAGTGGTTAATTGATTTTCTGGATTAAGTGCTTATTTATACATTGTACATTGTGTATATTGTGTATATATTATATTTCTTGTTCGTGACTGAGAAGACATAGTTTTGTCTTGTTTAGTATTGTCTCCTTGACAATACAGTATGATGATGTTTCGTTTAATTGTTACACCAATGTTAAAATCTTTTCCACAAAAACATTGAGAAAATAAAATCAAAACTCCATGCAAACTATGTCCTGTTATGAAAGATTGGAAAAAGTTGAGAAAAAAGCTTTCATCCAGAAAGTTTACAATCTACCATTTTAATCTTGACTTGTGACTTCATCCAATAGCACATTTAACGTGATGGAAGTTCTCAATAGCTGAGTGTCGTATAATGCAGGTTGGGCTATTGGTTGAGCCCTGTTGCTGCTCTTGTAAATGATGAAAAGGAGACAGATTCTGTTGCAGAGATGTCTTTTTTTGTGGCTAGAATTTTTTGAGTTATAAAATGTATAAGTATAACATGGGAGTTCATTTGTAGCAGATTCTTAAGGCACAGGAGTCCTGTCTTGATGTAGGATGACTTGTTTGTTGCCCTGAAGTTCGGTCCCTTGCTTTTGGGACACACCAGGTCTGAAAGATTTACTCCAGGGTTTTGGTACATTAAGTATTTTTTAGAATTCTGTGCAGACCCACTGCTTTAATAGACTCTTGACTTGGGTTGAATACTGTCTCTGCTTGGGACTGACAAGTGGCAGCAGAATGCTGTCAGTCCCTGGAAAGTGAGAATTAGGTCATATCTAGAGCTTGCGAATTGGCCCCCTAGATGGCAGCACATATATAGGCCTATGTAAAAATTGTGTGAAAAGTTACTGCACTTGTTCTGGCAATGGTGAACTCAACTGTTGGCAATGAAATAGCGATGACATGTAGACAGGGCTGAGTAGTCGTGCATCTTTGGTCCAACTTGAGGCACGGACATCTGAAGTAGTAAAAGACCTTGTGCAACGCCGGATGTTGTCCTGTGGACTCTTCTCACCCTAGGCATAATGGGAGACTTCTCAGTGGCTGGTGGTGGCGCTACTGCACTAGAGAGTCACTGTGACATCACCATTGTCACAATGTTGATGCCACAACTGCAACAATGATACAATTGATGACATCTCCATTGTTTACTCACTATCTAATGGTTACCCCAGATGCATTGAAGTCCCCCATTGATTTATAGCTTCTCAGGTACATGGAACCAACACAGATTTTCTGCCTTAGAAAAAACACTTACTGACAATTATTATCTAATAAAATAATGAATAATTGAGATTATGTACATCTTTTTGTTTTGTTCTACCAACCAAACTTCGAAGAAAATACCTTGACAAGATCAACAAAGCTAAAAATCTGGTATGTCTGGCTTTAATAGTCAGGCTCCATTTGTAGTTCTGAATTTATGTACAGGTGGTGTCTCCAAGCAATAAGAGCTTTGTGGAATCCCCTTTGCCTTTCAACAAGGTGATTGGTGTTGTTGACCAAGTCAAGAAGTCTGACTTCAGTGACTTGATGATGTTTGTTGAATGTTTGATGGTATTTGGGTCAGCTACACTGTATGGATTATGTTCTCAAAACAACAGTTCAACAGAAAAGTGTGTTGTTATCATAAAGATTGGGGGATTTTGACGTGTTAACAACCGGTTAACCAGATTATTATTAACTGTTGGTCACAGGATTTCATTTACTTTGCAAACAAACCAGATAATATGTCATCGGGTGGGCTTCCCCAAAGACAAAAATAGCCATCCCCCCCCTTATCGTAGTGCCGCCTATCGATAATACCTGGTCCAATGTCACAAGTTGGTAAAATTTGTGATTTTTGGTCATTCAGGACAAAAAATGGATGATCACAGATATGTTCCCTATGTATTAGTAGATTCCAAAATGCAAAAGTTAAAGGTGGTAAATGCATTTTCAAGCAAACACGGCTAGATAATGCCAGTATTTTTAAACATAAATATGAAGGATTTACAAACTTAAAATGCAGTTTTTGCGAAACTGTTCTGACTTCATTCAAATGGACTTGTAGGGTAAAGTTTTAAAGATATCACCATGAAATTAACACAAAATCTAGAAAATGATATCCTTTATAAAATTACTTTATCATTTAAGATATTTCCCTCACTTAACCTTTCTTATATGGCAGTTGGCAGTTATTATAGAACAAGAATGCACCATATTTTTTATCAGTCTCAAAGGCAGGGCTCTAATACCAAGATTGGTTCGACCAACAACGATATTGTGTATAGAAATGGAAAGCCATGGTCATGAGCAATGAAATGATATGAAAATAATGGCCATTCTAGCATCAATCCTTTTTCCAGAAGCATCGGAACAAGAGCAGTCCAGACACTAAATTTTACTATTGTTGTCCGGTTCTAATACAGGGCTCTAATACCTAATAGGTCAGACTTATAACCACATATTATACCTAAATCAATAGCCAGACACACAAGCAACAAGAAAATATCAAAATAATGAGCATTCCATCAGAAGCCATCATCACGAAGCATCTATACAAGAGAGGTGTGACATAAATTTTACAAAAGTTTAGAGTGTCAATTTTTCGTCAGTCTCAGAAACAGGGCTGTAATACCATGAAAGATTAGAGTTACAACCACTTTCTCTACACCAATGGAAAGCCAGGCTCATGAGCATCTCGGAACCATCCAGAAAAGCAAAATTGCCATACTGAGCCATAATCAGACAGCATCTGAACAATAGAGTACATACATAATTCTCGCTAAAAAAGAGGGTGTCAATTTTTCGTCAGTCTCACTTAGGCCCTCACAGCTTCCAAAACAAGAGCCTCTACAAAGTTTTGTAACTATTTCCTGACAGACCAGGTCATGAGCAAAACAAAAAATTTAAACAAAAAATCAAATCAGTGAATGGTGTATTTGATGCATCAAAAATTACATTGTCCATTTTGGCTCTGCGTGTGACATGACAACCTTATACTGCAAAACATGTCATTCTGAAATACAGAAACATATTATGGCCTTTTTTCTGTATTCATAATATGCTCAGCTAACCAGAGCATAATACCAAATTTCAAATTTTATTTTAACTGCATTTACTTGCTTGTATTTTAAAGTTTTACCTGAATTTTTTACATGCAGTGTCCAGCGTGACGCCAAAAATTGATCGCATATGCAATCATTTACCATTTAATATATCAAAAGCTATGAGAAGTGGATACATTTCCTGCTATTTACATCAAAGGGGACATCACTGCCTTTCATATGATCCATAATACATGCATACATTCTATACGAAAGCTGAGATATGACCCAAAATGCATGTCCATGTTGGGCCAAAACTGAAATTTTACCAACTCACGACATTGGACCACCTGTCGTAATCCCCATATAGAAACAGACCTATTGAACGTTGTGAGTGGCAAGGATTGCCTTAGAGGGCTGCACTATCCATACCTTTCCAATAACAGCTAGTGCTTTCAAGATGAAAGTTGTCTGGAATGTCAGTTAATCAGTTCATAAGTCCTGATCTGCCTACTCAGAGTTTAAAACATTTTTATTCGACCTAATCCAGTGCATTGATGGCGTAACTGTCAGTTACTAACTGATAACGCAATCAATATAAGAAATGGTACAACGTAAAATTACTTCCGAAAGTCCACCTGTGTAGCAACTGGATATCATCAGTAATCAATACTATTGATAATAAAGTATATTTTTGGGTCATTGGGTTACTTCATCATTGCAAGTACAAAGGTGCTGGGTGATAAATGTCCATTTATTGGATTGTAAAAATTATTGGTCCGGATTTGTTGGTTGTAAACACCACAAAAGACTCCGCAGAGCTTTTGTCAATACTATTGATATCAGTGTGAGACAATAAATGTTTACAGAGCAATAATCAAAGGAAGAGATAGCCTTCTTGGGTCACAAGTTGGGCTGTGAGTGAGAGAGACTCCTTAGATGTGGGTCAAGTAGCACTTATTAGGGTTCTATGAGAGTGATTTGCCCATCACATCCATTCACTTGTTGGTAGTGTGATAGCGCCTTGCCTCAGCACTTCCATGTTTTATGGGATGTGCAATTGGACTTGTTGTGGTCACTTAATAAGGTGACTTGAAAAATGGGCCAGTCAGTCTTGTTAGTGGAAAAAAAAATTATGTGTTGGCTGTGCAGGAATAGCTTTTTGGAATTTCCAATCCGACTTGCAATTAGGTCTTGCAACTAAATTTTGTCATAAGAACCTGCAAATCAGACTTGCCCTTAACTTTGCTATCAACTTTCCTATATCATTTTAGGTGCCACTAAGACTTCTGGTGAATTTCAGAAGGTTTCGCCTTAGAGCTTGCACATCCATGTGATTTGCAACCTGCATCGTCTATATAGACTTAATAACTTAGAGTGGGACTTATACTGTGGGCACTTATCTACCAAGAGGTTTAAGAGAAGGCTAATCAGACTTCTTAGTTGGACTTGTAGTCCTACAGTTAGGTCTTGCCAATAGGACATGCATGATCACACTGTGCTAGATGGACTAGCCAATTGGTCTTGCCATTATTATACATAGGACTGACATTACACTTACCAATGGTAGGTACTTACCAATAGGCCAATCATACTTTTCAGAACCACTTGCCTATCCAAACACATAGGCAGGATCACCATAACAACAAAACCCCAGAAAAGACGACAATCAAACGAAGAGAAAGAAGCCAGAAGAATTATGAAAGAAAAAAGAAAACAATTCCTTGAAGAAAAGGACAAAGCCAGGAAAAAGGAAAAGCTAAACGACCTCTACGAAGCCCAACGGAACCTAAGGAAAACAGTTGAAAAAGATGAAACTGAAAACACAAGGAGGAAACTAAATACACTTATAAAGGAAGGAGGAGTGAATTCCAACACTTTCTGGAAAACAAGGAAGAAACTAATGCAACCTCCGAAGAAAGAATACCCCACAATAACAGAAGACGATATAACTCTCCTCGACCAGACAGAAGCAAAAAATCACATAGCAAACTATTTTGAAGACCTCTACCAAGCAAGACAAGGGAAAGAAGACCAGAAGCTAAACACACAAACAATCATAGACTTCGTAAAACACACAGAAAAACAAATGGACAAAGCACCCCCAAGGGAAATAACGAGAGCCGAAGTAGAAAAAGCAAGAAAGAGCATACAACGGAGGAAAGCCCCAGGACCTGACAAGATCCCAAATGACGTTATCACAGAAGCGTCAACACAAACCCTTGAAATCTACAGAGAAATCTTCAATACCATCCTAAGGGACAAAACCATCCCAACCCAATGGCAACTGGGACACATAATACCCATTTATAAAGGAAAAGGCACAAAGGGCAAATGCTCCAGCGAGAGAGGAATAACCCTCAGTAGCAACATGGGAAAATTCTACGAACGAATCCTAAACGAAAGAGCAAGGGAAACTACAAACATATCTGATGCCCAAGGAGGAGGCAAAAAGAAAACATGCACCTCAGATCATATCCTTATACTAAAGGAACTTACAAAGAAACATAAGGACATGTATGTCACTTTCCTTGATGTAACCAAAGCATACGACAAAGCGTGGCTTGACGGAATAATGTATGCCATGCACAAAGCAGGCCTAAGGGACAGAACCTGGCTCGACGTACTGCTAATCAACAGAAACCTGAAAGCGAAAATACTCACCCACAATGGCCCAACAAGAGAGATAAACATCAAAGACAGCATAAGACAAGGAGGAGTACTCTCGGTCATCCAATATGCCACGGTAATGGACGAGATAAACAAAGAAATTGAAAAGGAAAAATTAGGCATCCAAATTGATGACAACACGAAAATCGGATGCCTCCTATGGATGGATGATGTAGCACTCTTCGCCAGAAGCAAAGAAGACATGAACAAACTACTGCAAATCACCCAGGAAACAGCGGACAAATACCACTTAGTTTTCGGCAAGGAGAAAAGCAAGACTCTGAAATTCGGAAAGAAAGGTGAAAATGAAGAACCATGCAAAATGGGGGAGATGGACTTAGACTGGGAGGAAAAGTACAAGTACCTGGGAATGATAATTAACAATAAGAGAAACAACAAAGACCACATAAATGACATAAGGAGAAAAGCTGAAGCAGCATACCAAACCATCCTGTCAATAGCAGGATCAAAAGACCTCAAAACCATAGAAATGGGAACAATATGGAAACTTGTCAACTCATGCATCATCCCCATAATCACATATGGAGCAGTAGGAACCATATGGAACAAAACAGAAATGAAGGAACTAAACAAAATTCTAGATAACATTATCAAAAGAATCCTCCAGACCCCAACCTCCACCCCAAGAGAAGCAATCTACATTGAAACCGGGCTACTGGACATAGAATACACCATCCTAAAGGACAAAACAAACTACTGGACATCAATATCCAAGAAAAACAACAAACTCCTAGAAAAGGTTACCCAAACGAGGGACAAAAAGAGCTGGATAGAAGACCTCGAAAGAACCCAAAGAGATATATATAAGACAGATAACCCATGTGACCAAATGTCACGCCACAAGGTCCTCAGGACAACACAACAAGCATGGACCGACAACCTGACCGAAAAAGGACGGGAAAAATCAAAGGTTAAATTCCTGATGGACAACAAAAGAACACAAGGGAAAAAAGGACAATCATACATAAACCAACTCAACAGAATGCAAGTGAGTGCCATTTTCAAAGCAAGATCAAGAATGTTCCCAGTAAAAAACAACTACAAAAACAAATACCAAAACCTGAATTGCAGATTCTGCTCAAACACCACGGAAACTCAACAACACATACTAGAAGAATGCACAGCCATCGACAGAAGAGTAATCCCGACAACAACAACAGAAGAAATTTTCTCGGAAAACAAAGAAAGCCTCAAACAAACAAGTGAAAAACTAATCAAAGCAATCAACCACCTCAACACAACACCATAACCTAGTACCACTATCTCTCTTACAGGAGACAGTAACCCACTGGATGTGGGAAAGTACACAAAGAAGAAGAAGAAGAAGATTAAGATTTGCTTAAATTGGACTTGCCTGTTTAGTTGGCCAATTGGTCTAGCCTCCGTATAATTTCAAATCAGACAAGGAGATTTACCAGAAGGCTAGTTGGACTTTCAGTTAGACTTGCAGCTTGGATTAGTCCTTTTCATATCAGACTTCATTGTCAGACTTTCAAATAGGTCAAGATTGTCACTTGCAATGATACTCGACATGAGCTCTTACCAATAGGACAAGTTACCTGATAATTTTTTAAAAACAAGTGGGCCAGTGAGACTTTTCAGTAGGAAGGCGGGCCACAACTTAAAGATCACATTTAACCATAATAATCCACCTCATTCAATTCATGCATTTACAATTGAGCAGAAACACATGAACTAAAGAGTAAAGATCTTTATTTAGAAACCTACACATAAACTGATGACACTCTTTCACACGTGTTGGAAGATCAGTGACAGATGGAAGATGGTATTTGGGGGATTCTCCCTTAGTAGATAGTTCTGCTTGGGATCTAAGATGCCATCTACAAAACTTGAGAGTACAGCTTTTTTTTGCTCTACCAACTAAACATAAAAGAAAAAAGTCAATAAGATCAAGGAAGCTAAAGACCAATTATGTCTGGCCTATTCGAGGGCTGCACTAACCATACTTTCCAATAACAGCTAGTGCTTTCAAAATGAAAGTTGTCTGGAATGTCAGTTTTAAAATCAGTTCATAAGTCCTGATCTGCCTACTCAGAACTGAAAAACATTTTTATTCGACCTAATCCACATTCAGTGCACTGGCGTAACTGATAACGCAATCAATATAATAAACGGTACAACGTAAAATTACTTCCGAAAGTCCACCTGTGTGGCAACTGGATATCATCAGTAATCAATATTATTGATAATTATTGATAATAAAGTATATTTTTGGGTTACTTCATTCACTGCAAGTACAAAGGTCCTGGGTGATAACTGTCCATTTATTGGATTGTAAAAATTATCGGTCCGGATTTGTTGGTTGTAAACACCACAAAAGACAGCCGCAGAGCTTTTGTCAATACTATTGATATCAGAGTGAGACAATAAATGTTTACAGAGCAATAATCAAAGGAAGAGATAGCCTTCTTGGGTCACAAGTTGGGCTGTGAGTGAGAGAGACTCCTTAGATGTGGGTCAAGTACCACTTATTAGGGTTCTATGAGAGTGACCATTTTGATTCGCCAATCACATCCATTCACTTGTTGTTGGTAGTGTAATAGGGTCTTGCAAGACTTGCCTTATCACTTTCATGTTTTACAAGATGTGCAATTGGACTTGCTGTTGGACACTTACCAAGGTGACTTGCAAGTAGGCCAGTCAGTCTTGTTGGTGGGACTTGCAATTAGGTTCTGTCATCCAGGGGCCTTACTTTGGACTTACCAGTCAGACTTGCAATTAGGTCTTGCAACTAAATTTTGTCTTTGGAACTTACAAATCAGACTTGCCCTTAACTTTCGTGTGATTCTTGGTGCAAGAGGACTTGTAATCTCATCAGCTTTTCTGTTATACTTCTGATGAATTTGAGAAGGCTTTGCCTTTGAGCTATGCATGTTGGCCTTTGTTGGACTTATCCACATGACTTGCAAATTGGACTAGCCAGTTGGTCATGCCATTAGAATACATCGGACTGAAATTACACTTACCAATGGAACTTACCAGTAGGCCAATCATACTTTTCAGAACAACTTGCCATTACATGTAGATATAAGATTTGCTTAAATTGTAAATGTCTGTTTGCATAATTTCAAAGCAGACAAGGAGATTTACTAAAAGGCCAGTTAGCCTTTTCAATTAGACTTGCAGCTTGGATTTAATTAGTCATTTTCATATCAGACTTCATTGTCAGACTTTCAAATTGGTCAAGATTGTCACTTGCAATTATATATATATATTTATTCCATGCACAAAAAAGGCATACCAGTTACAAAAAAATATGAAATTTTAGATGAGTTTACATATCAACATTAATTAATACAAAGGAAATTCAAAAATTTAATAGAGTCCAATTTTGGGAATAGAGTTTGATTATAAATCAAGTCCTTTATGGCCACAACTGTACACAGGTCTCTCCTGTCACAATTCTCCTTTGAGAGCCTTGGTATCCATCCATTGTCAAATGTCACACCATAATATTGACAAATGTACTTGACATTGCCACCGATTATTGAGTTGGCGACAGTTGCTCTGTTAGCAATATGCCTAACAAAGTCATTCTCACTCTTTGTCATGTTTCTCAGTTGCTTGACAAACATGTTGCAAATTTGATCATGGGGACTATCACTTCCAATAATCCTTGGCAGAAATCGACAATGAGTTCTGTTTGGCAAACACAGTAGTCTCCTAACGCACCTGTTCCACATAACTGTGAATTCAGTCAAACTGTTTTGATGAAAATCCATTGTTTACTTGACATGAGCTCTTAAGTACCAATGGGACAAGTTACCTGACAATTAACAAGTGGGCCAGTCAGACTTTTCAGTAGGACTTTCAATTAGGTATTGTTGTTTGCCAAACAACAATACCTAACTGAAAGTCCTACTGATTCCACTTTGGAAGACCAAACAATGTTTGGTCTTCCAAACAGGAATTTTCCTTTGGATTTGTGGCTTTATAGAACTTGTTCTTTGCACTTGCCAATGGGATTAACTCCTAGCCAATCAGACTTGTCCGTAGGACCTGCAGTTACATCTTTCCATATTGGATTTGTCCATTCAACGTGTATTTCTAGTCACCATAGACTTGCTTGGCACACTTACCAGCAGTAGACCTATCAGACTTCCACATCACACTTGTCATCAGGACTTGCAGACAGGCTTGACTATCAGACATATCATTCAGACTTACTGGTCAGATTCAGTACAGTAGCCTTGTATTACCATTTGGACTGTAAAAGTATTAAATTAAGAATCACCAAACAGACCTTCGGGGTCCTTCCCGCTATCTGCCGTGACCATAAGGACTTGTCAATGGAACTTGCTAGTGGTTAGCAAAACGCTTGATAATCCTGTCTGAGATAAGATTGCAGAAAACCAACATATCTCAAAGACTAATGATCACGCGTATCGGAGCTGATGCCGCAGAAATCACTTAAGCCGTTTAATAACTCGGTTTATGTGCAAATGCTCCATTTCATGAACTATCTCAGTATCTTAATGGACGTCGAAGCAAATACACTTATTGGGATATCAGTTAGAAAAAGTATTATGATTTTTTCCAAAAAGGATAATTTGAAATAAAAAAGAAGAATACTATTTGCACTGTCACCTGCAGA
This sequence comes from Platynereis dumerilii, assembly GCA_026936325.1. NCBI lineage: Eukaryota > Metazoa > Annelida > Polychaeta > Phyllodocida > Nereididae > Platynereis > Platynereis dumerilii. Next base: position 71,101,329 of record JAPTHN010000001.1, on the reverse strand, counting down.
TCGGGATATTTGATAGAAAATAGTAACAAGGATTAAAGTTTCACAATTTGATTATGAAACCATGTTGATATAGTTTTAGCAAGTTTTGCAGTGCATATTGGATTTATTTTCATATTACACATCGTTTGCTCTTGAAATATTGTTACGTTTAAAAACGGATACTTCTTTTTCCTTTAAGAAAGATTGTGTTACTTCATTTAGTATTGAAGTTGTGGAAATATCTGTTTCGCTAAATTTCTATCTGATGGACTCATAATAGCAATGAATTGTTCGAACCAAGGAATCGCTGATGCCACCATTGGCTGGAAGGCATTCCGTCTGCTTTTCGCTGGAATTTGTCCTGTAATCGGAATCATGGGCAACATCATGGTCATCCTTGTTATTCGACGTCGAAAAGTGACAGAAATGAAGACGAACAGCCTCCTTCTCAACCTGGCTGTTGTCGATATCATCTTCAGTCTTCAAAATTTGGTCTTCTCTTTGCCCTCTATTGCAATGGAAAGGTATTATTCAGGATACTTTAATCAAGTGTTTGGTGTGTAGTGATCCTATTGTTGGGGTTGCTTTGCTTGGTGCCTCTTTTTTTTCTCTTTATTAACAGTCTAAGTAAAATGTATTTAATTATCAGATCTACATCAGTTGACAGTTATTATCAAATGCTGCCAATCTGACCTGTGGAATTGGTACTGCACATTTCTAATAACACGACAGAAGTATTATTTCCCACATTGTTACATTCTGTTGCCATTCTCTATTGTGTCATAAATCAAAATATTAATCTGTCATATAGATGTGGTACTTTGATTTATAGGAACCTGTGATTAATATCTATCTTTGGATATAAATTTCTTGCATGATGACGCACAACTTTCCCCAATCTGATCTTTTTCTTGAAGTAAATCACCATTTAGCTGAGAAAAATTCAACCAAAAAATGTTATAAAGATACTTTAAGTAAAAATTGTTATGTCCAACAACATGTTAACTTGCAGCACCAGCAACAGAACACCTGGGGCTAGCTTTGGTTGATCATTTTGATACTTGAAACATACCGAGTTTAATGTTGTTTACGTTGAGAAAATGGAAAACAAAGTGACTTGGTCTTGACTTGTGTTGTGCTGGTGTACCCCGGATCTGCCAGGGCTGCTCAACCACCATCTTTGTGGAGGGAGCTGCACTTTTGTTTTTTTGGTGACCGCCGTATGATGATGAGATGAGAAGAGTGGGAGTCTGGAACATACCCTATTAATTCAGGGATTTCCAGGGTCTTTCAGTTGCCCCAGCATAGAATACTGGACACTTAAGGTTGCTATCTTTTTTCACAAACTGGTGTATGCAGTGCCTATGACAGATATTTTTTAAGTGCAGGAGGTCTTTCATTTACTGTGATCCTTTTTATGTTCTTCCAGATGGCCATACCCCATGTATGCTTGCAGAATAAGAGCCTTCATCACCAGTTTTGCCATTGGAACCGCCATCTTCACCATGTTTTTAATTTGCATCGTTCGCTTTTTCGGAGTTATCCGATCCTACCAACACATTGAACTTTTCGAAAACAAGAAGAAATTCATGGCCCTGATAATATCAGGTTGGGTATTCTGCATAATTGTTGGTATTCCAGCTTTGGTCTTCAAAGAATTGTGTGGTTTTATGTACTGGGACGATGATTGCAACTTACTCTTTTATGATGAGAGCCAGTTGGGTTATTATATCTTCTGTGTTTTGGTGTTCTTTGCATTACCAGCTTTGACAATGCCTTATTTCTATGGGAGAATATTCTATGTATCTTTCTCTGCAAGGAGGAAAGTTGCACCAAGCATAGGGAAGAGTCAACCCAACAAATTCAAGGGAAGTCTACAGAGAAAACACCTCAAACTTTCTATCATGTTCTGCACTATTTATATCTGCTTCTTGGCCATACATACTCCCTACATCACATTTCTCTTCATGCATGTCTGGGGTAAGTCAGCTCTGATCAGGTTTGAACTCGCCATCACTGCCTATCTGCTCAACATCCAGGCTGTGGCGAACCCTTTCATTTATGGAGCCATCAATAATGAGTTCAGAGATGCTTACTTCAGACTTTTCGAGGAAGGAGGGTGTTGCAGCTGCCACTGTGTCAACCCTTGTCATTCACATAAAACCGAAGCTAAGAAGTCTTATATTCCTAAGTATTAACTATTTCAAGGTTGTACCATTTCGTGGTTGTAATTAGTAGAAGAGGTCTGATCAAATTGTGTTGTCTTGGTGTGAAATGTTGTTATCTTTGATTCAAACTAATAAAATGTTTTAAGAGTGAAATTTCCAGATAATAAAGAATTGTTTTGTTTCTGCATGAATCTCATAATGTTTTCAAAGGCCAATTAATAAATGGATATATTAGACATTTAGACATTATGTGGCAACTTTGTGAATGTGCATGTTTACTCCCAATACTTTGGGTGCCTATTCAATGTCATCCAATATCAAAAAGACGCCAGACTGGGTTTCTTTTAAAAGTACTCTACATTCAAACACCTCTGATTGTGGCATATGAGTGTTTAGAAAATAATTAAATGTCTTTTTGGGTTATTTTTGTCTCATACAAACTCGCACGATGTGACATGGGGCACTGCAACTAGAGCATTTCAGAAGCATGGCACCAGTAGACGACATATTTTCCCTGCCGCATCTAGTATAGGGCGTTGCAAGCGATTCAGGCTGATTGGACTTTCTGGTGAAGAACAAGCCCTCTATTCGGGGTTCTTCTAAGATGAGGAGGAATGTATGGGAATATAAAACAGACTAAAACTCATAATTTAAAATGATTTAATTTACAAATGCCATTCACAAATTCAATATAATCTGGAAAGGGTTCATGATTCCTATACTGTTCACTCAATGTAATGCGTATTTACTGCACTAAACAAGTTCTAATACAATATATGATTAAATTGATAAAGTCGGGACTATATCTATGAGATTAAGAATGCATTGCAATTACAAATTTACCCATTACAATACTTTTCATATCCAACAACCATTTAAACATATTGGAAATATGACATTTCTGACGATATCAATATAAATGGGACAGACAACATTTGATCATTTCAACTGATCACATGGCAGGACATATCTGAGATCACCTCCAATGAAAAATGAATTAGTTGTCAATTTCAATTGCAATGGACGTTTAGTATGTACATTTGGAAAGTAAAAAGTCTATCAGACCAACATTTCTTATCACTCACAATGGCTTATTTATGGCAATGAAAAAATTAAAATATTCATTTAAAGGTACATGTACAGATGATGTGTGATGAGTTTATGATTCCAATGAATTCTTTATAATTGCAACCATGAAACCTCTGCTGCACAATTGCAGTTAAGCTTCTAAATGTACCAATTGCAGTTGCAATCATTCATCAATTGGTTTGTATGTATTACTATGTAATGTTGTAAGTATGAGATGAGTGAGTCACAACTCAGTTGCAGTCAGATTCTTCAACTGATGTGGCAGTGTAGTCAACTGTTTATGAGAAATATGATCGGCTGCTTATACGAAGAAATAAAACAACAATAACATTCAGTCTTCAGTCAGTTTGCAGCTTAATAAACAGTCATTTGGAATGTTTAATAGTCTTTGAGTTTTTCATTCCTTGTTGGTTTAACTCTTGAACATGTCGCATAGGAGTTTTTCCATTGGGGTGTTTCCTATTGTTCGACTGAAGAACAAACTGGCAATGCGGTCGCTGGGGACGTATCGCAAGGAGGGCAGCATCAGAAGAAGTCGGCCGAACCTGCACAGAAAACTGAAAATTACAAAAAGGACTTTCAAACAGGGATAGGAGGTTGGTAAAATATGCCTAACCATTAATGGCAAAGTATGAAAGGATTTGTCTTTCATTTTGATTGGTAATTACTGATAAAAGCTTCATGATTTAATTGATCTAACTTTATCTAAGGTTAGTGGAAAATATGCCAACTAATATAAGATTCATCACTGCGTTTCGTCTGCTTTGTTGCCTGATGCCAGTGATGGAACTTGCAGGGACAGAGACACCTAGTGCAGAAGTTGTGCTTACCTTACTGGTTGTGTGGGGTGCTGCGCTCTGGTGTGCTGGCCCAACATTACTTGTGCCTGGTCCTGGAGGTTCTCAACTTGGCTGGGATCTTTCAAGCCTCTGGTATCTGCAAGGCAAAGAAATAAATTATTATAATAAATTGAAATGGTCAGACCAAGTATACAACATGGAAATAAGTAAGGTTTCGAGTCAGTCTTGTAAGCAACTAAGCATAGCTAGTATTAGCTACTAGAGCAGTACTGGTCTGCAACTGATTGCCATTTAGGAATGCCATTAAGAGCCAGCCCTGCATGGAATGACTTGTTCTTGTGGTATTAGGCTTGGTGTGTCAATGTCAAGCTCATAATCGATTTTATCATCAGTTGCCTGATCATTTATGGTGCGCGGAAAGTAATCAATGGAAGAAGCCTTAATTATTAAGACAAAGCCAAAATCCAAAACTGGATTGCATCGATCGCCTGCTTGATGGGATGTCATGGCGTGTCAAGTCATTCCGCAGTCAGGAAAAACTGATCGGCTTAAGATGGTGATCTCATTTGGGATCATATCGATCGATTGGTCTCACAGCCAAACAAGACAAGTTTGCAAGTTTCTGGAGCGAGGTGACTTTGCACGGAACTTGTGGAAGCTCATTTGTGTTACTTCACACCACCGCTCCAGACTTTGATTTATTTGAAGCTGATCTGTTTTGAGTCGCAGACTTGAGAAGTCTGGAATCCGGACTCTGGATCATTTTATGCTTTGAAAAAATCAAACAGAAGACTATTTAAAAACTATTTAGTATTTCTATCTATAGAATACGATTTTGATTGTCTTCATGGTCATCTTAAATCATTCTTCTTCTTTGACCAATTCAGTTCAAAATCTAAACCTATTGCTGCTTTTGGTAGCCTTGGAACATCCATGAGCCCTAGCTGCATCAGCTGGTAAAGAAAACAGTAGGCAGTCTGCAGAACTCGATCTGCTGCTGAAAGAACTGCCACATGCAGCCTTTTGTGAGGCTTAGAGGCTGTCCTGAATCCGTTGTGATTTCTACTAGGATTATTGATTGAGTAGTTTTCAAGTAGCTAGCTTGGAAAGTTTGGAAGTAAGCTCTGCCATTTTGATCTCACGTCTCAAGCCTTGCAGGCTCTTGTGGTGTAAAGCTGAGAAAAAGTTGCGAATCTGTTGGGAAGCTTGAGGGAATCCTGAGCAAATCTTTTGTGAGTCTTTTGTGATTTCTAGTGGGATTGTCTTGTTAGGAGGCTGGGGCTTATCCGGCGGAGGATGCCAGAGACAAGACCTAATCCGAAGCTGTCAGAGAAGCTGTCAGGCCAGCGATGCGTGACAAATAAATGCAATTTGTTTGATTACACGGCCAAGAGAGACTTCTCCCAGATGTCAAACCGGCAAGATTTATGGCTGTCATTGATCTTCATTTAAGATTCACGTCTCGTGGGCCCTGCTGGACAACATGTCCACTGGATACATCTCATAGGAGAGCGTGGCAAAACCAAGGCGCAATCCGGTCACAACGAGACGGCTTAATAACATTATCCTGACACCGCGCGGCTAGTAGCCGGCTAGCTCCCCAAAAGTGAGATGGCTACTGAATTAAACATGGACGTGTCCCAGGTAGAGGGAGGCAGATCAGGGAGGGCTTTCAAAGGGGTTCAGCTTCTCTGTTCCTCCTGGCCCCCTCCCGGCTTTTCTTTATTCAATAAATGTGATAAACATTTGATCTGGCCTGTTGTTCTCATCCTTTCCGTGAGAGGGCGCCTGATAGATGAGGGGTGGTGCTTGGGAAATGAGAAGCGTTGCAACTCAAGCGGATAATGTTCTTATAAAGTGTTCAATGTTAACCGGTTTGTAACCCTTGGTTAATCAGCTTTGACCCGGAAAAACCTAGGACTTGTAGAAGAAATGGAAAAACACGACACAAGCACTGAGCATCATTTATTCACAGCAGAGAGAGCCTCCCATCTCCTCTTTTCATTCTAGATGAGTTGAGACACTCTGAGGCAGAATAGGAAGGGGAAGAAAAATTGCTTTATAAAAGAATCAGATGGAAGAACTACCACCACGTGCTATGGATGGAATTTTGCTAGCTTCTGCTTTTCTCTCTTCAAAAGATGATACAACCCATCGATCAAACATTCCTTTTTCTCAAGCTTGAATTATCCTGTTGCAAGTAAAGGTCCTGCAATGACCTTATGCTTTTCAAACCGTTTATTTGAGAGTTCATTTCCTGATCTTTAAAAGATGTTGGTATCTCCCTTAAAAGGCTCCCAGAAGCAGGTAGGCCTATACTTTTTTCAACATGGAACTTCAGAGATGATTCTCAACTTTCTGGCTTTTGTATTAGTGAGGACATTGCAGTGTCTATGGCAAGTAGGCAAAACAAGCATCAACATTATTAAGAATCATTATGTATTTCCAGTTCCTAGTTTTCTGTCCAAACTTACATCTTTATTCTTGGATAAAAGGAAAAGAGATTCTGTAGGGGAAAGGGAACTAACCTGGTTTGAAAAGAACGACAGCCTTGAGGCAGGCGAACTCGGCAGGGTCTACGTGGACGGCCCTGAAACGAGCTGTGATCTCTTGAAGTACCCTAATATCGCTCAGCGCCGACGCTGCCTTGCCATTGGGGGCATTCTGGGCATGTTCAGTGGCGGAGAGGAGGGGGGACGACTCCAGGGGCATACTCCATTGGATGGCGCAGAGGAGGAACAGCTCCGCCCATGTCTCTTCCAATAAGATCACCTGAAAGTAAACAGAATATCATGGTTAGTTATGGTTATGAAGTTAGGCCTAACTTATTTCTCAATTGTCAATGGTAGTACCCAGGGATAGCAGGACTTTGCAAAGGCTAACTCATACGATGTCTTCCTGAATTTCTATTTCAAAAGGTGTTTCTTCTAACACATACGTTGGGAGGAAGTATACAGGCATTATACATTTTCAATTGGCATCTTATAAACTGGTGGGAAAGTTCTGTAATACAATCATATTGTGAAAGTTCCCTCCAACTTAGATATGTATTTACGTAGTAGGCCTATAGTATCATGAAAGAAACGTTTGTACTTAAAAGTTTGACATTGTCCGACAGTATCAAAATGTCATGAACTTATAACAAGTGTACTGCCACGAACTGACAAACAACTGAAAGAAAAAACAAAAACTCTGAATGATGCTCTAAAATCCATGTGTGAAAAAAATGGATTTACGTTTGTGGACAATGACCCAATGTTTCATTTGTTGAATGAGAATGTCAATAATGCCTTCCTTGTAAATGATGGACTTCATCTCAGCAAACATGGTGTTGATAGCCTCCTACACACCTGTGATGTCATCAAAGAAGGATCTGCTTTCACCCCAACAAAGTACCCCAAGCCCCAGAAAGCCGACTCCCTGCTGTTCAGAGGGCACAAACATCCCCTGTCAAACTTCTTTGAGGTCCCCATCATGTATAATGGCAAACACTTCAAAACAAGTGAAGCTGCCTACCAGTATACAAAAGCCGAAGCAATGGGGGATTACAGATCAGCCTCCAAGATCATGAGATCAAACACAGGGCTTCATGCAATGAGAATCGCTCAAAAGATTACAACAAATGACAATTGGCAAAAGAAAAAGAGCAAAGTAATGGAGAGCATCATCAAAGAGAAACTGAAGACAAGTGACATTGTCAGGAGTACTCTTACTCAGTCAGGATCCAAAGAGATCGTAGAAGACACCCCACATGAGTTCTGGGGAAGGGGAAAGACTGGCCATGGACAAAACAACCTAGGCAAGTTATGGATGGACCTCAGAAAGAAATGCCAAGAAAATCCGAATTTCATAGGCAAAACTGACAGATCCCACCAACAAAAAAGACCCCATCACAACAACAGGCCTCAGCCCAACAGGCCCCAGCCCAACAGGCCACAACAGAACAGAGCCCAGTTCATCAGACCCCAACAGACCAGATCCCTCTCTCGAAACTGGGCAACAAGAGACCAGCAACCAAGATGTTACCAGTGCGGCGAGGCTGGACATGGAATAAGGCAGTGTCGCAAAGAAGACTTCGTATCCTGCTGGATGTGTGGACAAGCAGGACACAAGAGAAAACACTGCAGCTACCCGTCCCTACAGTCACAAGGATACTACAATGACTTCAATGACTACAGCTGCTATGACTACAATGACTACTAGGATATCGGCTACGACCCGAGGGCCGCACCAACCATGGAGGAATCAAAGATAAGTGCAAACTTAGATACTATTGATGAGATTTCAACGCACACATGTGATAACATGGATTCAAATACATTGCAAATTAGTCAAATTGACGAAAATGACAATTGCATAATCAACAATGTAAATGATAATACAAGTGAAGCAATTGATGGCTTGTGTGAAGTAAATGACACAAACGATATGCTCTACAATGAAGTGCAACTGATAAGAACTGAGAATGGCAAAAATGTAATTATAAGTCATCTCAATGTTAATAGCCTTGGATCAAAGATCAATGAGATCAAAGAACTTCAGACAAGGTGCAAACTTGATGTGTTGGTGCTGAGTGAGACTAAACTTGATGATTCTTATAAACAAGAAGTGTTAGATATTGAAGGCTTTTGCTGCATAAGAAAAGACAAGAGATCAAACAGTGGTGGTTTACTGGCTTACATTTCAAAAGACATCCCATTTTCTGAGGGCAGCATAAGTATATGTAATGATGAAATAGAATGTATGTCTATTGAACTCAATATAGCTGATGAAAAGATAATGCTTTTAGGCATGTACAAAAACCCAAAAACTGATCCAGTTATATTCAAAAAGACATTTATTGAAATATGTGAGAAGGTCAGTGACACTTACGAGAACATAGTCATCATAGGAGACCTGAATTTCAATATGATGAAGGAAAACATGTTATCAAGCATCACTCCAGTTTTCAGTTTAACAAACATAATCAGAGATGCTACTTGCTTTAAATCTAGCCAAGCAACTCTCATAGATGTAATGCTAGTTACTAAAAGGAGGAAATTCATGAAAACGTTTTCTGTAAATACAGGAATTAGTGATTTTCACAATTTGATAGGTGGGGTTCTGCGAATACACAGACCAGCCCCAAAAATAAAGAAAGTATCAGTCAGACGGCTATCGAAGATAGATTATGAAAAAGTTATCGCAGAGATGACACAAATGGACCTGTCAGATGCAATTGACAGCTGCCAAGATGTAAATAGTGCATGTGATTTTCTTCACGGAACCCTGTGTAAATTGCTAGACAAACATGCACCCAAAGAGATTAAGATAATAAGGAAAAATGATTTCCACTGCATGTCAAAAGAACTCAGGAAGGAAATTCTATACAGAAATAGGTTGAGAAATAAGTATTACAAATCTAGATCAAATCACTGCCTGATTCTTTATAGAACACAGAGAAATAAGGTTAATGCAATTAAAAGAAAGGAGATTAGCAAATACTTCAAAGAGAAATGTAAGTTAGGAACACGGAACAAAGACTTCTGGAAAGCTGTGAAGCCACTTTTTTCCAAGTCTAGAACCAAATCAGACAGCATACCACTACGTGAAGATGGGGAAATAATTTCAGATGATCAAAGGGTATGTAGTATATTCAACAGTTTCTTTCAATCAATTGGCTCAGACATTGGACTTCCAGAGAACAATGAGAAGCCACTACATGACATCATAGCACAATATGAGAAGCACTCAAGTGTGAAATGTATCAATGAAAGGATAAATAGGAGCAAATCTTCAAAGTTTCTTTTTAGATTTGTCACTGAAAAAGAAACCCATAAATACATTAAACAGCTTTCAACAAAGAAAGCAGCAGGTTATGATGAGATTCCTGCAAGTTTTGTGAAAAAGATTAGCATCAAATTAGTAAAGCCCCTAACACAACTTATGAATAGGTGTATACTAGAGGGGACCTTCCCAAACAAAATGAAAAAGGCAAATATAACACCCCTTTTTAAGAAGAAGGACAAACTGAACAAGGACAACTATAGATCGGTCAATTTGTTACCAATACTTTCCAAGATAATGGAACGTGCTTTGTATGATCAGGTTTATCAATACATTAACTCAATGTTTCATTCATACTTGTCAGGTTTCAGGAAAGGGTACAGTTGTCAAGATGTCCTTCTCAGGATGACAGAGGACATCAGACAATCACTTGATAGGGGCCTCACAATAGGCATAATTGCAATTGATCTATCAAAGGCTTTTGATTGTATGCCACATGGCCTATTACTGGCAAAGCTGTCAGCTTATGGATTTGACATAGACTCGTGCCAACTTATGCAATCATATTTAATGAGTAGACAACAAAGAGTGAAAATAGGTGAAACATTCTCAGATTGGGTCAATAATATCAAGGGTGTCCCACAAGGATCGATATTAGGCCCACTGTTATTCAATATATTCATCAATGATTTCTTGTACGAAAAATTCAATAGCAAGACATACAACTATGCTGATGATAACACACTGATTAGTGCTGAAACTGATCTTGTCACTCTCAAAGACAAATTATATGATGACTGTAAAACTGCTATGGAATGGTTCAGGCAAAACAATATGAAAGCAAATGCCAGCAAATTCCAATTGATGTACTTGGATAGGAACAATGAAGTCTCTGATGGCACAATTGTGTTGGATAATGCTGAAATTCAGGCTTCAAATAGCATAAATATATTGGGGGTCGAATTAGACAAATGTCTAAAATACACCCCTCATATCGATGAATTATGCTGTCAAACAGGGAAGCAGATAAATGCACTGAAAAGAATAAAGCATCACTTAGAAAAGGACTCTAAAATGACAATTTATAACAGCTATATTAACTGTAATTTTAACTACTGTTCTGTTGTATGGTTGTTTGCCAATAAATCAAGTTTAGATAAGTTAGAGAGAATGAACAAGAGAGCTTTAAGATTTGTGACGAATAAAGGTCATTTGAGTTATGAGGAAATATGTATACAAGAAAAGCAACTAAGTATATACAAAAGGTGTATCAAGAACATGGCTGTTCAAATTTATAAGGTAAAGCATGGTATTGCACCTGATTATATAACTGAACTATTCAGTGTTCAGGACTCAGGATATATAATGAGAGACAACCAACGTATGGTGCTACCAGAGTTTAATACTATTACATTTGGTAAAAATAGTTTCAGCTATCTAGGAGCAAAAATATGGAATAACATTCCAGTAACTTTAAAAAATAGTGTCTCACTCAGCACCTTCAAGAAGGGTGTCACAGCATGGCTGTTGACGTGCGAAGACAATGCTATAAGCCTATGAGAGTCTGGCTTCACACAGTTTATTCATATTATTTAATTTGTTTTTCAGAGCCACAGACACTCCAAAGAGTGTAAAGAGCTCGGATTTCTCCATGGATTAAAACCCCCTTGTTGTTACCAAAGGGATGAGGATTACTCCGTTGTATTAATATGGACTATGTTTCAATTTTGCTTTAATTTGGACTCTTCTTGAATATTGAAACGGATATATATTTAATTGAAATCAACGGAACTTTTTATATGGACACTACTTCAATTTCATTTGAATTTGGACTCTTTTTTTTATTGAATTTGGACTCTTTTTTATTTTTTCATTAACTCTATAAACGTGTATATTTTCATAATTAGTCGTACAGAAGTCTTGAACTTATGATATACGATTGTATCTGATTGAATACGACATTAAATAAAGCTTTACATACAATACATACATATAAATAGCAACACAGTCTATGCATTTGTTGTGTAGCTTTGAGTAGTATACAATGCAGTACAGGACAGAGTCTCTTGATATTTTGGAAGCACTGGTGATTGGAAAAGTTTTTTGGTGTGACCCGCTTGGACAGAAATGACCTTTGCAGCATTAGGGGCTTACCAGGACTTAAATGGCCTCAAAAGGTCCTAATATGACCAGGGCTTAGGGAGTTCAGACGCTTCTAGTATAGCCAGAGCTTAATATAAAGTTCAAAAACTTCTCAAATGACCTATTTGGCGCAGGAGCTTACAGAGTAGTAGAGTTCAAAAGCGTCTTATGTGACCTGTCTTGCAGCAAGCAGAGCAGGTCTCTGTGCGGTTCTTGTAATAGCCGAAATCTGGGGCCGCAGCAGTAATAACTTGTGAATGAGGGACCCTGTTGGAGGGCAGTGTCAGGCAGTGTATAGATGACAGGCCAGTCTGGGGCCACCTGCTGCATATCTGGGCATGCGCAAGCCAGTGTCACTTCCGGGGTGAAGGTCGTGACCTCTGGGGCACCTGTGAGCCTGTTGATGATAGCACCATTGCCCTTATAGCCTCTATATTCATGCGGTCGATTTTCAATTTCTTGTCCAGTTAAAAGGGTCCGCAGTGACTGGGTGAGGGGGCAGGGGCCAGGAGATGGTGTGTTGGGGCAATCTGCTGAGATTGGCAAAGGGTCACTGACACAAGGTGGACACAGGATGGACACAAGGTGGACGCTGGACACTGAGGGGTCTTTGGGATTGGATGGTTGGAGTAGAGACTAAGAGATGACACTGCCAGGCTGTGGAGGAGTGTGACCTAGGCTTGACCAGAGAGGGCATTTGTACAAGAAAAACTGAGGAGATATCATAGACACATGTATGTAAATGCTGCAAATGATTCCGAACTGTTGAATGGCTGACTGTAAACTGCAAGAAGATTCAGTATATATTTGAGTTTATACATCTTAATATTGACAGCTGTTGGAAATTTCGTAAGATGAACTGTGTTCTTGGCTGCATGATTTGATATAGAAATTGAGAGGCAACTGTAGGAACTTCAACACTCGCCATTAGAAAGGACACCATGAATGGATTTTGCAGGTCATCTTGCAAGACTTGTTAGACTTGCCACAGGATGGATGGACAGGAGGAGTGGCCGAGCTACAGGACACAAGTCTTGAGTGCTGCATGGTCAGATCTCCCCTCCCTAATGCCAAGGGGGCACAAGGTCCAGCTGGATGTCATTGTCACTTGGGAGGGGGGGGGGTTGGGGCCATAACTCAGCCTCTTCCACCACTGGTCTGTCTATAAGACTGGCCGAGAAAAGGGGCTCAATTCACCTTGATTGCTTTTATGATGGATTCGGCGCCGTGAACAGACAAAATACGATTTGTAAAGGGCCGGGGAGCTAGGCAAGGGTGATGCGGCGAAGATTATAAGACTGACCAGTCCCATCAATCGCTGACCACTACTGACCACCGTTGACAGGGCAGACCAGCGCCTCTGACACTTCACTAAATTATCGGCAAATATTTGGCCAGATAAATAAGCACAGGGTGTGACGGCATGTCACTAAGGGGGTTGATGTAGGGTCCATGTAGGTGCTGGGGCTTTCCAAGGGTCAAATGGACTTGGCCCTGGTCAGCTAGCCATAAGACCCCTTATCCCAGGGCTTAAGGGACAGGTCAGAACAGGCATGGACAGATCATGATCAACTTGGCCTTAACCCATGGCCATGTGGCCTTACAGCCCTGGCCTCAGATGCCTCTGGATGCTTCCCATTGCCAGTCTCAGTGTCTTGGGTGAGAAGGGATTTATACCTCGGCGTGACCTCAGACTGACCAGTCATCAAAATCAGTCATCAGTCCATATGACAACGGGGTGGATGCTGACACCCCTCAGTCCTGCATCAGTCCTGCTTCAGCCCTTCTTCTGCTCTGCCCTTGCCCTCTGTCACCCCATCTCACCCCTGCACTCCACCCCAGCTGTCAGGATTAACACTCAGCTACACTTGCCACTGCCCAGTCCTGTGGCTGAACCTGGCCAGAGAAACAAAACACCTCATAATTCCAATCACAGGGACATAACTGACCGCTGCCTGGACACTACATTGACTGTCTATGGGGATCACCGACATCTCTGATTAACTTGTCTCTGTGCTGTGCTTCTAGACAATCATATTTCTTCTCATAATTTCTCCTTCTTAAGTCTGTATCCATTGCAGAAGTGCTTTAAAAATGGCTTAGAGAACTTCCATTATTTTGCATGGGATGACAAAAGGCTCATTTATCAGTTTGTCAGAGATATTCAATTAAGGGGGCTGTGGGAGTGAGAGAGAGTGAGAGACCAGTGATATTCATACTGAGCCCCAGTGTCAGTCTGTTAGGGGGGGCAGCCCCTCTTCCCCATCTCATTTTCCATTTTCTGAGGACATGTCTCCCTGCATAATGGATGGCCATCTGACCATCGAATGCCGACACCTCATCCAAACTTATTGTGAATACAGCATTAAGAAAGCATGACCCATAGAAGGCAGCTTTATCAATTCAGTTTATCAATTCAGTCCTCGTAAAACGACAATAAATGTGAAGACATCTTCCGCCCCATTTCTTGGCCCACCTCCAAATGTTTCACGAAGAGAAAAGAGGAGTACTTCCCGAGCCATTCCCTCTTCTTGCAACTCACAGGAGTCGTGGACCCAATTGACTAATGACTATCTGTATAGGTGTCCTACAGAAATATGAATGAAACATGAATGGATTACAATCTCACCAATTGGAAGGAAGGCATCTAGAGCTCAAAATGTCCTAACTTCTTAAATGCACCAATGCAATGATACTTGACACTTGAACTTGGAGATGTCGAGTACCCATTGATATATCTGATGGTATATAGTAATGCTCCTCAGTAAATTCTTTCTTATTTTCTGTCAAGCTCTTTCACACTCAGACTGACCAATTGTGGGTTGTGGCCTCCTGCCTGACTCTTCAATATTTTACTAAGTTGTTCTTTTCTAAATCAAAATATTATCGATATCTCAACTATTTTTTGTACCCCACTCTCTGAAATGTTTCTCTCTCCCCCCCTCATTTCCATCTCTCTGATACATGTGCATTTTTGACTGGCCATGCTCCACCTCACCACTGGCCCACCAGTCTCAATGCATCACCCATTGTAGGCTAAAGTGGTGGTTTGGCACAACCACAATGAGACTGCGGCCTTCATGCATATTTCATCCTTCCATTTGCTACACTTCTCCTGACTGGTGGTCACTGGCACTCTAAGCTCTTTCGATTGTTCGGAGTGAAGAATTATGACAGTTTTCACGCTTCTGCAAATTACTCATCTCTCTTTTCTTTTTACTTGAGTCTCTCTTTTCTCCCTTTCTCCAACAGTCTCTTTCATATATGAATTCATTTTTAGAAGCACCAAACGGAATGTCCCAATGGATTATGTAAATGAGTAGGCATGCTTATGTAAATGATTAAAATCTACTGATGTCATTAATGCACACAAAAGAGAAAGGATAGAAGAAGGGAGGGGGCAAGGAGAGGGAGAAGAAAAAGAGAAAAGGCAGGTAAGACGAAAGGCGGCAGAGGAAGTGGGGTGAAGTGGACATGCATTTGGTGAGGAAAGAGAAAAGAAAAGATAAGAAAGAGGGGGGATGAGGAGAACAAGAGAAAGAATTGGACGAAGGCAGAAAGAGGAGAGTGAGGAACATGATGAGGGAGACAATAAAAGAGGTGAATTATTTAAGAGAAGGAGAAAAGGATAGAGGAGCACTGAAGAAAGGGGAGGGCAGCTACCAAGAGCAGAGAAAAATACATTGGAGACTGGAGAGAGGGTTAGGAGAGAAGAGAAAGAGGAGCAGATTGACAAGGAAGGAGGGGAAGAGGAAGAACGGGTAGAAGAGGAAGAGGAGGGACATGCAGAAGAAAAGGACAATAGAATAGGACAGGAAGAGGAGGGAGATACACCAGAAGTATAAACTGTTTAGCTCCCGTATACCAACTTTACCGAGCTAATAAAAATGAAGCACTTGTTGATCAATAGTTCATGGTGATTCCAATAAACCAACAAAAAATTGGCTGAATAAAATCAGTTCAAAAGGGGCATGTGGGCAAAGAGATGTTAAAAGCTATTGATTGTTGGATGAATAAGCCATTTTAGTGGCAGGTCTCTGCTGTTTAAGATCATTCACATGTAAGAGCAAAGTTTTTAATTTACGACATTATTGTATTTGCCTAATGGTGGCCTATTGATTGTTTTAGTTGCTGTTAAAGTGTCCATAAAAAGTACAAACTTTGACAAATTACCTTCAGTTTTGACTTTTTGTGCAAGAGTGACTGTAAATACAGCATATTATGAAGAGTTAAATGTTTCATTGTGGAAGGAGTACTTATATACCTGGGCAAAGGGCCGTTAAGTGCTGGGTATTGATCTTGCTCTGTGCATAATTCTCTTCCATATGGTGAAATTCACAATTAATGGACCTGACAATTAGGAAATGTCCGTATTGCCTGTTTTCTGCAATTAGTGTCAGCAGAAAATGACACTGTGATGTGATGGGCTGCTTCTCAAATTTCATTGAGCCAAGACTTTTAGCCGTTTTGACCTTTACAGAGTCACTCAAGCGTGAAAGGGTCAAATCGGCCACTCTGCTTCCCTGTGAAGTCCTCTGAAGTCTTGGATCAGGGATCAGGATTTTGATATTTTGATCCCATCTGCGTGATGGCTGTTGATAATGCTATTGATAAAGCTATTGATAATTGTGGATAACCTTCATGATCACACTGACCCACATCGGCCACAGGTCAAACCGCCAACAGACAGACAGCGGCCCAACAATGAAATTGGGACGAATTGACCTTTTGATTGGAACCATTTTCCATTTCAATTTATTTCATGCTGTCAAACATTTCAGGGAAATCACCTTCAGTGTATAGCATTACCATGATTGTGAGATAACACTATGCAACAACCCTGAACAAAAACAACAAAAGGCAAAACCAACAACCCACATCCCCCGGGGGAAATGTTCATTATGGCGGCTGCCTCAGCAGTTCAAACATAACAGGTGAAGTGGCAGCTAACATTTAGTCAGCATTCAGAGTCACATGCAACATTTGCTCAGCCATTCTGGGTTCATTTCCATAAGTAGTCTGACATTTACAGTTCCTCGTTTCATCACATTTGACAAATTAACACACATGCTACAACACCCATGTGCTAAAGGTTGAAAAGGCCATTCCAATGATTTCAAATGAACAGCTCAGATCATTTGATGGACTTGGCTAACTAGCAAATATGAAAGTGAGACAGGAAAAGGTCAATTAATTAATGTGCCAAATAATAATGCAAAATGAAAAGATTGAAACTTTCATTTGCACTCTTCCTGTGCATCACATCTCTTCTTCTGAAAATGAGGATCTAAATTTAAATCCAGTTGACCTTACCTCTTTCAAAAAATGGGAAATTTGGATACATCGAATTATTAAAAAGAAAATGTATTTTAAATTTATATGGTCAATTCGATAATTACCAACAAATCAGCAATCATGACTTTTTCAAAACGCTTTTTCACTGTTCAGATGAACCTTTTAACACCAGAAAGCTGCATGAGGTTTAAAACCTACCTTTCAAATTAACCTGAATTATCCTGCAACAACCATTACTAAACTGATAAAATGAAGTGTGCATACCTGGTCTCTGAATGGCAGATTAGCGAAAGAAGGGAGGTTTTTGGACCACTTGACGGCCATGAAGAGCAGCCTGGCTGAACACTCGTAGATTGTTTCTTGTCCTGTCGGGTAGATGACGCCAGCGTCGGGGTAGGCTGCCATCTGCAGAGAGCAAGGATCAAACATCAATATGGCAAGAGTGAAGAGTCAGTCTTCTAAAATGCTTTTAATATTGGAGCAATTGAGTTTGTTTGAAGATGTGTTGTCTAATTCGTTTGCCAATGTGACCTCGATGAGTTTGAGAGTATTATCTCAGTTTGGAAGATGTTTTTAATTAAACTTTTAGACAACCTATTCTTGAACATCTTGAGCTGCATACATTTGCATGTGTTATCATAATAAGGTAATGATTTAGAGAGAAAAGAGATGGTCACCTATTCTGGGTGACATCAAATTTTTTAATCAACATGACTGCATTTATCAGTTTATGAAAACATGCATGTAATAGTGCAGATTACATTGCGGGCCTACAAAACAGGATAAAAGAAGTATTCAAATACCTGATGGGGCGGATGGTGGGGAACCAAGTGTCGTGGGTGGTCATTTTCCAAACTGGTTACATCAATATTTTCGTCATTTCCTGCAACACAAATAGGTGCAACATTGTACATATAATAATTATTTCTATTCAATGAGATGATTTGAAGTATACAAAATTTAACATTTGGTCTTCAAACATTTGTCAAAGAATGCTTTTGAATTTTCCTTTGGGTGATTACAAGCCATAGGAAGTGTCTAAAATAAAACCCTAAAATACAGGAAACACTCATTTTCCTTCTTTGTGAAAATTCAAAATGTAATATAAAGTTGTTGGAGTGAATTGAGTCTGATTGTCAGTCAGCAAATCTCTCTGAATTCTTTCAGTCTCATAATATTATCTAATTAGATTCTACTTTGTAATAAGAGTTAATTAATAAGAGTTACAAAATGCAACTCACCAGAGTCATCGTGTTCACTTTTAGGGAGTTCCCCTGGCAGAATACTGGGCATGAAGCGTCCGTTACTCGTGGGGTTAAAAGCAGGGTGGGTGGCTGACACAGTCGTGTGAGAAGCTGAGATGGGGTTTTCTAATTCCGCGTCCAGTTGGTCTGCCCTCACCTGGGCACTGTTCCTGGGCTGTCTTTCGTTCTGCACAGCTGAAGAAGAAAGTAAGGAAATATATAGTTATTTGGTGAGGGGTAATTAAATTGCAAAATATTTGAGATTTTTTAAATTGTTTTGAGTTGTATATTTGTGATGTGTATGTGTTGCTGGAATATGTACCAATATTGATTGGTGTTTAGATCTTTCATATGAGTTTTTTAAACTGTTAAATTTGCAAGGCAATTATTGAGGTGTCGAAGAATGAGCTGCTTCTCTGCATCAGCACCATTATAAGTTTAATTCTTAGACACACTGTACAATATCTACATACATAGAAAATCAAATGTTACTAGTTGGTACTTCAATAAGCTATAATATGTCTTTATAGCCCTGTTATACCTTGGCAATTAACCAGTGGGACATCTTTTGGTGTTTGGTCTATTTTTATCGTTTAAATATGAAGTAGCAAACAAAAGAGCTTCAGACGTCACAAGAAAGTTATAAGATGGCAAAAAAGCAAGTCAATGCAAAATATGTAAACATTCATAAACTCGAATGAAAACAAAAACACAGAAAAACAAAAAGTAAGGAAACGCAGCATGGTACATGGTAGGCAGGGTCTAAAACTGAAACTACTAAAAGTGAAAATTAACAAACAAGTATTACTGATTTTACCTTCGTAGCCTGTGAGTCGAACAACTGAAAAAACACACCAAAATTTCTGATTCTAACAGTAAAGGATGCATGTTATGATATAAATACATTTCGAAATATATGTTTACAATTGTGCACTTATTTTGAATATAATTAGTTAACATAAAATGTCTTCCTATGTTAGAAAGAAGGGAGCCCATGATTTGCTACTAATTACATTTATTCAAACTGTGAAGCTGATGTAAATTGCATTGTTAGCATTTTTTAGCCATTTGCAAAACCCATGGTGCACACTAGTTTTAAGTTAAACATGCATCCTTTAAAGTGCATGATTTTTTTTCTAATTAATTAATTTTTCCTATAAATTTTAATGTCGTTTCTAGGTTTTTATTTTTTGGGTAATTTGAAATAACATTCATACTACAAAATAAATACAAACAAAAGAAGAAAAATACAGGACAAAACCAACCAAGTTCCAACATTTAAAGCTCAAACAAAAACTGAAAAGTTAAAAAACAGGAAGGGTGAAATGAGAGACCTACAAGCAAAAGAAAAGCATCTAAGTTGCAAAGGAGCCTTAACAAGGGACTGCTTGATAATAGATTCAATTTATGGGCAAACAAATTGGGCTTAATATTCTGCATGGGGTCCAGAATGAGAGCAGGCTGCATCTTACCATGCTTGTAGTGCATAGCTGTTCACAAATGAAGCCTTCCTTGTTCGGACTAATTCTTTCTGAATCTAACGACTTAATCCATCCTAATTCGAACTAATCCCTCCTGTGCTGCGACTCTTGATGTGAAATAAAACAAACCCCCTACAGCCTGGGTCGGATTAATTCTAGATCTTTATGTCAGTCTGTGACGAATTGGCTAATTCCCAGCAACATCAGGCCAACCCAATGCTGCTGCTCTCTGCTCTGCGAATGAGGTGAAGCTTTCCTCTTGTCTCAGTATACCAATGTTCGGTGAAAGGATAGATAGATAGATAGATAGATAGATAGATAGATAGATAGATAGATAGATAGATAGATAGATAGATAGATAGATAGATAGATAGTTCATTGTTGGATGAATTGGTTGGGTAATGGTTGATCGACAGAAAGGGTGAAGCACAGACAGCTGATATAGATAAACTTCCCAGATTGATCATTGTATTTACACGCCTCAAAAATAAATTCTAGCACACGCAGAGCTCTCTACAATCTAGTGTGTGAGCCATTTCAGGTTGGAAATCCTTGGTTTGCTTTTAACTGTGACAGATGCACACTTTTATTTGTTCTTAAATCAATTAAGCCACCTCATTAAATTGTTCCCTTACGAACATGCTGGTGAGCGATAATGGGAGCCGCAAGGAAGACGCGCTGCACAAAAGGGCCGGGGGATTCCCAAGGAGGCCTGAGGGGTCCAGGGGTGTCCTTTGACCTTATGGGGTCACGTGACACTTGCCTTAAGGACTGGGACCTTAAGAGAAGATCCAACTGCAGATCCAAGATTCTAGTTTCCCATATTAAGTCATGCTTTGTGCGCGTCCTGATCCCCCGTGCTACAGGACGAGAATCGCCCGATTAGGCGTTATAATCCATGCCAGGGTTAGATCGAACGCCTCCTACTGCAGGACATTGGAAAAAGGGCTGTGTAGCTTGTTGTTTTCCATGTGCTTCGAAGTTTGGAACATTCATGACATCTATATTAAGTTGGTATGTATGTATAAATTAATATAAGATAAGGCAATATAGTGTTAAGATAAGGTATACGTCTGAAATTTGCAAATGGGGCGACACATGTGATGTATAATCTTGCAAATAATGACTATGTACAGCATAATATACAATAAAGTAAAGATGGCATTGCCATGACTGATTTCATCTTGCTTTTTGTTTTCTACACATATATGCTTAAAGAGCATTGGGAATTAAATCATTGAAGTAAATTCCTGATAAATGTATAATTGTTAGTGTATTACTATCACAATTGTTGCCCTCAAGCTTATTGCTAAACTTTATCCGGACCTGAGAAAGATAGTCAGATTTTCGTTCTACTCCTGGAGATCTGTGCTTGTGAGCTAGATGCGACATCAAGGCCACACAATTCTGCGCTCCTCTGCTGCGTTTTTGCTACACTTGCGCTAGAACTGGCCAGACACTCAGCTTTTGAAGTCTCCTTTTGCAAGCGTTATTCGTGATGCAGACAATTTCGAAAGATAACTATGTCCAAAGCATTTTTATTAAGAACTGATTGATTCAGATTCAGACATGTATCTGCAGGCGAAATAGGTCAAAATACATCGATACCTAGAAGGACTTCTCGAAGATAACAAAATGCTATTTTAAAATACTCGATGCATGTCATAACGTTTAGATGCACTATCTGTAAAATATTTCACAATCCCCTAAAGATACCTCATGAAAGTATACATCTTATAGAAAGATAGAGGTCAAGGAAGCATCTAAAAATAACTCCCGTCCTGAAATGTGACTATTGGTATTGAAAGGAAGGACAGGGAAATCAAACTAGGAACAGCTTCAACAGGCACATGTCCTTTGTTTCTTTCGTGTGTTTCTCATTTGTCAATTTGTGTTATTTCCTTGATGTCTTTTGTTTGCTGTGACGGATTTTCCTTTAATTCTTTACAAACAACGAAATAAAAACAATACTTTGGTGGCCTTTTACAGCTTGTCAATTATATTCCATCAAGCAGAGTCAATGAGCTTGATGTTTATTGTTCAAATCTGATGCCTAAGTTTGTGTGTGAACTACTGTTCATCTCATGGCAAAGTGTTATTGATAACCAATCTAATCTATTGTCTCCATTGAGGTGTTAATATAATGGAAACCGTAAATTTTATAGCCATCTTCTCTGACACCAGGAAATATGAGTTTATTGAAATTATTTTACTTTCTCTTATTTATTCTTTTAAATCCATTGTGTTGAGAGTTGGGAGGTGTAAAATCTGGCATAATTCGACTTGTCAACAGCGACACACAATAGGTCATAATGGGGATTATATGACTTGTAGTTTAATGTACTAGTTTCAAGCAGATACAGTATTGATGGAATTGATTTGAAATGACAAATAATTTGAAGAATCTGACATAGGACTGTATGTCAACAAATGTCATTTCAACTCAATTGACAAAGCTAATAATGGATGAATGGCTATAACTTCGTGTCAGTTGAAACCTGTGAGAAACCTATGGTGCCAATTGTTGGAAAGGCTGTTATGTGCTCTGCCATTGTCAAAATTAAATATATATGGAGTCATTTGGGGACTCAAGATAGAAATGTCAAAACGTGACGAGGTCAAGTCCATCATAGACATTTCAAGTGGACATTTAGTGGACAGGTCAACGTATGGCATGCGATGCACTTCTCATGCAACCACCATTCTCATTGTGAACGCAGTGAGATATATTATAGCAAGGCAGGTGATTTCCACTACCTGGCATAACGGAACATGGCATACTGTACTGGGACTGTTTGACATATAAGTTATTTCCAGATTTTCCAATATTTTAATCTTTAGCAACACCTACAGATCTCTATTTCCACCTATATGTTATTTAACTGGATATCAATCAATCATACAAAATCAATCAATCAATCAATCAATCAATCAATCAGTCAATCAATCGATAAATCATCGTATTATGTATCTGTCTGTTTATCTATTTATCTATAGATCTATCTATCTAATCTCTCACTGTTGATGCTGCTGATGTTAACCACTGATGCTAGGCCAGAAGTGCTAGGCTATAAAACCTCATGGTCACTTCATTTATGCCGCCATCTCTGGGCCAGCTAGGAGCTGCTGTGTGGCGTGCATTATTGTGGACAAGAATGGCGCGAGGATAGGGGCAATAATAGGCAAGTGCTTGAGAGGCCAAGCTACTTAATTATTCCATGTTGTAGCGGAAATTGTGATTTCTGCTGAAGCCCCAACTTCCGGGGGTGACATTGGACCCTTGATGTCAGCCAGGGCCTAATACCCCCTACAGATACCCCTCGGATGGGTCTATTTCCTGCCCCATGTTTGATGGCAGGTCACACGTGTTCTGGGCATTTGTGACATGGTGTCCAAAATAATCCACATCCTATGTGGTTGTTGTAGGTAGGGGGGGGTTGTCCAGAGGAGGGGGTGGGCAGGCGGAACATGGCAGCAACACACCAACTGCCAAACGTTTACCAGCTGCAACTAAACACTATGCATAGTATTAGTAAGCACTGCGGGATGCTCAAGGTTTGGGACACAAATCACACAACAGAAAAGAGATGTGCTATTTACTGTTGATGGCATTAAATTTTGTGTCAGAATACATACAACTATGTTTTGCTGAATATTGTACCAAAACATATGGTGTGTTTTCAACTTATCCGTTTTCCCTAATTGATTGTACAAAATTTGATTTGTTTTGCATTTTCGAAGCATACCTATATATTCTAAGGAAATGAAACTTTAACTCAGCATTGTATTGCAAAGCTTAGAGTGATGACTGATGTTATCTGAATGATTTAGTAGCATGATCATGCCTTCAGAAGAACTACTGATTTGTTAATTTAGCTTTAGCATTGCTATGAATTTGTTGCTCATGCTCATTGTTTCAATCATGTAGCTTCAATTTCTTCTACTTTTTTCTTCTGGAAACCAGTGGCTTGAAATGCATGATTAATTAAGAATCATGAGGGGCTAACCATCCTAATTAATTTAGCTGGTAAAGTTTATCCAGAAAGTAAGATTTAGCGTCTTTATCTGTCAGATAGCTTTGTCAAAAGGCGTTGGGCTAATTAATATTGGGTGTCAAGTTTTGTGGAAAGCCATAGATATTGCATCAAGTGGAACTTCTGGGAGACAAATCAGATTTTTTGTGCCTCCAGCCTCCGCCATTGATGAAGGATGAAGTAGCCCTTGTGGGGTTTAGGGCCCTTCTTGTTTGGTGTTAGGGCCCTTGCTGGTGGTGTTAGGGCCCTTGTGGCGTTGGCCTGTTGTGTGTTGCTGTCTGCTGTCACTTTTGTGGGTTTAACAGGAAGTTCTTGACGTAACACGTGACATGAGAAAGCCTCTTGATTGGCCCTTGCAGGTGACGTGCACGTGGATTCTCTTTTGGCTATTTATAACACCTGCTATGGCCACGCCACCTGTCGA
The DNA here is from genome assembly GCA_026936325.1 of Platynereis dumerilii. Lineage (NCBI taxonomy): Eukaryota > Metazoa > Annelida > Polychaeta > Phyllodocida > Nereididae > Platynereis > Platynereis dumerilii. Next base: position 71,076,907 of record JAPTHN010000001.1, on the reverse strand, counting down.
TTAAGCAAACCAATTAAGCATGCGCGCCAGAATCAAGCAAATCAATTACCAAATCAATTAAGGAACTCCGAGGGTACAAGCAAATTCACCTCTGCCAAAGCAATTCTGAGTTTTATTCAACCCAAACTCCGACACACGCTGAGCTCTTGAATGCATCTTGAAATAGCGCGAGGTTTCTGACAAGGCCAATATCAACCAACACATCAAGCCCTACTCTGCTCTACAAGCTCAAAATCTACAAATAAATGCCTCACGCCTTCATTTTTTCTCAGCCAACAAACCCCATTCATAAAACAATAAATTATCACAAGGCTTGATCAAGTGTTGATAAGATGTTGGATATTTGTTTCCTGGGAATGGTCACTTCATTCAGAAGCTGCCCTGAGGTCAATTGATTGTTCATCTGAATAGATAGGATCAGTAGGTCTAAGCATGGTCATTAACTGACAACATTTGAATGAGAGATTAGGGAATCTTCGACAATTGGATCACACATGATTTAATGAGGCATATTCAAATAACACCTATATCTCCAATGTATCTCCAATGTATCTCCAATGTATCTCCAATATATCTCCAATGTATCTCCAATGTATCTCCAATGTATCTCCAATGTATCTCCAATGTTTCTCCAATGTATCTCCAATGTTTCTCCAATGTATCTCTATCTATCTATCTATCTATCTATCTATCTATCTATCTATCTATCTATCTATCTATCTATCTATCTATCTATCTATCTATCTATCTATCTATCTTTTCTCCGCTTTTCTGTATCTACTGTTAGGGGCATATATCCTGAATGGCACCTTCTGTCAGAGAGTAGAGGGGAGATGGCATTTGTTGCTGGCTCTTAGTTTGATGGGGAGGGGGGGGGGGCGGTTATAGGGGATTGACTTCTGGGGGACTGCTGATCCGCCACGTCTTGCGCCGGCAATCTATGATGGAGCAGCCGGCCTGGAAATCCCTCCGACCCTTTGCTGTAATGCCACATCTCCGGCTGGCTAGAGCCCTAATTTAATAATTGGACAGAACACCGTCAAAAATGATCAGTCGGTTAAGCCCCCACTAAACCCCATGTTCTATGTCAGCCTGCTATGACCTGCCAGCCACCCAGCTCTCTGTCAGGGCCTCAAGCCCTCTCCAGCAAAGGTTAGACCGAATGTTGGTTGTTTTGTGACTTTTAAATTAACTTGAACAAATATATATATACAATTGAGGTAGTTCTTTGAATAAATTCAGGTCTGCGATTTTTGAAATCTCTTCAATCATGACTTGGACCTTTAGGCCTACTCCTCCTTGTTGTTTTGGGTTGGTAAGACATTAGATAACTTCGACATGATCTTTAGGTCGGTTTGGTTGTTATCACACTTGATACAACCTTGTCATGGTAGTATAACATAATTACAGAGCCGCAACAGGACCAACTCCCATCCTGCTGACTCTGCAAACACCAGCCAGAACCTCGAGCTACTCTAACCCCTAGCTTTTGGCCTGGCTTGAGGGCCTCGCATTTGATCGCCTCTATTTCCGAGGATCTGTGCTTGTTAAAGACCACAGTAGCAAGGGAAACTGTCATTAGCCAGAAATCCCACACAAAAGAACACTCCCTGTGCAGTATAGTCCTTGCCCCCTGCAGACCTGTATGTGGTTTGCTCTGTTCTGTATCAGAAGGTCTCTACATCTCTACAGTAACATCTCTACAGTATAAGACCTCTTCTCCGAGGGATCATTTAGTCTTCACTGCAGAATGTACACAGTGCTGTTCACTCTAACCAAGAGACTGACGGCATGCAACTGAAGTACTGCTGCTGCGATCGCTCAGTATTTACATTTTACAGTCACATACATGTAATATTTAATTTGTATAAATTTCTCACTGCTAAAAATAAAAACAAAATTGATATGATACTTCAGTGTGAAAGACTACATTATTATTTAATTTGTTACATTATTTTTTAATCTGTTACATGTCTTATTCTCTTTATTGTCTATTGTTTTTATTATTTTGATTATATATCTTTATTTTATGTTCTGATTGTATATACATGGTATATGGGCCACTTGAAAAACAGCTTTGCTGAAGTGTTACCCATTTGAAATATATTCAATAAATAAATAAATAAATATTATGAAACATCATACTTTTATTTTTACTTTTCAAAAGCTATACGCTTGCACTCTGGATGTGAGGCTGAAAAATAGACCTTCAAATCCTATCAAGCCACCTTGCAACAAAGATTCTCAGAATCAAATCATCAAAGACACAAGGTCATTTCTACATATATATATAGGAATCTCTGTCTGCTTCTTAGAACCGCAAAAAATATAGGCAGGCCATAGATAATTGGCCGTCTTGATTTTGGCCGTTTTGCTGTCCCCCAATTATAGCCTTTAAATTTTGTTGAAATTGAAATCAAGGCTAGTCTTGGACGTGTGACAATTTGAAATCCAACAAAATGTCAAAGAATAGTCATCTTACATTTAAAGACGGATAGAAATGCCCTCTGAAGATAAACAATTCCTTTGTTACCTGCTTCCTGATGTGGCAAACGCAGAGTGGCCTGACTAGGGCAATTATGCTACTTGTGATGTGATTTCCCACTCAGGTCAGAAGCTGTTTGCCAATCTCATCAGCATTCAGCCAGTGTTTAGGGGCGTTCTGGGTTGCTCCTAATTTGCTTGATTAGGTCATATGTGAGGACTAACGAAGGCAATTTAGCAGTAAACCAGCTGCTGGGGCAAAGGCATCATGCTTGACAGACTGATACCTGATTTAGTCAGTGTCACACTCCGCCATGCTGTGTCTAAACTGTGCCTGGCTGAAAGATTAATTCAAACTGGACTCGGCTAACCACAAATTACTTGGTGAGGTCAGCCAGTTTGCCACCACGGACTAAATTGTGGTTTTTCTAACCACCCTCCCCCTTCGTCCCTGTAATTCAGTCATTGCACTGTGCTGCAACTGTCAATTTAGTCTCAACGGAAAGTACTTTCAGTTGAGCAGAGCACAAATTATCAGAAACATTCGAGATTCCAGGTGGAAGTTGCCTGTTACATCAGCACTTGAAGAAGGTATTGCAAAATCCGTTTTCCTTCTTTAATGTATGACTTCTCTATGTCGCAATTATTCACACTGTTGCAGTTTTATGGCACTGGAATGCAAGCTTTAATGGACATTGGGTCAATTGTTTACATCGATTGGAGCTTTTTTAAAAGCAATAAATGCAAACTTTTAACATTTCGGATAACTGGTGAAACACATCCATCAGAACATCATGATAAATGGTTTTGACCAATCCATCCTTTTAAAATTATCTTCCACACTGATACTTAAGTTGCTGCTAATTTAATGCTAAACAGTAAACACTGGTCGATAACAAACTGGCCTCCCTGGTGAGATATGTGCAGTCTGTGGCAGAGGACAAATCCGTTTACTTTGTGTTTGCTGTTGTTGAGAAATTAATTGTCTTGGCATTGGCACTTGAACTCCTGCCTCATTTGTGATCATTCGCCTAATTACCTTGGACTGAAATAACCCATTTGTGCTTCTGTGCAGACAGTAATCTCCTATTAGATTAAGGATTGCGTAACGCATGGGGGACATGGTGACCCCCTAATCCGCTGACCCATTTAACCTGCCTGCCTGCCTGAATCAGACCTGCCTGCCTGCTGAGTCTTGTGTTCCAATGTTTCCTTGTGTAACTCAGGAAGCCAGGTTGATCAAAGTTTATGATCAAACCTGCTGGCAACAAACCTGCTGGCCACAAACATGCTGGCAACCCAGTGCAAATTGGATGGTTCCCAGCAGGCTTATTTTAGCTGCCATACAGCTAGCTATAATTATTAGCTGCTCAATTTTTATTCAGGCAGATATGACTGTAAAAATAATGTTTTATTTTTATTTGCAAATATTATTTCAGAAGGGTAAAATGGGTCAGTTACAGCTGTTTTACACGATGCCCTTTGATTCATCAGGTCTATGCTATATGATTGCTGACACAGCAAACACATTCAGATGAAATGGTAGAATTAATGCAGATGTTTAAGTCACTCATGTACATGTCACAATCAATTGCTGGTGTGATTCTTCCAAGTTCTCCACTTTCTTTGGTCTATGCAATGTCAAATAACAAGCAGACTGGTTGTTTTAGTCAGTGCACAATGTTAACCCACACACGAATGTCTCTACCTTGTTCTGGTTGTTTATTAGATTTATTCCATTCCAAGTTAATGCAGTTGGTGCAAGGCACTGCAAGCTGCTGGCTACGTTTGCACTTGACGCCAGCTATTCATTGCAAACCAAAGGCCCCTCGGATTGCCCATTGAGACTCCTGATCAGGACTACAAATGCTTCTCCTTACAGCCCCAAGGGAAAGCAGCCATTTCTGTTTAATCTTAATATCATTAGGAGTCTGCTGCGGCTTATTATCTTTATAGGTATTTAATTAATCTGATTTGCCTGGCCTGTGAACTGGAGTTCTTTGCCTTATTGGTGCCTTAGTGGAGTTAGCAGTGAATTCTTTGATGAGTTTCCTTTCGCAAGAGATAGCCTGACTCCTCTGAATACTAAACACTAAGCCACCATGGGCTGTGAGGGCCTGTGAGGTATGAAGCTCCTCTTGTGAGGCTGAATTGACTTTCTCATAAGAGCATCAGAGCAACAGTGCCTGTCTGGATATTATCTGTGGATGTGGGCACAGGATGAAATAAGACACTTCATTCGCCACATCTCTGGCACATCCCTGGCACATCAGCCAGCCTTTGATAAGTCCTGATTCACCCGCAAAAGATCCAATGGTCTCCCACACTACTCCATTGATGTCCATTGATGTCCCTGATTAAATCATCTTCACTGATTCCTCAGCATATCAGATGCAACATTACTATAAGCTCATTATCTCTTTTCCATTCTTATCTGTCCACCTCTTATCTGATTCATTCTATCTCATCTTAGTTATCTGATTATCTGATCTATGAAAAAAAAACCATCTTGACCAATTTGTCCAAAATTTAAAAAGGCTAAAAGTATTTTTTGAGTTAATACAGTGGTATCAGTATAGGACTATAGCTGTACGTACAAAGCAAGAATTTTGTTTTCAAATTATACACACAAATTCATACAATAAATAGATGTGTCTTATGATGCAGAATGAGAATAGCATATACATATATATATAAAGACACAGTCCTAGAAGTTGTTTTATCTTGTTTTTGATGTTTTACAGATTTGCAAAGTAGGCCTGCAACATTCACATGTACCATTTCGATAGGTAGCCTTATGAAAATTTAATTTGAACCACTGCTAATCAACTGACTTCATGTTTGAAGTATTTGATGTGGTCTGATACCATTGGATAATTATGATTTGACATTTGCCAAAATCACCATGAGCAAAGCTATTTCTCCTATTAAGAGCATATTGGAACACAGGTGATTCAATTTGGCGTGACATGCCTTTAATAACTTCAATGGTGTATGGATTTAACTCTTTGCATATTTCATGACTGTTTAAGTTTTGACATGTTTTGCATGATTTCTTGGTAATTTGAACTTATTTGCTGTTTAAAAATTCAGCAGATAATATTCCTGTAGCCTTGATATTGCCATGGGCATGCTGCTACTGATGGGGAATATGTGTGCTGCAGTAATCCCGACCTTTGCGGTTTGTTTTCTTTGATTTTATGCAACTAATTTGGTGTTTGACTGGTTCTGAGTTCTGGCAGTTCACGAAATTATACTAATCAGTAATATTATGTTCAGGCAAACACTGCAGGAATTAAGCTTATTCAGTTTAGCACTGCTACTTAAAGATACAGGAAAACCGAAAATTTACAAGAATCAATAGATTTCAGCATTGTTGATTTTTGTTGAAATGATTAGCACAATAAATGACTGCTGTAATAGTCCCAGTGCATCACAGAACAACCTAATTTTGCCATTGTAATAATATTAATTAGGGGAAGTTCATTGTCAACTCCTAATTTAGCGACTAGTAACGATTTCCTGAAGATTCACATGGCATGAAGGCCAATCAAACATTTTAATGCCTCTTTCTTGATGTTATTGTTTTTCTCCTGGTCCAATACGGCAATTAAGATTAGGTCCATGTTCTAAATATTGTCAAAGGTGAAACTTTTGGCTACAAAACACACCGAAGAAGATAATTACAAAAGAAAAAGGCACTCTAGATAAATCTACACGTGTACACAACAACAACAAAACAAGAATGAAACCAAAAATCTAAAAGAATAAGTTGATTAAAATGAGATCTCACCATCTTTGTTCATGCCCATCTGGATGCACTTCTTGAGTCGGCAGGCTTGGCATTGGTTCCTGTGAGCTTTGTCTACTGAACAACTTCCTGTTCCGGCCTGGCATCTGGAACAATCAAGTGTGACGTCATCAGTTATGTCATTAGCACATAATCGCATCAGAATATCACAGCATGTCAATTGGAATGTGTTTAATTGGTGGGGCGATCGATGCGGTCAGCAAATTAAGTAGCGCTGATCCCCTGAAACAATACATGTGCTAGTTGTTGGGATCAAGGTCAGACATGCAGAGTTTGAAAGGGTCTAAATCAAATAGTTCCTTCACGAATCCTTTCTTAATACAGGCCTAAAAAATACCATGCATGACCTGACTACTCTAAATTAATGAAGCAGCAGTTTCTTAGTTTGTACATTCATTGTTTCTGGGTTCAGGCATGCATCAAGTGTCTGTTATATTTATAATGTCATACTAGGGGTGATAAGGAGGTAAGAATGAAATAATCTGGGGCTGACTTTCGTCTAAAGGTCTAAGCCAGTCAGAGAATTCCCTGGATATGTCAGCTCCATTAGTCTATCAGCACCAGAGGGGCTGAATTTGAATACTTAGATATTTTCAAAGACTTTTGATTAAAAGTCGAATTGCAAATTATTCCATATCGATTGGGCTCACACAAGTTTGATTTATCTCTCGATCCAAAAGTGAAAAAACGACATTTTAAGAAACGTTGTTTTGTTCCTTTCATATAGCCATGATTAACTGTCCTGACTGCATTGCAATAGCTGTCTAGGGGCTGTTGGTGTTCAAGTGTTTAAGAGAATGCTGTACAGAAATTCCAATCGATACTGATGAAAAATTGCTGCACAAATTGTGTCTTGTGGCAGTGCTATTATTTGTGGCAGTAAAACTCAGTCTCTTTCAAATATTGTAACAGGTGACTTGATTAGCTCAGGGGTACACCAGTGGTGCTGAGCAGGCCTGGGATCCAGCAAGGCACTTTCTTTGTCCTAATGTATTCCTGCTGTTATAAATTGTACGTTTGCTCTGTTATCTGTTGAGGGGAAATTTGCACTTTAGTCCTGACAAAAGTTTGGCTAACTAAATGCTCCCACACTGGCCTTGGGCTAGTGATTGGATAATGCAATATTTTTGCTGCTGATTGAATATTTCAGGAGACCACAAAGGTTGCCCCAGCCAGCCAGGGCTGTTCAAATCCGTTCACAGTTTGATCTATCGTTTACAGTGTCTGCCCCCATGGCTATTTACTGTTCTTTATTTGGTTTTATTTTATGTTTTCTTTTTATCTTTCATTTCATAACAAAAAAAGTTCAAGTTGCCAAAAAGTGAAACTTTATGCTTTGAGCAGACGTTTGGTCCTAACTTTTTAATGTTGCCTACTGGCACATGGCGGTTGGGGAGTGAATCTGCCCTTTGTGCACATGACAAATGAGTACTTATTGTTAATAGGTAACTGATCATTTGTTTTCAGTGCCACTGTTTTTGGTTCTGGGAAGGCATTTGACGGTTGCCAAGTAATGATGATAAACAAAGTTTGATTGCGTGTCCGACTCGTAAGTACGAAGTGACGTAAAGGGCTAAAAGGATGGCTCTGCCATCTGGTGAATAGTGGCCACAATAGGGGGAAATGTCAGCGTTTTGGCAAAGATAATAGGATGACTTTCACCCAGATAAAAGGATGGCTTGTGACCATAATGGGATGGACGGACTTTGTGAATCCAGGGGAGGAGAACGAAGCGACCAATGAAGCAACCAAGGGTATCAAGGGAAGCACTGATCCATGACGGTGTTGGCAAATTACCTACACCCCACTGGGGCACCCTCTGGGGCACCCACAGGGCCAGTTATAACCCTCTATTTGCCATATTTGCCAGGCTGCTGTAAAACACCCCCCTTATTTGAAAACCTTCCAAAGAGACAGTAAATGTCAGAGAAGACACTTGACAGTAACATCAAGCAAATTATTTGTGACTCTAATTTTGACAATTTGGAAAGCAATTCCAAACAATTTCATTGTGCTTTTTTCTGCACTTTTGGCTGCTCGATCTGGCATCCTCTCTGATCTGTTACGCTGGCTGCCTTAAAGCAAAGAACATCCCCAATTCAGGATTTTATCTCGCCATAAACGGGCAAGACAGCACTGTCAGCTGCTGGTAATAATTATGCCATGAAATATGACATTTACTGAGCAGAGCTTTATTTATAACTTGAAGAGGCAAAAAATGAAAGAGAAAAATAAACAATAGATAACAATTCTGTCCGTTTGAATGAATCTGGTTTATAACTGGGTTGTTCAGCCAATTGTTGGGTCATTATGTCCAAATTTCAAAATATGAAGATGATAATTATGGTGGAAACAGTAAAACCACAACTGATGCATCCAGAGACTTCTGAATGTTAATTCTAGAATCATCAATATTCCTTATGAAACATACCTATCTGATAATCAATATTGATTTTTAATTTAGTAAGTGGAAGTTAATACATTTCATAGATCTATTTATTAATGATAAAGAAAACAAACATTAGCTAGGAAACAAATATATATATGTTTATGGTGGTTATTCTTTTCTCTCAATCACAATCCGCCAATCTTAAACCAAATGTACTTATAAAAGACCTATGAACTGCATCATAGTCACACTCCCAAAATCATCAATGAACAAGCAATACTGCAGCCTGAACATTGAAAGTTGAGGCTGACAGCAGTGACTGAATGTTGGTGCCATAACGAGGCAGCAGGCCAGATGGGCCAGAGAGGGTTCTCCCAAGTGCAGGATGCACAATACTGTTCACACATGACTGACCAGCACCCCTCCCTTTCACTAATTGCACCCAAGCAAAACCTTCAGTACTTGCCCTGATTTAAGACTGTTGTATTTGTACTCTTCCTAATCAAGCATCAAGGCAAATCTGCCTTTATATTCAGGGCTATTTTGCACAAAGGCTGGCTACAAATTGACCCTATTTTGCCCCCATCAAATCGCAGGCAGCGACAGTTGTGTGTAACTGATGTTATTGAAATGATTGTCAATGTCCATCTCATACAAAAGATATGGCAGACTGGGTGGAAAGTACTTTGATTGATTAAATTGTTTGATTTCCACACTAAATGTACAGTTGTAAGGCATTAGCTGATTACACAATTATGCAATAAATTTAAAGATGACGGATGGATAAATATATAGACAAAAATATCAAGAGATAGATAGTCAGACAGCAGAAACTGAGCTGATAGATAGATAGATAGATAGATAGATAGATAGATAGATAGATAGATAGATAGATAGATAGATAGATAGATAGATAGATAGATCAACATGTCATCCAGGAGATTCAGACATATTGTCTTAGTGTCAAAAACACCTAAATTCAGCAAATAGCTCTGAATGTGCCACTTTTCGGAGCTATTGTCTGTATTTAGTGATATTCAGACCTATTATCTGAATCATACCTGATATTTTGGAGTATCTATTCATGTTCAGTCATGTGGACGCTGTGCTGAATAAATTGGACGCACCTTTCTGTAATTGGGATAGATCATTAAGATTCTTCTAGGCTTAGTAGGCAGGCCTAAATGTATTGAGACGATATTAGAATGTACTGAACAAATGTGGATAGAATATCTTAAGTCTAGGTCGTTTTATTTGTACCTTGCCCAGGGAAATATTATAAAATCAGGGAAGATGTGAGAGAATTTATATGACAAATTCAGGAAAAATACGGAAAAATGAAGGAAAGTGTGATTTTGCCTCAATCTTACGGGTCTCAGGAAAGATATCAAATCTCCAGTAACAATGTCAGGGAAATATTGCATGCCCAAGCCATGGGAAAACCTATATATTTTCAGTGCTATGTGTAAAGATAGAACTGTTATTCTTTAAACTGCACCAATACCACAGATCATTTCACAGATCATGCACATGATCTGTACCAATGATCTGTTGGATGGATGGATGAACTGAGCTTTACGTCCTGTTTGTATGCACTAGGTCAGTTATAATTAGGACATGAAGAGGAAACAGCAATGAGGCGGAGAATGATTGAAACAGCCGTCCAACATAGACCTAGGTGACCCAGGAAGAGCTGGATTACAACCCTGGTTCAAGCGATTGGCAGCCCAGCGGCTTACAACGCTACCACTATACCTAAGAATATCCAGTGGACACTGGATATTCTTAGTATATACCAACCCCCCCCCCCCCAAAGTTGGACCACCTCCTCAAGCATGCACTGTTTACACAGACTGTAGGACCAGTGCTAACCCCCCCCCCCCTTGGTGTTGAAAGCTGTTGAAGGTATTAATACCATTAAAATGATTCAAATAGTGAATTATCACTTATAAAAAGATTCAAATAGTAAATATTATCATTCATCAATATAAGCTATTGTAATACTACAACGAATTTTGTACCGGAATACCCCACAGAAACTTCTTAGTACCCGTTGCGTTAAATTTAGCATGTTTAATTGTTAGGCAGTGGAAAGGCATTCACACACGTTTCATTGAATTGCATTGCCTTGTAGGACTACTGCATTGCATTGCATATATATAAATATCATTGCAGAGAATGGAGTTAATGAAAGGTTACATGGGCTTATCATCTTTGTGCCTTCAACATGATAGTGTTAATACTGAGCTAGAAATGTATTTATTTATTTTGCATCTGAGACTTATTTAATTCGTTAAGTTACAGCAAATAACAGAAATTAATTTTCTCATATTTAGTGCACATGCATTCAATCTTGGGCTTGTCTTAAACTTCCTTGAATTAAATGTCTTGTATACTATTTATGTTTATATTATAATTGTATATTACAGTCAATATGTAACCAGGTCAACTATACTAATAATTCTATGCTATTATACACATTTTAACAAAAGAGGGTTGATAAGATACCCCAATTATATATGCGGGTGTATCAATGAAACAAAAGGGGTGGCAATCAGTGGCATGGAACAGGAGGGTGGGATAGACCTATTAATTGACATAACTTTCAGCTTTGCTTTTGCAACCAGTACAATAAATTTTAAAATTTTTGATATATTTAGATGTTTTCAGAGGTCAATTTTTCCAATGTCATTCACAACAATTATTGATGGAATGTATAACTACACGGCAATGTTTGTATCAGACATTATTTGTATGCTCAAAATCAATCATTCTAATGAGAAAATTAAACACCCCACAGGCGAACGTATACAATATGTCTGGGGGGGGGGGGCAAGACACTTTAAATTGCAGGCATGGATCCAGAAAAGGTGTAACAAAGGGGTTCTACAGTTTGAAATGTAAAAAACATATCTCAAAATTGTTCACATGTTTTACATTCACATTAATTAAGGAACGGAGGCAGGGGGGGGGGGGTCAAACCTCCTGCCCCCCCCCCTCCCTGGATCCGCTACTGTAGTGTGTGGAAATCCAATGCGTTTCCTTACTTTCCCCCTTCCAATCTTAATTTTGAGCCTGGGGGGGGGAATATAGTACAGGTCTGGAGAACTGAAAAAGTGAACAGGAAATTGTATTTTCACCATTGATCATTGGGGGAGCTGTAGCAGGGAGAGCTCCCCCACTTTTCTGATCTCAGCTCCCCCAAGCTACCCCCCCCCCCCCATTTCCATCATTGATAACCCTATTATTGATGTTATTTATGGAAAATAAAACGTGATGCAGCAATAGCCTCAGATGAATATAAATAGTTTACAGACAAAATGAAAAATGAGGTGCAGAAATACAGGAGGTAAAGCATCACATCCATGTGATTGCCCCCTGGTGTTATTTATGGAAATCAAAATATGATGGGTTGTCGAGTTCATAGGTCTGTTTGGGCTCACATTTGGAATTTAGATATTATCCATTATACCTAAAATAACCTATTCTAAAATGTCTTTTATTCTCAATTGTAACGGATGCTTCAATGTTTTTAAAACAATTTTTACTAAATAACAAGCCAGCATCCCTGCCTTTTCACTGGCTAGTGGGCTACTATCTACATGGGCTGGTTTAGAAACGGACTTATTTGCTGAAATAGACTAAATTCGGAGATATTGTCTGAAAAGTGGCACATTCAGACCTATTACAAGTCTGAATTTAGGGTCATTTGACACTAAGACAATATGTCCGAATTTAGCTGGAGGACAGGCTGGATAGATAGATAGATAGATAGATAGATAGATAGATAGATAGATAGATAGATAGATAGATAGATAGATAGATAGATAGATAGATAGATAGATAGATAGATAGATGCTGGAAGTAACACTTCCCAGCACAGAGTCAATGTTGTCAGAAGCCAGAGCAGAGCACATCACTAGCTGGGTGCATAGCTTTATCAATTATGGAAGGAATTCCTGAAAGTTTGATGTCCATGTCGTCCCAGTCATGTCTGACCTTTCATACAACAAGCAAGGATGGCCTATGGTGGCTGACTTGAATTGCAAGCAGTCTGCTGGAAAATGTTGTGTTTTTGTGGTTAACCAGTTTACCAGGTGTTTTACAACCAATCATTATAGTATGAGATATTTATTTGCGGTTGGTTAAATCACTCAAAATACAATGGTGCAGTATGCATGCAGTGGCTTATTTCTGGAAGGTTATGTACATTTATGTACATAACATGAGAGCATCACTTGTTGAAATAATAATTGAGTTCATTTTCCTTAATATGTTGGAGAAAAATAAAACATGAATGATACCAATTAAAAAAATGAATTTGACAAAATTAATAAAGTTGCTTTATTTATTATTTATAAAATTTATTTTAAAAGCACATGTGCATCAAAATGCATCAGTTAACAGAGCTGGTTTAAGGCTAATCTATTTAAGGGCGAATGACCAGTGGTCCACCCTTAATAATGCATGTTTTTGGCCTTTAACTGCCTTGCAAGTGGACACTGATCTGTCAATCCAATATCTCAATGCCTTAATTGACACAATGTTGTCACTTTGTGGAAATTAGGAGGCTAATAAGATCAACTTCAGAACCATCAGTCATTTATATGAGATGTCATCAGTCCAAGAGAAAGGTCAGTTTGAACTAATCAATTACAGATATAACAGGGTTGACATATATATTTAAATGTTTTATAACTTATCTATCTATCTATCTATCTATCTATCTATCTATCTATCTATCTATCTATCTATCTATCTATCTATCTATCTATCTATCTATCTATCTATCTATCTATCCATCTGTCCATCTATCTATCTATCTATCTATCTATCTATATGATAGCCTACTCAAACATAAGGAAGAGATGTTTCCTCTGCTAAATGTTCATTTCAATTTTAGGCGTTATATCCACTTAGAAGCACGTTTTCCAAATTAGTTCTGAAACTTGAGCATAAATTGAATTTCACACTTGCTTTAATTCTTCAATTCGGGGGCTGAAGTCAGTTGAAAAGGTGTGACTAAAAGTGTAATTTAACACTTAATAAACAATTGATTATGGCCTTTTGCAGGTTGGTGCAAGCATTACAGTTTATGAATATTGAACACGGGGCCATCGAGCCAATTTGTTCCAATTTGCAGAGAACAAAAGTCCTTTTTATTTCTTTTTCCACCAGTAATTTAGCAAGTTGTCAGAAATTTCAGGAAGTGCCGATTTGGCTTCATTCCTGCTTTTCAACTATAGAATTGCTGAGCGTCGCTAACTGTTCAGTTTTAAGCTCTTTATCGATTGTTTGGTTAACCAGTGAGCCACGTAATAAGCCCGAACGTTGCATGACTTGGTGAAGGCCTTTTCATTTTGTCCTCCATTGATCCAGCGCTTGATTGAATGCGCTTTGCTTCCTCTGGTATATTTGCTTCCTGTATACAATCAATGTACCCAATGTGGACCTGGGCCTATAAGTGCCCTGTTAGGTATTTAGGTGTGAGGTAGGTAGGTTGGTAGGTATGTATAGGTAGGTAGGTAGGTATAGGTAGGTAGGTAGTTGGGAAGAGCAAAGCAGAGATGTAGGCATATGGAAGTATAAAACAGATAGATAGATAGATAGATAGATAGATAGATAGATAGATAGATAGATAGATAGATAGATAGATAGATAGATAGATAGATAGATAGATAGATAGATAGATAACCTTGAACTTCACTTGTGATTCTTGTATACATTATATGCCTTCCAAGTTCCAAATCTGCTTTTAAGAGAACTATTGCAGACATTTTGTCGAATAATTAAGACCACCATACCTGTATATCAATTTTCTTCTGACACTTCTCTTGAAGAATCCCGAGCAGCCATTGCAAGCCAGGATGCCATAATGTTTGCCACTCGAGGTGTCTCCACACACCACACAGGACAGTCCTGGGGAATTTCTCTTCAAGGGACCCCCTCCTGGTGAAGCTTGCATGCCCATACCTGACAAGGGGGGAGGGGGAGTTCCCACTGCTGAGACTGTGGTGATTGCTGGTCCAGGGGAGCGGCATAACGGGGGAAGGGTGTCCGGGGAAGAGGGGGCTGGAGAACCACACGGGCTGACCGAACCTGGCAATAAAAAAAAAAAATCAAAATATGAGAATAATAAAATTTATGCAAAATAAAACAATTTCAATTCAAGAACTAATTTTAAAATTTGAAACAAAATTTCCATTGCACGTATAGGCTTATCTATATGCATGCCTAGTTCTCAAAGTAGTTTTTAGAAAAGCAACTATAGGCCCTTTTGGCAAAGACCCACACTTGTAGGCAGATATGAATTACGACAAAGTGTTTTTTTTTGTCCTAAATGTGCATTGTTCAATAGATCTCTTACCGCTTTTAGTGAGATCGAGAGGAGCTCCCCGTTCACTGTCGATGCTGTCGTCTACCCCAGCGGACACGATGATGTCTGAGCCATTCATGTGGTCATCCCTACATCCGGTCATTAGTGGAGATCTCACATCTGCAAGAAAATAGAACATTATGAATAAAATTATAAAATAGTGCAAAGAATGGTGATGCTTTCTTTAAGAAAAACAATCAACAGATTGATGTGTTAAATTTGGTTGATTCGAAGCTCCGCTACAATGTATTGGCCAAAATATAGGTACAAAGGCACTGCACATTTGGTTTCAAAACCAAAGTTTGACTGAGTCTAGTATTATAAATGGTGTTTAAAACCAAATTCAGTATTGTGTTTAAAACAAAATTAGTATGGTGTTTAAACCCAAATTTAGTACGATTTTGGAAAATCTAGGTTCTTGTAGGTTCTATTGATGAACTTGCTGAACACGTGGAGTGTACAGAATTAAAAATCATTATCCTTAAGATGACACCCTTTTATATCCTGTTGTTTTTGTCAAGTGACTTCCTGCCATTAATTGTGATCTGTTGTTAATCATTTCTTGGCAATTCTTCATTTCTGTCATTAATTTCCGATTAATATTAGTATGAGATTATCAAACACAGCTGACATATACTATTTAGATGGTGTTGATATGCATAATATTATCCAGATAAACAGCCAGTCGGCAGGTTGACATGACACATTGTTATTGCAGTAATAATAATATATTATTATACTATGAGACTTGTTATGTTGAGTATTTCTCATGGTTTCCATCAAAAAATAATTCAATGGTGGTGAAACGTTAATAAGGTACTTAGAATTGTGACAGTTGCTACTAACATGAATTGTTCATCTCCACACAGAAGCAAGTGACAAGTGCCTTCATCAATTATTGTAAACAACTATCTTGGTTGCATTTCTACTTATAATTAATAGGAGGTATGGACAAAAATAAGGTTTGCTTCTCTTTTTGTAAAATAATAATTATCTTTGCTCATGGCATAAATGATTTGTGTAAAATTATAATACCATTATAATTTCATCAACTTCAACATTAGTTGCAAACAATTCCAATTCATGGAAATACAAGAAACTTATTTTTCTTTTATATGTCAATTTTCCTATTTTTGTGTCCATCTCATTCATCATAAATTTACCAGAATTTTTCATAGAAATCAATAAAACCCAGTGGACTTCAGAGCAAAAGATCATATCAGCATCAGTGAAAAACAATGGCAATTGTCATTGTCCTCTTGATGTGGAAAATTTGTCACAATTTGTCATCAGATGAGGGTGACTGGTCAAGGCAGGTCAAATGGCCAACATCAAAAAGGGGTAGGGAAGGGGTGGTCCCACAACCCTCTGGGGGCTTATACAATCTGTGACAATGATTGCTAATTCGTCATGGTGTGAACTCGTGTGGATCATATTGGTCTTGGTTTGAGAAATCATCATATCACCACAGATGAGATAAAGTTGTGTTTATAAGATAGAGCAAGAGATAGGTCTTGTTTTTTCAATATATATTTTCAAAAAGAAATGATGTCTACCATCAGAGTCTTATTTTGCCATATATTGATCAAGTCATATCTGTCATATCTGTCGTAAGATAGGGGTCGGTATATATACATATAAGTTCCTGGTGGATGCTTTCACTCAGAAAGATATAAGTGACACCTCAAATCAGAATATATGTGTTATGCAGAAGGGTAAATTTGTTGGTAAAGTGAAACATCAAAAGATAGTCCAAGAAAATAAATCTAAAACATATGTAGAAAAATATAAGAACTGTTTATGTATGAAGATGATCTATCTATACTTAGGCAGATATTTGCAAGATATTCATAATATTTACGTTAGCCAAACGACAGATTTCATCTGATTTGAGATTTCACGGGGGCAATCAGATCTAAAGTCAAAGTGACACATGATAGACAATGAAGACCTCGCTTGATTGACAAGGACCACCCAGGCTGAGGGTCCCACTGGGCTGACAGTGGGTGGTGGGGCTTACCCCTTGCCTCCACACGGCCCCGCCCTATCAATCAAGGTATCTATTGGGCCCATAGCTGATGCTCCGAACCACTGCTTGCAAGTCAATGTGGTTTGACTCCACTGTGCACCATGATTCTGGGGTAGGCCAACTATTCTGACTCTTCTGAAAGTCTGTTGAGATGGTCATGGATTTTGACTACCTATTGAATGCCTTTAACAAAAGTGATTTGAAATAAATCTTAGATATTCTTCAGTTACTTTGTTGTATATCACTGTTTCTTGGTCAAACCTACTTTACAAAGTGGTCTTATTTTTTCACTCATTGTTTTCTTGGCAGTTCTTTTATTATTGATCGTCAGACGGTTGCTGTGGGATTTTATTCATCTTTATTTTGTGAACTTTATTTATACATAAACTTGTCTGCAGATAAGTGTCTATTGAATTCAATCAAATTAAGTGAAAACATTGAAATTGCCATAATTTGTACCGGTTTCCTTCAACAAAACATCCAATGTCATCCATTCCACTCGGACTAGTTCTTTGGCTGATGAAGTTGAATCTAAAAGATGAGCACTGCTAAAGTAAACTGCCTCACCCCCAGATGTCTTCCTAAATAACCCAAATTCCCAAGAGAGTTTATGCAAAAACTCAAGAATTAAGATCCACTCTCAACAACAGCATGGGTGCTTCACCCCTCAAATGTGATCAGGAAAAAAAAACAGTTTCTAATTTATTTTCCGATTCATTGCCACTTTAGTTTTCTAATTTATCGAGTCAGAAGTTAATCTTTGAAACCATGCAATTTATATTCAGAGTATTGAAGTGATATTGAATAAATTGATTGACTGCCATACTGACTCGCGTCAATATCAAAAGTTGGGCATTGCACATCAAGGAAACATTCAAAAACGATCTATTGAAATAAAAATGAATTTTCTTAATATCCAACATTTAATGCTGAGACAGATCTATGCCACTGCCCTCGAGAAAATAAGTAAAATCCAGATATCAAAAACCACATGTTCACTGCTTCAGATAACAAAACCAATAATTTCTTTGAGTGGCCTCATGCCTCAGTCAATCAATTATTTATTGGGGGGGGGGAATCCTAATGAACATTGTATAATGTAAATAGATTCAGACATGTAGCAAGGACTATATAAGATATTCTGATTCTGATAATAAAATAATCAGTGTTTATTCAGTATAAATAATTTAGGGGAATATAGATGCTAAACAGGAGTGCTGGAGATTGTGACTCTTGAGTGATGTCAGAGATTTTAGTGACAGATGTTGATGTTGGGATTTTGGGAGATGGAGGGAGCCAGATATCTGAAGATGGTTACTTTAGTCCATTTATAATTCAAGAGAACAATACAGAAGCAGTGACTATGGCCAAAGTATTGGTGCTTGATGTCAGAAGGACCGTGACAAGTCGTTGGTTGGAGCTACAGGCAATCACCAAGAGAGGACGGACTGCCCATGCTGCATGGGAGTAGTTGGGGGTAGTTGTTAACTGTGTCAACATTGACTCCTAACTGCTGCTTGTCTAACTCTTTGACAGCAGATTGACGGAGGACAGGCAGTAGGAATCCTGCTCCAGCAGCTTAGGGTGAGAGCAGACTTTATCACTGTGTCACATCTCACATTGATACTTTCAATAACAACGCCATTGTGGTTGTATCTCTGTGTAAACTTATTCACAGATAGATTCCCAATGGAACGACCCATGTTGACCAAACGTGCTGGTTTCCATGGCAACAGAAATGAAGCAGCCACCCAAGAAGTTGGCAGAGATGGTAAAGCGCTCACAGCTCAGCAGCAAAGTTGCTTATCAAGTCAGGGATCACGTTCTCAAGACCCAGGTTCAAATCCACCCATTGTAACAATCGTCTTGTTTACAAATGGGAGTTTTAAGTCGCTCGCAAGGGGACTTTATACCAGCTGTGTTTGAGTTTAATTTGGCTTCCCCTGACAGGTTTCCTTGATTGTTTTCCAAAGATGACAATGGAAACTCCAGTTGCTAAATTTGCAACAAGTACAAAAAGTATTTCGATTTGAAAATAGAATGTGATGACATTGTCAGGCAAAGTTGGAGGAGTTTACAAATGCATATTTTGGCAACAAACATAAAACATGAAGCAAAATAAAACAATTTAATTATTTATTTATAATCATCCTCAATGAAATACATTTGTGATTAATTACTAAAGGCGGAGACAACATATTTTCTTGGAATGATATACCCGAAGCTGCTAACTCACCCCTTTCAAAACTATCCAAGTCCCTCATTCAACCTCATCCTAAACTACCCTCAACAACCCCCCCCCCCACCCGTTTCCCCAAAGCTGTTGGCCACAAAAGGATAACAACCCAGCGGCCTGGGAGCAGGCTGTGATGTCATTTGCACGCTTTGCCAGGACAGTAGCAGGCAGTAGCAGGCAGGGGCAGGGCAGAAGGGCAGAAGGGCAGAAGGGCAGAAGCTGGGCTGGGGCACAGAAGGCAAAAATGACAAGAG
Organism: Platynereis dumerilii; assembly: GCA_026936325.1. Lineage (NCBI taxonomy): Eukaryota > Metazoa > Annelida > Polychaeta > Phyllodocida > Nereididae > Platynereis > Platynereis dumerilii. Next base: position 71,057,328 of record JAPTHN010000001.1, on the reverse strand, counting down.
GCTCTCAAATGTGCTCTTCAACACCCTAGTACCCTGGTGTTTCAATACCCCTGACCCCACACGGATAAATCAATATGATAATAGAATTAGAGCAGGGATTAGGGAGGGCTGATCTGGTTAAGCCATATCAATCAGCTACCTCTAATAACGAGATAAATTCGTCCACAAATTAATTGAAATTTCCCCCACGGATGGGTGCGACGCAGCAGCATTGTAATGATAGGGAAGCGAGGGAGCAAAATCGACAGTGAAGTGAAAGAGTGATGCTACATTCTCACGGCGGCTCCCGGAGAACTATTTAAGTCGGCGTCGAAGTATTTCCTGGTAATTTGGATGAATTTGGGTGATCCGCCGTCGACTTTTAACATCCCCCCAGGGGAAGTTTTTGTTCCCCTCAGCGGTTCCTAGAAATGGAAAAACTGCGCCGTGGATGTCAAAAAAGATTCAACAGGTACAAACTTTTTTTTCATGACGGCGGAACAGAGCCCAAAATTTTCTTGATTTTTGGATGTCCGGCGTGGATTTTTTCAGTGAGAACGCCTCAAAAACATCTCCGGCGGGATATTAGGACATCCCCTGCCCCTGAGGGGACCTCTCCTGCCCCCGCGGGGACCTTTCCTGTCCCCGCGGGGACCTTTCCTGCCCCTGGGGGGACATTTGAAGCCTCGCCGGCAGTTTTTGACATCCCGCCGTGGTGAAATAGGTTCACTGAGGGGCAGTTATAGGTTCCCTGAGGGGTACTTTTTATATCTCGGGGCGATATAAAAGTATCCCTCAGGAGGAGGAAATTCCTTTCCCCCGGCGAACTTTTGGGGACGGCGTACAACTTTTCTTCCCCGCAGTGAACAAAAAGAACCCCGCCGTGATATGCTTTTAATTAATTATGTAATGGTTTTATAAACATTGTATGTCGCCGGGATAGTCATTTTTTTCCTAGAATTCAACTCAAGCTACCCCTCAGTGGCAAAAAAGTTCTCCGTAACGTGCCGTGAGACTGGGGCATGAATGGATGCAGGCTTCATCAGTGACTTATCAAGAGTGCATGCATCCTTTACCATAAACAATAAGTAAAATTGTAATCTTAACATATATCAATTGATCAGTGATTGCAGCAGTCAGTTAGTCAGTCAGTCAGTCATCCTCTCAGTCATTCAGTTAGTCAGCTACTTAGTCAGTCAGTAAATTTAACCAGTACACGAATCCAACAAAAAAGCGTACTATCAACTTTGCGATGAAATAAAAAGATGTCTTGCTTAGGTGCGGCTATAACAAAAAGCATCTGTGTGTATTTTGTGTAATGTGTCTCAGTTGCAACAGAAAAGGCCATACCAAAAGACATTGAACCTGCATCTTCTTGTTCATTTGATCTTTTCCTTCGTCCCCCCCCCTCTTGAATCATCACCCATTGGCCCTGCATCAAGTGACTGTTGGCATGAATGGTTTGCCGAGCCATCAATCCAGCCACCAATCCAGTCATTAATTGGAGCACCAAGCAAGCGACCATTCAAGCAGCAGCCAATTGAGTTATCTTTAATTCCATCACCATTATCAGTCACCAGAAAGCTGTATTCATGGCTGTTAATTTGCCCAGCCAGTTCTAACTCGGTTATTTTCATTAACATCTGGACCCCAAACAGCGATGTGCCATTTCCAATATTGCCACACACCCAGTTACTCGCCCTTCTACTCTTGGGGTGATCAACTGTCAGCAAGATCGGTCTTCCTGCGACAGTTTTTAAATCTTTGGATGTAAATAGATATTATTTAAACGAGTGGCACTAGCTGCATGCACAGCAGCACAAGATAGATGGACGGGTGATTGGGGCTGTACATCTTGTATTTATGCGCTGTGGTAGTCCAATTTGGACATTAATGAGGTGAAAGATTATTGAACCAGCAGGCTGTCCATATAGGTCAGGGTAACCCTGCCATAGCAGGAATCGAATTTGGGACCGAGCAATTGAACCCCTCGTGGAGTGCTACCAATTGAGCCAAGTTTCTTATCCCCATGCAGTACAACAGAGCAATGGCGAGAGATCGGGCTAAACTCCCACTACCCCCCCCCCCACCCTGCCTCCTTGCACACACCACAAGCAAGGGGCCTGCGAACCAACATCCCACAGCAATAAGTCACTGGCGATTTATGGCTTATAGCTGGAATCTTTCACTGTGGAAAGTAGGGATTTGACCTTGAGAATGCCCAGTCTGACCTTGGCACTTGACCTCCCTATAAAGACCTTCCCCGAAGCCAGAGACGAGTGCAATATTTTGCCACGCGCTAGGTCCCACTTGACAAAGATGGCTTAAGCTGGCCACGAAGGTTGGCAAGTTATCCCCTGCATCACTGGTCATGGCAGAAGCAAATATCACAAATAAAGATGGATGGGCCATTCTCAAATTTCGGGACAACGGGTATAGGAAAATTGTCCTGGAACGGAGGGGGCAATGTGGTAACGGAGTGGAATTTGATGTAAAAAACTAACTGTAGGAACAGCAACAAAAGGAAAAATGATAAAAGATTGATGTAACTAGTATTTTCAGAAGTACTTCATCTCGTATCAGTAGATTTTTTGGTCCAAATGTCGATTTCTTGCTCATGATCTGGTAACGGAGTGGACGGTAACGGAGGGGAACAATTTTTTGCTTTTCGCCCATTACTGCTTTTTATTTTGGAGATTAGACAAAATAATTGCAGAATATTAAAACCTGCCACCCTCAGCAACATATACATGAAATCGCCCTGTAAAATTATCATTGGTAAGCTTGGAAATGAAGGAAACGGAGGGGACATTTTAGTGGGACCAAAAACATTTTTTATGAACATTATGTCATAATTTATTGAATACATGTTTTATGAAGTCTGCAAGGCAGTGGTACTATGGCACACATGCGTCTGATGATATTCAGTGAAAATAGCTCATAAAAAACCATAACGAACAGAGCTATGGCAAGTAACGGAGGGGACAAAAAAATTGACACAAATTAGTGACACGACTATTGTATCAATTTAATCAATGAAATTATACAAAAAAAAAATTGAATATGAACTAAATATAAATTCAAGTCTATATTCCCATGAATCGTGCAAAGAAACTTTGAAAATAATGGTATATTAGGAGGAAAATTAACACTTGATTTTGTCATGTCAGGTCCAGTGACAGGGAAAAACCATTGATTTCGCACGGATTTCTGGACATAATGCATTAAAAAAAGCCTAATGAATGACTTTTTGCTCCAAATGCAGTGGTTCTAAGTAGAAATATGAATAACAGATGCAGAGTGACGCTTCAGATATTTATCGCATTCATATTAATGTCAGGGAGCTAGAGTGACGCAAATTGTCCCGAAATTTGAGAATGACCCGGATACTAAAGGCCCAGTAAAGGGGTTTATTGCAAGGGATGCGGAGTATATTCTGAATTTCTGATGGAAGACTTAAGATGGGGTGAAGACGATGGAAGAGCTTTGTCTATATTTGCAAGGAAGCATTCATCGAAGAAAGGAGAGGAGGCCAGGAAGGAGAAGATTGAAGGCGAGGAAGGAATGAGAGGATAGAAAGCTGGGATGGAAGGGGAAGAGACAATGAGAGGAAGGAAGCAGGAGAGGAGGGGTTGGAGGGGAAGGAAGGGAAGAAGGAAAAGAAGAGGTAAGGGAAGACGCAAGGGAAGGCGGAAGGGAAGGTGGAAGGGAAGAAGGAAGGGAAGAAGGAAAGGAAGAAGGAAAGGGAGAAGGAAGGGGAAAAAGAAGGGAAGAAGGAAGAAGAGGTAGGAAAGTAGTTCAGACTGTAGAGTAATCACTGTTTGGTGCCATGTACAAGCATGTAAGCTGTATATGTTGTATGAAGTGCAATGTAATGCAATCTGTGAAATTAGAGGAATTCATGAATCTGAACCTTTATACCTTCTATCGCCCCCATATTACTAGTATTCGCTTTACTAGCAGAGTAGCCATGTCAACCTGCAACGTGGTGTTATGCAGGGTCACCCTTTGTGTCGTTATGTTAATTTTATCTTCCTGGCCAGTGTCACAGCATCTGTAGCAACATTAGTGGCATCAGCCTGACTAGCATCAGGATATTTAGCATCACTAGCATGGACTTGCTAAACATTGCCAGCATCGTGTGCTCTAACTGTTCAGTGCAGTGGAGATATTTATTTTGTTGATATTGACATTTATTGACAATTATTTTATTATTTTCTGTATCTATGTCTGGCTGTTTGTGGCTTGGTGCCATCTAATTTTTCGTGGGATTTTCATATCAAGTGAAATGACAGTTTTGATGTTTTGCATTGGCATCAAAGATTTGTTTTCTTTCATGACTCGAGGCATTTTGTGAAAAGTGTGGTGATTTTGAAATATCTTATTTCTTTTTCAATAGGCTGTCATTCAGCATGATTTGCTGATACTTCCGACACCTTTTTTCAGCTATTGTGAAAGCTAATGTCAGGTTTTACTGTCATTTTGATGTATACAGTTTTGACTTCAGAGTCGTCATGTCATCGTAGTGTCATCTATGAGCAAGAAATGTTTTGTGAAATTACAATGTAGCACAGAATTGATGCATCAAATACAGACAAGAATGCTTTGGGTTATAATTGATTAAAAAATATCATAAAAAGATCTTTTTAAAATAATCTGAAATATTTTGTCATGTGACAAGAGTGAGAGAGAATAAGTTATCATGTTTTGTGAATTCCAAATGAGAGATTGGTGCTAATTGTGTGGAGTCCATTGTGACAAAACAATGCTGAGAATTGTGACACAGGGCTCAATAACAGCCCAGGGTTGGATTCTGTGTTGAAGCATGTCTGTGCGTTTCATGAAAATTTGATCATAGCTAGAAGCAATGACATTTGATTTTTGCAGCGATGAGCCGACTAAAGTTCAGAGTCTATGTTTCTGACAGGTTAAACGCAATGCAGCATACTGGAAATCGCCTGAGGGAAGATTAACAAATTAACAGAGCAGAAATTCTGTCATAAAATGCACGAGGACTGCATGTCAATGAAATTATCTCCTCACTCTGACTGACTTGTGATCATAAAAGCCCAAAGGTGTTTAAGTTGATTTTACACTGGCATGCAAAAATTAATAATAACACCATTTCTGAGCTTTTGTGTTCATATGTGATACCTTCGCATCAATGCCTCTGCTAATTGTGACACAAAATCAACTTTGACTTCTTCTGATAATTTTTACCAGTAACCCCTTGGGGTATTCTGCCATGGGTATATGCCATTTCAAGGGAATATTGATAATTCTTAGACTTTTATGTCCCAACAGTTTGCATCACTGATTACTTATCAACCGTGTGACATCATTATTCAATATTTATTTTCCAATTTAAAGCCTTCCATCTCTGATTCAACATACATCTAGTAGAATTCAGAGAGGTAAAATGTCAAAAATTGATATCTGAAAGTATAGATTTTCCTGTACTACAATATTTCTGGTTGGATTCAGATGTGTAAATGTCAGAAATTGGATGTTGAAACTAAAGGCTTATGGATTCTGCATGTTTTTCGGTTGTTTATGAGATGAGGAAGTACATTTGACTTTTCAAAACATTTAAAACTACATGCATAATACAGAGTGCCGTAAAATGTGGCAAAAAATGCAAGCAACAAAGTTCAGGAGCTAAAAATGTTTCTTGAGAGCAGTAATGGTTATCTTGAATAATTCAATGAGTCCGTCATCACCAATTACCATCGTGGGAAAATAAAAAAGAATGAAAAATTCTTGATGGGAAATGACATTTCATGGGAGGAATGTGACTCGGTGAATAAGTTAAACTCCAAGCATTTGAGCCAGCGTTGACAGATGATTGCCTGTCAATTTCCAAATGTTAACTTTTAACTTTTTCAACGCAGCCTTTCCTCATTTGTGTTTGAGGTTGACAGTCATGACTCCAAAATTAGCAGCACATGATTGATTGATTGGAGATCATAAAATAAAATATGTCTGTCTGTAAGTATTACTGTTTATTTTTCCTTCTTTTTTCCTTCTATTTATGTATTTTTTAGTTCATTTCTGTATTTCTTTCTTGCATGTAGTTCCATGACATTTCCTAGTAATGCATATCTTGACTGTAGATAATGATTATCAGAAATATTCACAAGCTTAAAAAATAAAATAAACGCATGTCTGGTCAGTCTAGTTGGTTTGAAATACCATAGGTCATATTGGAAAAGTCACATATCAAAATTAACATTGATATTTGCCATACGTTATTCTCGAGGGAGCTCTAAAACATATCCATTACTCTATTTACTTGACATATGAGCAGAGCCATTAATTCTTGATTCCATAATCAATATATTCTTTTATTTTTTCTCACTTCTCAAAAATTGAACTGGGTGTTTAATGCATTTTACAGAGAGCCACAATATGTTACTGACAAAACTTCAGTAAATATTTGCTATGTGAACCTAGAATGGATCACTGGATTTATAAATACAATAAGTAACGTATCATCTATCATTATATAATTATCCATCCCAACACAAATTCACACTGACATCGTTTAGTGACAAAATGTGTCAAATTGACTTTTTTCACTGATTAATCTATGAGGTTTATGATGTTGTGACTTTTAAAAATTGTACCCAGTGGTTTTATGTCAATATTTCAACACAACCTCAATCAGGTAGTTGACAGGAAATTGATAAATAGCACAAGAAGTATAGTTTTTAAAGCAGATATAAAACATGCCTTGGATAAGGGTGCCTTGAATAAATGTTTAAAGGTAGTTTTGACATTATGGTGTCATCCGTATAGGAATACACAACCAGGTGAATGGATTTTTTTTTTTTTAACACAGGGAAAGAAAATCTTCTTTTGACAAACAGTCAGAAAAATCTCACTAAGTGTACTGTATCTGTTTGAATCAAAAATATGCAGATTTATCTATAGGTGTAGACCTCAAGTTATAATTTTATCATTCGGAAAATATCTTGTAGGCATGCCATGTCAGTTCTTGTTAACCCTTTCAATCAGTTGGAGTTCTGTTGTCTTTATAATTGAGTTTGTATATTATTTATTACTAGAACAAGCCCCTTATGAAATGAATGCACTTCAACTAAACTTTAATTACAGTGATCATCAGCAATAATAATTATATAATTCAGATAAAATAAGTCACATAAACACAGAGAATTACCTAAATACTATGCGATTATCATTCAGTTTTATATTCTGTATTGTGTGATACATAATTTTCACAGAAGTAATAAAAGTATGCAATAAAATCACAAAATTTTAATTAATCTGCCTATTAGTATAGGCTATTACACAAAATAAATTAAATATATATATATATATACAAAGTGTAAAAGTGTCAATTTTTATCGGTGACTCGCATAATACTTAAGACAACTTTATTCTTTAGATACAAAATGTTAGCAACAATTGACAACGAGAAATCTTTTTACAAATCTTGAATAAAAAGAAAGAAATAAGATTTACCTTCGCAGACATTGTTGTTGTTGAGGACCACATCTCGGCTGCTATCCAGCATGGGTTTGCACGGGCTGAGCTGTCCAAAATCCATGTTGAGGAAAATTGTCAATTTCAAATAACAAGTCTCTGATTTAACCAGTCCTCTGGTTTAAGTGTAAGTGTGAGGTGTGTAAGTGTAAATATAATCAGCTCTCATTTGATTTTATGAATGTAATTTAAGATGCCTGAGTGTTGATTAAGTTTGAAATCAAGTTTAAAAATCAAAGTCAGTCTTGAACAATCGCTGGTATCAGATGGCTACATAAGCTTTAACCAAATGATCCTGTGTGTAGCTGGTCAAATAATGAGACAATATAGAGCAGAGATGTTGTTATTAAAGTGAAAGAGAAGGGGGGAAGGGGCAGGGAGATTTCTGTAATTGACAGAGCCACGCGGAGCAGCAGGAGACAGGCCACGCCCCCTGGAGCAACCCTGGCTGCTGATTGGTCAATTTGCAGACTGCAGGAATTGTCAGAAGTGAAGGCTGTCTCAATCCTGGATCAAGGGAGGGGCCAGGAGACATCAGCCCGTCACAGCATACCTCCAATAAAAGGTGATTCCGACTGATTCTATCTGTAAACTATCGCATTTCATATTTAAAAGATATCCTGACTGATACTGACACCATGCATGCTCTGGTGATATGATTGGTTTCACCTCCTGTATTTCAGCACATACATTTGAGTAAACTTTACAGAAAAGATAGGTTGGAATGATAGATAGATAGATAGACAGATAGATAGATAGATAGATAGATATTATTTATTTTCATTTTATAAACCTACTTTTGTTATATATTGTATTTCTTTATGTTTTCCAAATGTAAAAAAAAAACAAGCCAAAAATGATAGATAGATAGATAGATAGATAGATAGATAGATAGATAGATAGATAGATAGATAGATAGATAGATAGATGGTATTGGTAACTTGACAATGAGATATAAAGATCTACAAATTGGCGAAGCAATCCATCTACCTCACATGTGGGGTCTTCTACTTGCCCTACCACAGACCCCAAATGAAAGGCACAATCACACAGGGTGATAATGAGGGATAATCTGTATTCCAGTGAAACATTGACGCATTGTTTCTGTCAGAGTGAGATATAATCAAACATTATCACATCTCGTCAAATATTGTCAATTGAGGCAGCCAGCCACTTCACTTTTATTGCATTTTCTCTCCAAAACGCAGAGCAAAGATAATTAATTCATAAAGATACGCACAGCAATCAAATTATGGGAAGAGCAGTTGCATTATCAACCAGCGAAATTGACTGATTCCACTTAATTGTGAATTACCTCTCACATTAAACCAGGAGGAGGGGGTGAGTCACATTGGAGATGGTGATGCAACTTCCAGTGAAGGGAGCAGTAAATAAAATTAACACATGAGTGTGATCATTCAGCGGAGTTTCTTGCTGAATAGCAAATATGAAATGAATGTAGCTGTAACCCTGCATTGTTTATAATAAGTACCTGGGTGGTCAAGTTCTCTTTTCTGTGCATGCATATTTTCTTTTAAAAAATAATAAGTTTTTATGAAACTTCACTGTAAAATTAACTTACCGGACATTGTTTATCATGATCTGACTGATGAAGGAGATAGGTGGTAAAAATATGCCAGGTGTAGGCCTACTGCAGCATTGTATTGAATTGTAACATAATTTGCAATCATATTTTGAATTGATTTAAATAATTTATTCTAATCAGGATTAGCACAAGTGAGATCAAGATATATCTATCCTACATCAAATTTCTGAATCTCAGCATTTGCTTCTAATCACTTCAAACTGAGTACATGTACCCAAAGAAAAATAAGCATGATATGAATCATATCAGAAGATCCGTGCTCACTTCTTTGTGACTGATTTAGCCATCTTTGGTGTGAATTAGATCTGAGGAAGGGGTCCAATCACTGCCTCCTCCTGCCCCCCCCCCTCTTTTCCATCTATGGGGGGATCAGAGCTGGGAGGGCAGGGGGGGGGGGCTTCTATTTCAGAAAATCATTTGATAGGATTAGTTAATTCTGGGATCAATTGCATTTAGATATTACAAGGAAACAAACGAAACATCCTCGTGTCTGATCATTGCAGGTGGGTCGGCTGGAAATCCCCTTGAAGGTTTCAAGGTTCACAGCATCAGTGCAGTAAAACCCCGGAACTGGGACACTTTCAAATGATTGATGACAGTTACCAAGGCACATTACACCTTGCCAATTTGCCATCCAATGACTAGACTTCAGTGATGTTGGACTTCAACTTTCCTTTAATTTTTTTTAGTGATTACTGCATTTGTAATTTATCTTCCATTGCCTTCATAAATCTTGAATCTTGATCAGCATGTCAACAGAACTTTACCATACATCACACCACAAGCTATATTACATAGCAAAAGTAATTTTCCAAAACACCTATAGATGAAATTTCCATCTACCTACCTGAATTAAAGGGCTTGGGGGGGGGGGTCTTTCCTGGCAAATAAATCAGCTCTTCATTACGTCTGTCTGACTGCAGAAGGTGATTGCACCTATCCAGTTTGAGTGCCATTTATGTTTGGATTTTTCTGTAATAAAGATAGTCTTTAATCGGAGTAACACTGTGAATTTGTCACTTGGCCTAGAATTCTGATTTGAGCATCATGTGTGGATCGAAGGAAGAAAGGGAGAGCAAAGCTATAAGATGGAGAGGGGGGGGGGTGGTAGATGACTGGGGGGGGGGGTGCTTGGTGGTTTCTTCCATCTTTCAAGTACTAATTTGATCGGAATTAATCAAGTCATTTTCAATCGGTGATTTTCTGGAGATTACTCGGGGGAGCGAATGAAGGAGCGCAGGCAGATTAGAGGCGGCCCAGCCCCACAATGATTGAGATTCACGCTTCCCAGAACTCTGAGCTAAAGTTTCATCTGACATCTGAAGCTGAGGTTCCATTTCATCCCTTTGGAGGCCCTAACATCATGATCACCCAGTGATGAGTTTCCCGCTCAGGAATGAAACTGTCTTCAGTCTGCTTATGAGGGGGGGGGGGGGGTTGTAGCAAGGAAAATAAGAGATGTTAGCTACCTATATGAAGGTGGGAGGGGTTGTAACTGGTAACTAGGCTGGCAAGGCGGAGAATATAAACTGAGAAGAAAACGTTTAAAATTATTTCTTCTTGTCAATGTTCAGTGATAAATTATACAGCTAAATTCCGAAATACGTAACTTCTTCTATTCCTTGATCGTGCAAATATGTCTTGAGTGATAAATATACGATATTATTTAATATAAAAAAATAAATGAAATACCCTATTTGGAATGAATAACCAAGCCAGTCCTCCCTCGAGAAGAATTAAGAAGAAAAATAGAGAGAAAACCATCTTGTTAAATTCGATCAGGTGAATTAAAACAAAAATTCTAGATAATGCCAAACCTGAAAAAATGTATATTAGGTGCAACATGGTCAAGTAGCACACTATATAAGTCTGAAGCCCTGCATCTGAATCCCTCAATAGATTTTCTTGGTGCAATGACTGTACTGCACGTGTGCCGTACCAATTAAGGTTTGCCCCAACAGCCTTAATTAGTGGCATTGACTTCAAAGTATTTATATCTCTGGTGTTGAGGCAGGTTATGTTGAAAGAGTTGACTTTAATTAAGTTTTCAGATCTGTTATTTGACTGAGGTTCAACCTTGATCATCGGGAGAAACTGATCAACAATCTCATAACACATGTGTTGAACAACCAGAACACAGACACACTGTTCTATTGTGTGCTATCATTATGACAAGGTTCGTAACACACATAAAACGGAGAGATCGAGGGTTGACTTTCATTTTTCTGTGACTTTAATTATCCATTGTATTGTATCTGGTCATGTGGTGCTTCAGTAGTAGTAATTGCGTGTACTGAACAGAAGAAAGGAAAGCTGAAATAAAAGACAGACAGAGAGGATACTGAGGCACTGAAAGAGAATGGCAGAGGCAATTTCATTACTTCAGGAACATCATCGAGAAAGATAGAGGGATGACCAGATAAATAGATAGATAGATAGATAGATAGATAGATAGATAGATAGATAGATAGATAGATAGATAGATAGACAGATCTATAGACAGATTGATAGATTACATAAAGGACCAAATGATCAAAGAAGGGCTTACAAACTCTGATGGTGTGACTATTATTGCTGCAGTTGAGACACAATCTTGGTACGAGACACCCTGATTCTATTTTCTTTTGACGCACCTGTACATGACACCTTTCCATGTCAGCTCAAGCTTGTTGTTTGTTTGGGGTTTTGTGCGTTTCATATTATATAAAATAACTAATTTAAAGAAAATATAGACACATTCGAAAAAAGGGTTGGGCCTGTTTATAAAGCCGCAGAAAAGGTAGATCAACATGGGTAGAATTCCATCATCACAGAATAAGAGAATGATATGATAGACAGTTCTGGAATTCTTGAGCGATGATTTGACGTCCTATCTCTCAGTTGGCTTCTTCTAAATCTGGCGCCGTTTCTTCTAGATTGATACAAATAACAACCGAATCAGTCTTGATGCCACAGGGACAACCAGTGGTGCTGCTGCAGTGCTTTTGATGCTCCTGGTAGCCTCCTACTGATGCGGATCTTGTGCTGATGCTGTGTGCCACTGATGCTCCGCAGAGATGCTCCAGAGTGATTCTCAGAAGTGATGCTCCAGAGTGATGCTCCAGAGGCAGGCAGACTGAGGCAGGCCGGGGCAGCTGATGTGGGGGTGATGACACATGCTTCTCAACACGCCTTCATATCAGACCCAATCTCCTGCACAAATCATATTTTCCGACCCCCAATCACTGCCTAATTCAATCTGGCTGCCTGTTTGTGAACATCAAATCACTTAATTCTGCCTCTCCCTCTCTGATGCTGCTGCTCCTGGCTGTTGGGATGCTCTTGGCTGCTATGCTCTTGGCCGCTGCTCATGCTCTTGGACTGTGATGGCTCAAAGAATCTGCTGAGCTCAAAGCATCTTTAAGCAAGTGCTGAAAGGAAAAATAGCAAACCATGCTGACTTAGCTTTATGTCAAACCACACAGGAGAACGACAGATATTCATAGAGCTCTGTATTCCAATCAAAAGAGAGCTGCAAAAGGGAATATTTAATCAACGGCACACACTTTGAAAAATGAACTGAGATGTATTTTGTGTTAGCTAATAAAAGACTATGTTGCAAAACATCAGCCGTCAAAAATAACGCCCATTTTCACATATGGTTTCATAAATGTTACACAAATTAAACCAGCAATTGATGGATGCATGTGATTTCTGCATCATGCAACCATAATGTAAAGCAGTCATACAAATCAAATGTAAAAGTATATTTAGATAGGCCTAATGGATATCACTATAAGAAATAGATTAAAATATATTGATTGCACCTAATCTAATTCACAGATTCTAGACCAATTAAGAATATAAATTAAAGTGAATAAAGGTAGCAATAAATGTTTCACCGAAGCACGCACTGGCATATTCCAGTTTAGTAACCAATTTAATTCCAGTGTAGGCACCATCGTTTCTTGGTTTACGTGTCAATTGAATGTTGACCTCACAATAGCAACATTAGTCAGTTGGTTTCATGAGTGGGCCTCAATTTCTTTCATTGTGTTTTCAGCTTATCACATACTGTTTACATTTAGCGTTGGCGTCAAGTGGCGTTATCTGGTGAAGGGGTTGGGGGGATAATTTTCACCCCATGTGTCAGGGTATAACGAGGAAAAGGTCTGATTGGTTTGGGCCTAAACCCCTAAAAAAAGAGACCCGATTTCACCTGTCTGGGGCAGTGAGCATTGGTACCCCATGCTGCTAAACACCAGAAATGGAATTGGTCACGAAACGGTATTGCCCAAACGCGTGCCGTTTCGTGTTGAGATCTTCTAATTCGCTTTCTTAAGGGGTCATTTTTATCACCCTCCTGCCTCCAAGAGCCTCTTACCCACTAGAGGGTAAATTGTGAGGGTGCACCACAAAACCCAGAATGCTACCCACCAATTCAACCATTCAAACCCTATTTCTCCCTATTGTGTGCTTTTCAATCTATTGTCTTTGGGCCGAGTAACCTCATGTTTTTTGCCACCCCCAACCCAACAGATATAATGCCGAAAAACTTGAATACCCTAATTTTGAGAGCGTCACATCAAGCAAGCCAGCATGAGCACTGCTCCCATTTTACCCCCTGTGAAGTCTGTCAGGGCAGAATGCCATCCCTGCATGACCTGTCCACCCCACACCCTCTCGATCCAGTGCTGGTTACCCTCTGGTGGGCAGTCACGAAACTCCATTACCACCACCAACAGCAAGACATTAAAATTAACTCAATTCAATCAAAACTGAAAATTAATTGTTGTTCACCTTTTTCAAGCTGTTGAGCAGAACATTTTAATGCCATCCCATAATTGCATTCATCTCAGAATGTAGCGAGACACTGATTCACTCACCATATATATTTGTATACCATTATATACACAAATTTCAGTGATATATATTGACTTTATCGAACACAAAGTAAATGTAGAAAAAAAAGAGTCATCAAAGTCACAATTAGTCCTCTCAAATCTTTCATTGCTTGAATAAAGCACAAGTCATTTGCACTGCATTTGCATTGAACTTGTCTTTCACCTTCACTTTCAAAGTTTCAGTGTTTTGGAGTTGATCTCAGCTATGATGGCAACAATATTATAGACCTACAATACCAATATTGTCTACCTGATTCTGTCAATAATTGCATCATCAAATCAAACAATTGAATCACTGCTTATACTTGTTTTTCTTCTTATTTTGCCATTTCCAATAAAAGATAATCATACTGATAAGATCATGATGTAACAATTAAGGTAACAAAGAAAATCTAAACAAGTCAAATGAGAAAATAAAAGTGGACAAAAAGGTCAAAATTGATATCAAGCAGTCAGCACATAGTATTGACAGCTACCTGACGAATTATTGCTAAAACCTGGTAACAACCCGGTGCCTAGTTGATGGTGTTGAATTTTGTATTGGGGGATGGCACCGGATCAAATTTTGTGGACATTAAACAAAATTACTTGGCAAATCGATAATAAGTTACGAGGTTGACATTAAAGGTGAGCACTTACTGCCCTGAGACAAAAGGCTGGCTTCCCTGGTGCGGACTGCAAGTGGTAGGCCTGGGAGGTTGAAGGGGGGGGGGGGGGTAGTGGAAGGAAGGTAATGGGGGGGGGGAGGTGTATCATTTAATAAAGGTTGCAGAGTACGTCAGATTCAGACTCAGATTCAGACTCAGATTAATTTTATTTTTCCCAAAATAATTAAGTTACATCTCATTAATATTACACATTTCTAAAGTAAAGGGGTATAGGAGACCTCTCAAAGACACACGTCATGATAGTGCAGGCTCATAACTCAGTTAATCAAAGAAATATAGCTTAAAACAAACAAGTCCTATGACGCTTATGTGGATTAGTTGATTATTAAATATAAAATTACAGGAAAAAAGATAACAAATTGTCTGGTGCATTACAAAGTGTTGAGATCCCAGAACCAGGCAAAGGGCAGAGGAAGTAAGCCGAAACAAACCAGAGTCAGGTGTAAGAAGGTGTGAGACTTAGGACTCACATGACTTAGACATAACTTCCATGTCATGAGACTTGCACCTCAAACTCTTGTTTTAAAATAGAACCTCATTGAAGACGAGAAATGAGTCCGGAAGGACCACACCAGCTCCCAGGTGGGCACTCATACACTGTAAAATGTGAATTTTGAGTCAGCTCAAATGATTGAGTGAGATGGTTGCACAATTTCTTTGACCTAACATTGCTTGTTGTTTTAAGTTATGATAACGGACAGACCATCTTACCTGAAAACAACAAGCTATGTTAACTAAAAGGAATTGTGCAACCATCTCACTCAAGCATTTGAGCTGAATCAAAATTTCAAATTTTTCAGTGTGACTTGAATGAGTGAACCAGCTAAGTTACCCATGATTTAGAGATTAAACATGCCAAAATATTGAGGGTAGAAATTCTATAAGCCAGAACAAGTCAAAGACAGCTGTATTACCACTAACTTAACTGTGATAACAAGAAAATATCAAGACATTCCACCAAAATTTACACAATGATTTGGATGACTGAGTACCTAGGTCTTTTCCTTGCCCCAACATAAACACAAGTGCAAGGAGCAGCCAGTTGAGTTTACCTTACGTCTGACGGGTTATTGGACTCATGATTAATTCACAAAACAATACTTGATGCCTCTGGTGTTAAATTTGATTTTTTTTCTTCTGACAAGTGTTTACTTTTCCGAAGTAGGTGTGCTGACACGTGGGGGTATTTAATCTAACACCAGAACCAATCTAAGAAAGAATGGGAGAAAAAAGTAGAACATAAACGATTACCCAAAGAAAAGGAGGAAGAAAGAAAGAAAAATAAAGGAATGAGAAAGGAAGAAAGGATGAATGAAAGAAGGAAGGATGTATATAGAAGGAAGAAAGGATGAAATCAGGGAAGGAAGGAGGGAAGGAAGAAAGAAAGGAAGGAAGAAGGAAGAAAGAAAGGAAGGAAGAAAGAAAGGAAGGAAGAAAGAAAGGAAGGAAGAAGGAAGAAAGAAAGAAAGGAAGGAAGAAAGGAAGGAAGGAAGGAAGGAAGGAAGGAAGGAAGGAAAGAAGGAAAGAAGGAAAGAAGGAAAGAAGGAAAGAAGGAAAGAAGGAAGGAAGGTTCCTTCAGAAATGTTGAGAATGATCAGAGAAAGAATAGGACAAAACATAGGCTGCGCGGCAGCATACCCTCGGCTACTCAGCAGCTATTCTCCAGACAGTGGGATACATTGAGGCAGGACCCCACTGGGTACTCTAATATCCTCATGAACATGAAATTCCCGTTGAAAAACTTTCATTGAATGGCCAAGAGCTGTGAGCAAATGATATAAATGTTTCCTGTCTGCCATTTTGTGTTGGCGGGAATTCAAAATCCACATGCAATCAGCTTGCAGGATGGGTCCCCCCCAGAAAAAGAGGGGAAACAGTTAAAATTTGGGCAAGGAGTCAAAAAGTGTGGCACAAGATCAAATGAACCGAAAATCAATGGTTAGCAATTAGCAAGACATTACATTTTACTGTAGAAGTGGTATAATTTGGTATAATCTGGATAATGAAATTCAGGCAAGTATTCCACTATGCCTATTGGTGGCCTTTGGCAAAATCTGTGCCTTTTTGTGAACAAACAATTTGAGAAAGAAAATTTAAAAATAAATGAAGTCAAGAAGATGACTGGTTTCGGTGACAATATTAAGAACAATATTATCCGGCATGGATTACCCACAGTAATTCGTCCCCTCTTCCACTACCATTTTAGAAAGTTGGTTTTTTATCAAACTTATTTTTGTCTGAATGTAATATACAGTGGTGACAGACAGGAAAATAAAGCAATGCAGTGCACAATAGACAGGTAATGACCATTCAAAAGACAGCTACAAATGGACAACAATTGAGATAAAGACAGTCAGAAAACGATCAGGACATGTAGGGGACTGTTTAGATAGATAGATAGATAGATAGATAGATAGATAGATAGATAGATAGATAGATAGATAGATAGATAGATAGATAGATACACTGAGCGCCATTAAAAACGCAACATCGCAAAATGGCTAAAAAATGGTACTTCCTCTCAAAATATAACGACGAAATTTTGCACACACTTAGCTGTTGTCATCAGGTATATTCGCAAAAATTTACAGATTTCTGAGAGCAAAACTCTTGTGTCAAATTAAATCGTCGTGGCTATTGTTGAAAATGCAAGTCACAAAATTTCAAGATCCTGTGATCATTAATTTCAATAACTTTGATATTCTTTCCACATAATGTTTGATTAGTCAGGAAAGTTTACAATTTTAATTGATTGATGGGGCGGAAAAAAGGTAAATTTGACCCAACCACAATTAGAGATGATGAAATTACAGTTTTTTTAGTGTCAATGCTGGCCTGCCCCCTACTGGAGCTTTTTGTCAAAATCCTCAAAAAAGATGTTTTATTCAGATTTTTTTCGAGTTTGGTTATAGAATGATTATCTGTGTCTTTGTTTTTATCCTTAGTATGAATAACAACGCCTTTGTTCGGTAATTTGGGTTCATATGCTCCATTTCCAGATACTCAAGCCTATATTTTGAGTTTTTTATTCAAAATTTACTTTATCTTCAATATTTTTTTTAAACGTTCGTGGGACAGCATTTTGAAGTCTTTTGCATGTTTTGTGAAAATTTTACAAGATTATTCCCATCCAACAAGCCACAAAACCAATATTTCCCCCCCATTGCCTCATTTTCCAGTGAAGCACTGTCCGTGAATTGAGGTTTCAGACAGACCTCACTAAAATGAGTAGTGCGCAGTGAAAAGTCAACCGTTTTTCACGATTTTTTCCACAATTGCTCTGAAGGTCATACTTGAGGTCTATGCAAAATTTTATAATTATTGAGCAACAAGAACTTAGAAAATGTTGTTGTTTAACGATGTTGCGTTTTTAATGGCGCTCAGTGTAGATAGATAGATGGATAGATAGATAGATAGATTTTTGGTAGTTTGATCAATCCAATTATCAGTTTTTCTATTAAGATGTGTCATAATTCCTGCAGAAAAGATAAAATTACTATTTTATTTAAACTGCATAAAACTGAATAGCAATAAGGGTAGCTACTGTTTGAACAAAAATTAGATATCTATCAGTTCAATAAATTTCTGTCTGTAAATCTTATATCTAATCAAACAGTGTCATTGACTTCAGTTCTACATCATCTTGATCCTGGATCCATTTTAGAATGTAGCCATGTAAATTGTTGGATGTTGTAACAATTTCAGTTAAATTACATTATCCTTGCAGACATTCCCCTTAAAGGGGTTAAAGGGGCTTCCTTAGTCCCCCTCCTCAGCTGCTTAGCACCCATATCAATTGGCTATTGTCTGCTCTACCCCAATCTTTTAATCACCTTATGCAATGCCATTATGTAACCTGACAAAAGAATAGAGGGTGGCATACTTCACACCTCAGAAGTGTGCCACTGTGATGAGGGGGGGGGGGGTCCAATGAAACATCACTGAAAATCAATGGTTACCAAGAGATGAAACTTGAAATGATATATCTACTAGTCAAAATGAAATCTGGATCATGTGATTCGGGCAAGTAGGCCTATGGCTGATTTTGTGCTTTTTGTAAAAAGAATAATTTGAGAAAAAAGAATAATTCCAGTTGATGATTGGATTTTGTGATACATCCATGTATAGGAATCTTGAATCATTGTAAAGCTTTAGAAATTATACAGGATTAAAATGACTCTAATAATCTATCCATCTATGTATGCATCTATCAATCTATCTATATATATATATCTATCTATCTACATGTGTCTATCTATCTATCTATCTATCTATCTATCTCTCTATCTATCTATCTATCTATCTCTCTATCTGTCTATCTATCTTTCTATCTATCTATCTATCTATCTATCTATCTATCTATCTATCTATCTATCTATCTATATCTTTCTATCTTTCTTTCTATCTATCTATCTATCTATCTATCTATCTATCTATCTATCTATCTATCTATCCATCTATCTATCTATCTATCTATCTATCTATCTATCTATCTATCCATCCATCTATCTAGTCTATCTAGCCTTAGCTATTCTTATCATAAATTACAAATATGGAATATGGGTCTAAAAACATAAATTATAGATAAGATGTCTCCAACCAAAACCATTGTAAATAGTAACACTAAAACAAGGTTTATGCCAGTATATATCTTTTAAGACTAAGCACGTTGCTAGTTAATACAAAGGTTAAATGCTGGTCAAACTTTGGAGAATAACAATAGCTGTAAAGAAAAACAAAACAAGAGAAACAAGTCCCAACTCTGTGTACAGCCTGTATGGGCTACAAAAAGTCATATCTCAGCTTCTAGTTGGCCTAAATCTTTTATTAAAATTGGAAATTTCTTTATTTGTTCAATAAAAGACTACAAAGTTGGTGTCAATGCAGTCTGGACATATTTCTAAGAAAAAAGAAAATTTGTTAAAAAGTTCAGGGTGCTGTGCACTGCTTTTGTCCTCCTTTGTTCCTAGCTTTGGTCACTGGACAGGATTAGTGACACAATGTTACATAACATGAATGGCTGGAGGGGAGGGGTACAATGAAGCACAGACATAGTGTCTCCTGGCTGATTCACAAAAAAAAACTGGACCCCTTCCATGATGACACTTTTACCCCCTAAACAATATTTCTTTGAAATGCTAAAAATACAATTGGAGTGAGTTTTAAAATGAATTAAAAGACAGATTTATCCAATAATGTCTTGAAATGTAAAATTACACACTGAAATTTGCAGAAATTGGGTTTGCATGCCAAGTAATTTTTCTTTGATAACCCTCTATATATACATAGCGGTTTTATTGCCAGTCTGTCTTATATGTTTTCCATTAAAGACCAAAATAAAAGTAAGCTGACAGTACTTCATATGTTAAAATGTACATAACTGATGTTAGATTTAAACCATTAAGTTACAATTGAGAGTTTAAGATTTCTTGTCAAAGGATTAGCAGGGAAGACAATTACCCTGTGACATAACATTACATAATCAAGACTTCTCCAGTGCTCCATTCAACAAAAGCCAATCTGTCTGATTCAATCACATTTAATTTTCATGCAAACAACTAAATAAAAGGGGCTGACATTTATTCATCTTCTAAAAATTTACATCACTGAGTTTAGATATTAACCATGAAGTTATAATAATTGGGAGTTTTAAAAAGATTTAGTGTCAACATTATAAAATATTAACACACAAATGCATGTTTTTGAATATACTTAATTAATGCTTTGAAAGTCCACATAATTATATATAAAATTTATGTATTTCTTCTTGATAATATTTCATGAGGAGATGTAGAAAAAGTAAAACTTAGACATTATTGTGGCAAATTTGATTGACCAGGGCCAATATTTACTGATATATGACTATCTGAAAATCCTTAATATTTATCTAATTTTGTTAATATTGACCTATGCTGCGAATAAAAGTTTTCATATTGTTCAAAATCAGCATGATGATGATGTGAAACATGTCAGGTTTATTTTGACAAAAAAATGTCAACGACTGGTATGACATCAGAAGAAAATGGAGAGTAAATAGACATTTCAATGATTTTTTGCCTTTTTTCAATCATACATTTCAATGGAAAAAATTGCAACAACTCATGCAATGGCTGTGAATATTAGTCAATAGTGTGTCTAACTACAATAAGACCTAAAGTTAACTAACTTACCCGTTACCATTTGGCTTTTCATGCAGAAATGTTGGAAAATTGGCATTTTTTCGAATTTTTGGGGTTTTATAAAGATTCATAGGACCAACATTCCAACTGATTAGAGACGTTTAAAGAGGCATAAGTTAGACACCTAAGTGGAAAATTTCATAGATTTAACTTCAAAATTGACTGAATTATACAAGTTTAAAATAATAGTATTTTTTCATATTTTTGGTAAATTGTCGTCCGTTCAACTTTCTCAGAGCATTTAGACCCACAAAAAACACATCTTGGGTATTTAATACATACAATATCACTGGGGCCAAACGGATGGGGCGACTGCAGTTGCCCCATCTTTCAAGATGGAGGATGGAAATCAAGCAGTAGCAATTCTGCTTCGTTTTCTTATAAAATGCCTTTCTACTCCTTCATAAATGGATTTATATGGTCTAAAATCTGAAGTTGTAGCTTACTGCAGTGCAACATGTTGTCTATTTCTTGTCAATTCCTTTAATTTGAAGGGTTGTGGATTCGGCGGGATGGGGAAACTCTATTTTCCAAATTTGAAAAGATGGGGGAACTCATTTGATTAGATGGGGCAACTGTTAAAGTGACTGCTTAACTATGCTCGTTTCTCGTGTGATAGAGACTCACAGAGTCAATAAAATTGATTCAGAGATGTTAAAATGACTTATAAATATAAAATTATAATGATTTTTCAGCTTATCTAAAATTACATTTGTGAATATACATAACAGTTATGAGGCTCTTAATCATCTGGATGGGGGGATATTGGGGACAGGGAATTCAAAAGTACCATTAGTAAAATTGCAAAGGGACAGGGAATTCGAAAGTGAAATTGCCAAGGGACAGGGGGACACAAAATTCAATCCAGAGCCTTATCTTTATTATTTCCATAAAGCATTTACACAGAAAAATGCATTCTTGATGAACTTCACTTCTATATCCAGGGCCAGAAAAAAATGTGAATTTCCTGGCAATTTGATTAAATATGACGAAATTTCCCACGAATGGCAGCAAAAAAAAAAAACAACTTCCGTCAGGAATTTGGACCTTTCTTCAAAAATTTCCAGTGATTTCCGGGCAATGACATGCCCAAATTCCCTACTTTTTTTCAGTCATTGCTATACATGCATGTGGGCAGGGGTGGTCGCGCGAGAAAGGGCAAATCTAATTCGCGCAAATTCTTTTTAATGTAACGGCAATTACAGTTTTGAATACATACTTATAAATTTTTGCCTAAATTAAGGCATAATACCGTTTTTCTTTGAGATGAAAGGGCAACTTTTGCCGGCCCCCCCCCCCCCGCCCCTCCTGGCAAAGGGCAGGAGGGGAAATTGCCCCCTCTGCCCCCCCCCTGTTCCGGCACCCTTGCATGTGGGGCCATTAAAGTATGATAAATAAATATATCTACAGGGTCAATTTTACTAAAAAAAACTCACTGCACAGCAACAGAGGCAGATAGGAAGATGGTTTTGGTGGCAAAAGATGACTGTGTCAATTAAAGGCCTAGTTGTACATCTACTTTGTGTGCCGGTTATATTATTTGTTCCATCAGAAAAAAAGCTATAAGTGGCCAAAAACAGCATTTTTCCCCAATTTTCAAATGTCTTTGTTGTGTTTAGAGATCTAAAGTCTGCTACAAAGATTGAGTAAAAAAAAATCTAAAGAAGACCCATCATCAACATATTATGACCAAGAATATCATCTGTGGATTCCCTCAACAAGATAAATAAATATCTATCTAAAGTGGATAAATTGATACTGATACATGGCAAGATACATTTTAAAACATGCATGTCAAAAGAAACACAAGTATAATTAGACATCATAATTCCAGCTGACCAGCTCTTTTCCTTGCATTTGCCAAAAAAAAAAACCATATGATATCATAGGCGTATTTCGCAGGGGGTCAGGGCAAATGGCATATATATCAGGGCAGATCCTGACCAATCAGGGCAGATCCACTGCCCTGGTCACATTCGCGCCATGTTAAAATTTCAGGGCAAAATAGTCACAGCCCCCCGCGAGACAGCCGTCCCGTACACCTATGTATGATATAACAGATATTGCCCATTACCTCATGCGATATCAGTTTTATATTGTATTTGAAAGACTATTTCAAAAAACTGCATGCGCAAAACGAGAATTACTTATATTTTGTCCAGCCTCCCAAACGGACATAGGCTAAGCAACCAAAAATACATGAAATGTACATCTATAGGCCTATAGAATTTTACTTTTTTGGTTTTTGAATATATTTTTTGTGAGGTCAATGCTTAGGGCACGATATGGCGGTGTCCTAGAAGGACCTATATGACCAAAAAGGCATTAAATTAACCTTAGTCAGCTTCAGTTGCCCCATCCTTCAAATCATTTTGATTTGAGTTTCCCCATCCCCGGCAATGAGTTTCCCCATCCCGCCGAAACTGCAACTTCCAAATTTACCAAATAAAAGGCACTTTTCTCGTCAGTCCAGCACTCTGGTCGAATTTCTGTGGCAAACAAAATATTCTCATTCACTTTTCCAGTCCATAATATGTTTGCAAATACTTTAATCAACATGATTCCTCTCAGCTTTACTTCCATCCTCCATCTTGAAAGATGGGGCAACTGCAGTCGCCCCATCCATTTGGCCCCAGTGAATATGCCAATTTCAGTGTCAAAAGTACTGCAGTTTTTTAGCTCTGTCACAGAAACAAAAAAAAAACAATTTTTTACATTTTTCAATGATTGTGAGAAAAGTATTAATGTCATGGGGATTAGACCTATGAAAGGCTCAACTGGGATAAAAGATACCATATTTACCCAAAAATGATGAATATGCATGCCATAGTTTTGGCTTGACACCCAATACACAAAAAAATATTTTTTCACATTTTTCAATAATTGTGAGAAAAGTATTCATCTCATGTGGATTAAACCCCTAAAAGGCACAACTAGGATAAAAGATATAATAATGTCCCAAAAATAAGAAGTATACATTCCATAGTTTTGGCATTACTCCCAATACACAAGTGGGACGCCCGTTATCCGGACGCCCGCCCGCCCGTCCGCCCGCCCCCCCCCCCCCGCCCCCCGCCGGACGGACAAATTTTCCCAAAGTAACTACAATACCCGTCGGCAATGTATACATTGCCGAGGGTAAAAAGAAAGGAATAGGAATGAAGAGAGAGAAATGAAGAAAAAGAGGAAGGAAGGCAATTATAAACGTATAGGCCTACAAGGGAAGGAAAAATAGGGTATCAGGGAATGAATTCATAATTTCCATACTTTTAAATAGATCTGGGCCCACCCATATATATCATTTATTTGGTCTTACAGAAAACAACATGGCTACACCAAGAAAAAAGAACTGAAAAGCAGTAACAAGAATGACAAGAGGAAGACTAAATCGACAAAAAAGTCTACAGCCAAGTAAACATGGAGGAATTCGGTTAGCAGTAGTAAACTTCAAGCATTGGACAAATGACCACGGCCACTGGTCGACCAACGAGGGCAGAGTGCGACACTACAGTGCCTGAGGAGGGGTAGCAGAGGGGTAGCAGAGGCGCTGTGTCCTCAAGAACCTCTCCACTGCTGGGGCAGACAGACGGCCCCACCCCAAGGGTTCTTATTGCCCTCGAGATTGGCTGAGTTGCTCAGAGGACAAACATGACATCACGGTGAGCAGGAGGTCAGCAGGACTACTTTCAATTAGTGCTCTCCAGACCGTGCTGAGCTGTGCTGCTGGTTGCTTGGAAAGGAGTATCATACAAGGTGCAGAACAAGATTGGGGGGGGGGGATGGAAGAAAATGAGGTTATGGTGGGTTCGGCTATTCCGAACTAGTTTAAAGAATTAAAGAAGAACTGGGTGTTAGGATGTTCAATTTGTTATTGGCCCAATTTTTTGGCAGTGGTTCTGAAGGGGTCAGCAAATTTGGGACTTCTGACTTTACCTCTGAGCTGCTTCTTAAAGTGCAAAGTGCGCATTGCAAATTCTACAAGGATATAAAAAATAAGTTCAGAATCTGTTGACATGTGATTCTCATCAAATTTTATTTTATGAAATATTCACAGATTCTTTGGACTTACATACTCCTCCAAATGTGCAATTACCTTTTCTGTAATTTTGCTCTTATCCTAATGTCCTCATACTTTTGTTCTCATCGTATTATATAATATATAATATATATTTGGTTCTTCACCCAATATGCACTCATTGTACCATTGTTGCTTTGATTTTCTGTACGCTATTGTTTATTTCATTTCTTTAATGGATCTCTCTGAGATGATGATATGATCTTTTAATTTTTTTTAGGGGGGGCATCTCGCCAGCGATAATTACTTGTCTTAGAGATGTCCTCCCTCTTTACTGTAACATAACGTTTCAGAAAGAAATAAAACATCTTGAGTCTTGAGTCTTGCCTGCAACACAAAACGTCCCAAAACTGGGTGTGAATTTACGACCATCTCAAAATAACAATTAAATATAGGCCTACACTGTAAATAGGGTAGCGGATATTGAACCAGATGGCAGATAAAACAATGTATAATATTTGGTGTTTTCGAGCCTTTGGATCAGTAGCTGAGAGTTACAAACGACCTTCTCCATACAGTAGCCAGCAGCAGAGTCGAGCACCATGCAGGGGAGGGCACAGTTAACAGATCCTGTATTTGAGACGAGTTTCCTGGACCTCGAGTGCTTGTGACTACCTCCCACACAATGATCCTGCAAACTGCCAACAGCCCCCAATCCACAAATGATAAAGCCAAATATTGATCATGATGTCAAGCAGGTTTCAATTGGTGATAAGGCAGTCAGTCACAGTTGCCATTGTTCTGGAGTTTTTCAAGCAGGTCCAGCCTCTTCTGATTTCCAGTATCAGGACCTGTATCAGGACCGATGCAGGACGCGTGCCACTGTGAGCAAAGCTGCGGTCGCCTCATTCAAGACACCACAACCTCAGTCAACAGCCTCAGTCAACAGCCTCACAGACCAGCAGCCTCTGTGAGTGAGCAGGCCGGGGAGGCAAATTAATCAAGCCCTTGCTAATGGCCATTATTAAATAAGGATCGCGGAGAACAAATGACTAATGGCCGCAACAGACGAAGCTTGGATGTGGCTTGTCTGTGTGCTAACACCACATAACACTCAACCTTGCAACTCCCCGGAGTGGCTCACTAACTCTCACAGCTCAAAGTGCCTCGATGGTGCACATAGGTGGCTTATCACTGCCTCCGAGTGTGCACAGTTCTCCTGGCTGTGGCCTGATGGCTGCGGGGGTCACTCAGGGATGTTCGCCTCCTCCAACTAACTCCAACTGACTCCCATAACCAGAGGCAAGACAAACATCAATTACCCATGGCCATGATAATAATACCTGACAAAAATACCCCCTAACCCCCCCCCCATCCCTTCCTCTCCAACACAGACCAAACACAAAATGTGTCATCCAACATAACATTATTGGCGCATCATAATTCAGTTAAGCACTGCAATAAATGTGTTTTGAAATCCCAGCTACTTTTTCGTAAGTAGAGTTAAGCTGACACAATCTCAATCTTACTTAGATATTCACAGTTGTACATATTCATGGGTGGACAAGAGCGATTTCAAGATTGCACAGGTGCGACTAAAATAAACAGTATTCGCCTGTCGTCCGAGTCATATGTATCTCAATTGCAACAAAAAGGGCCATACAGGGCGATTTTGAAACCAATTCAATCCGTGCATCAGATGCCTATATTTTATCTGTTTATTTACAGGTATAGGCCCAAAGGAGCATTTTGAGGAAAACGATTGAAGTCACTTAACAAATGAATCACTAATTTCATAACAAAACACTCTATTGGCCACAACAAACTACATGCAACGCACCACTTTGCAGTTGTCATCCTATGAATTGTATCAGTTGTCGAGTCAATATTGACAGATGAAATCAAACGGAGTTACAGACGGATCTGCCAACAATTCCACCAGCAAATTGGCTAACTGCTGTCCTTTTTTGTCACATGACATTTCTCGTGTTGTAAATATGTTTAATGACCAGATCTATAAAAGCTACATCACTTGCAGCCATTTTATGACATTTTTATAATCGACACAAAAGAATATTAAGCGCCAACCTGCTAAGGCTAAGAAAGAAACATGCTAATAATTCATAACATTGGACCAAGTACAGTCCATTTGGCCATAAAAATTGTCGTAACAGTTATCATTTAAGCATCAATTTCACCCACGTTAAACTCTGCACAATATTTTATAGGCAAATAAATTATATTTCTGTTGGAAATTATGCCTTCTGTCAGAGGATTTGTCAAAGAATCAGTCTTGTCATTATTGTTCACTAATTTACAATCAATTGATAAGTCAATAAAGTCATGTTATAAATATGTGTGAAAGTTAAAAGACAATCGTAAAGAAATAGAACCGTGTTTATCACACAATTATGTACAACTCATGCAGTTTGTATATGCTGTGGGGATCAGTTCGCCGGAGGAAATATATAATTCGACCCCCCCCCCCCAAAAAAAACCACAGAAGGAAACAATATTAAGATTTTTAACCTAATGTCTAAAAAATACCATTATACCAGGGGCGTTCACAAAGTTCACACCTTTTTTACATGGACACTTATTTTCAATGCAGAACTCTGAATCTTTCACAGGACAAAATTCAGCAGTTTTGGGATGGATGTCCAAAATTTTGGACAATTCGGACATTTTTAAGTGATTCTGTGGTTGCCAATGGAAACGGATAGTTCAGCTAGGTGCCGCAGGTAATACTGAGAACAAGAAAGCCAATGAATTGTGGCTGAGAGAGACCTCTATCTATCACTTGTATAAGTGTGATTGACAATATTTGACACAAGAAATATAGTATTAGCTTTTAAAAATACTCCGAAAGCACCAAAAGCATTTTAATTCATACACCTAACCCGTTGAAGAAACAGTTCCTTGAAGTCCTCCGGACAAAGTTTTGTGAACGCATTTTGGTAATCCGAAGCATTTTCTCATCCGGTGCCTGAAACTATAGCCCCCAGTAAATAAAGTAAGGGAAAACCAAGACTTATGTAAAGCAACATGTCACTGAATAGCTGGGATTCACAATTCATTTGCTTTCTGTGTCTCAATATTACATGTGGCACCCAGCTGAACTTCCTGTTTCCATGACAACCGCAGAATGACTTTAAAATGGCCGAATTGTCCAATATTTTGGAAATGCATTCCAGAACTGCTGAATGTTGTCCTGTAAAAAATTCATAGTTCTACATTGAAAATAAGTGTCCATATAAAAAAAAGCCGTGAACTTTATGAACGTCCCTCGCACATGTACAACATTGGCTGAATTTCTATTATTTTATAGTCTTGGGCTTCATTCCAATAATAGTAACAACACCGGAAGAGTTATTCCGACAAAATCGATCAGACTTCCTGTGCATGTTGGTCCCTTTTGTGACTTACATGACAGTCTTTACGTTTACTTAGCATGTCGGGGAAGTAGAAAGATTCCGCACATGGTGTGAAGGCACAGGCATCACAATTGTTCACAACAGTTCTGCACTGGACCATTACCAGTGGTACAGATACAACAAGGTGGGAAAGTCCCCTGAATCGACCACCCTGCAGTAATGTTATGCCAATGAGGTGCAGGGTGGCTGATTCAAGGGAATTGCCCAGACTTTCCCACCTTCCTTGTACTGTTTAAGGAGGCCAGTATCATGCAGGCCATAGAGCTGTGTTGGTAAATGATTGAAATGCCTGTGTGTGAAAGTTTGATATGTTTGAACTAATCTCTTTATCTTTTCTTAAATTTCACCTTTCTGTCCACTTTTATTCCACTTATAAATCACTGAGCAGCAAGACTTTGCCATATAAGGGTGAACTTTCCAAACTTACCATCTCTAATAGTCACATGCAAATCCCAAACCCCCAATCACCACACATGTGAACACCCTGAATCCTGCACACAGAGCAACAGAGATCCACGGAGTCTCCCAGTGCCCTATCTGGGCGTCAAAAGCTCACTGGGCCGTGTCATGAAGGCGTCAGGGGTGTCAAGAGAGAAGGGTTCGGGTGCAGGGTAGCTCAAGGTGTCCGGGGAGCAGCAAATGACACCTCCCAAGGGGAGCAGAGGTGTAACTATCTTGTAACATTCCCTGTAAGTCTGTGGGTATTGTGGAGCACCATTGTATGTCATTTGAGAAAAGTGTGTTTATCAGTGTTGAAATATCTCAATATTGGAAAAGTTAGATGTAGATATATGTTATGCACTACAAAAGAGCATTTACTGCAGTTGAAGACTTCTGGCAAACATTTCAAGTGCCATTCCAATGAATCAGAACAAATATAATTTCAAGATGGACCATTTCAACCAATGAGCTTTATAAAAGTTCGCTAAAATAAAGGGAATATAAAGTTCAGTTGTCAGGTATATATTTTTAGAGAGCGACTGGATTGGATTTTTTTAAATCCACAAAAGCTCACAAACCACACCCACCCTTAACATAAAATAAAATTTCTGAGACGAGTCGCTTGTAGTGGCCATGGTGATAAATAAAATTAAAACATCTGGGAAAGAATATCACCTCAGGGAATAACACGACAGTAGGCCTATAATATTGCAACTGGCCTTGTGGTGACTGTGGCAGTGTGACACTGTGTCACCGATGTGTGACAATGTGTTGTGACCTGCTCTTGGTTTATCACAACATGTAGGTCAATGTCCCACTACAAGCACCCCCTGACACACAAGACCATGATGCTGTAACCTCATGACACTGGCCTTGGTGATGACACTGTGGTATCTGAGGTCGACTGGGCATGCTGTGAATACTAGTTACTGATAATTTGTTGAGTCATCTTGGGAGATGGGGTACAGTGGTTGGTCAGATTAGATATGGTAAGTACAGCCCTCTGAGCCCAGCTCTGGGCACCCACGAGGGTTGATTGATGGGATGGGAGAGAGAGCAGTAGCCCTCAACATGTTACACATTTATCCAATGTGAGGGATTTTCACCTGCCCACATTTACCCCATGTGAGGGATCTTTTTTGCCAAGCACAGACACTGACACAAGCGACAATGAGCCGCTAATTTAATATATTTTACTCATGAAGGTCCATTGAAAATTCTGGGTTTCCCAACCAGGGTTCGAACCCAATTAAAATCAAATCAAATCAAATCAAATAGACCTTCAGTGGAGCAGGTGGGAACCCTAACCACTCGGCCACCAGCTTCAGGAACCACTGACCACTCAAGGTAGTGAGTTACCAAGTGGCCCTATAGACAGTAGCAGATCAGGTGGCCGCAGTGACAGAGCTTTGTTACAGTGGCTGTGGCTTGCATAAATCTGGGTGGCATCACATCTTCCCTGTGGCTCCCAGTGGCATCACTCTGCTGTGGCATCACTCTGCAGTGGCATGCATCAAGCAGGGGCCAAGCAAGGGCCAACCAGGGGCCATAGGATCTGCCAGGCAGACAGCGGCAGCCACCAAGGCATCAACATTCTGTCCCTTACACTTGGGATTTTTTATGGGCTGCTTGCAATTTCGTGCTTGGCTGACTGTCAGTGGTTGCCCTACCCCCCTCGGAATGAGACGGGACAAGAGCCATGGCTCATCCCCGACACCCTGGCCCTCGCTGTCCGATCTCTCGGGGGATTATGATGGCCCTTGGTCACTTGTTGGGGGCAGTGGGCTGCAACGTTACATGGCAGTTGTAGCAGGACCACCCCGCACTGACCAAGCCCCTGAGACCTCGTTGGACAACAAGCTTCATGGACAAGCCCCGGCCAAATGAAAACTGACCATCCACGCAGATGTTGATTGATTGCCCATTGTCTCTGCATTCCTAAACTGTCCTGACCCCCAAACGTGAGAGCTCCTCTGCCTACTATCTCATGTCTGTGTCCAGCCTGTGTCCAGCCTGAAGCAGTGTCCAGCCAGTTGGTCAAGCCAGAGGGAGGGTCCAGCCACAGTCGCTTGGTCAATACATCTACAAGTCAATGTGCCTTCTTGGCAATGTCCCCGCAAACTTTCTTGTCAAAAAGTTAACGTGCTATCCACACTTAATGTATATGCCACTCCCAGTTAAGAACAAGCATAAACGTATATTCCCAAAATATGATACTTTTATGTTGGCCTATTATTTAAAATTTATTACAGGGAAGCTGTTAAACCTCAGAAATCTACCACTAACACTCATTGGTCTATTTATGACTGTCAATCAATCAATCAATCAATCAATCAATCAATCAATCAATCAATCAATCAATCAATCAATCAATCAATCAATCAATCCATTTTTCAAAAGGTCACCATATCCTTAAAGATGTCATCAGGACGTTTGCCTGTTTAGTAAGACCTGCAAAATTCAACATTCCTTCGCCCTTGCATCCCTCTTCATTTCCACTGCATTAAGAGTCATAACTCAAACAGCCTGGAGGAATGTGGCACTATTTGTGGCAGTGTCAGGTTACCCACCCTCCCTGATAGCAGGCTGATGATATGCAATCTTGTTCAAAGATCATCACGATCAAGTGGCTTTTTCCTGGGTGACAGCAATTACTGCCAATCAGGTGTCACTTGCCATCACTTGCCCCAGTTGACAATTCCTCTCCTGCTTGACACTTTGATTGCTGACAGGCTTCAGCTTTGACTAATCCCTTTACACTAATGCGATAATCAATCGGATGTAAACATGGCTCAATCGCTGGCTCAATTGGCTGAGGGACTTGTGATAGCCTGTGAAACGTCATGGAGCACACCATTAATTAGCCTGCTCTTTCATCATTCTGAGCTGGGCTCATTTTCTTTTCTTTTCTCAATTATTTTTAGCTACATTGCATGCATTACGAGTCATGTAATAAGACAGCAACATGCACATTCAAGCTGGCAACTGATTCATCATAGAGGACGTTGATACTGCTGATGTGAGGGTGATTGGGCTTTACATCCTGAATATTTACACATTGATAAAGGCTATTTTAAATAGGACACACGTTGAACACAATAATGAGGCGAGGTGCTTGGCACAGAATTGAACACTCATTTTACATGGGTTGCCAAGACGAGGCGTCAAAGGTTACCTTCTTAACGTCACTGAACTATTCCAGCTTCTAAATGTTGCATGCTGAACTATTCCAGTAGTATTCCCGCTTCTAAATGTTGTGAACTAATCAAGGTTCAAAATGTTGCTGAACTATATTCCAGGTTCAAACTGTTGCTGAATCACATGTGCTTCTAAATGTAGCTGAACTATTCCAGCTTCTAAATTTTGCCGACTATTCCAGGTTAAAAGTGTTACTGAACCACATGTGCTTCTAAATGTTGCTGAAATATTCTTGCTTCTAAATGTTGCTAAACAATTACAGCTTCTAAATTTTGCTGAACTATTCCAGCTTCTAAATGTTGCAAACTTTTCCAGGTTCAAAGTGTTACTGAACCACATGTTCTTCTAAATGTTGCTGAAATATTCTTGCTTCTAAATGTTGCTAAACAATTACAGCTTCTAAATTTTGCTGAACTATTCCAGCTTCTAAATGTTACTGAACTATTCCGGCTTTAAATTTTGCCTAACTATTCCTGCTTCTAAATATTGTTAAACTAGCCCTGCTTCAAAGTTTTCTTAACAATTCCAGGACCTAACTGTTGCTGAACTATTCCAACTTCTAAATGTTGCTGAACAATTACTGCTTCTAAATACCACTGAATTATTCCAGCATCTAAATGTTGTGGTACTAAGCCTGCTTCTAAATGTTGCTCATCTGCTCCTGCTGACTATCTTGCTGACTATCTGTACTTCTAAATGTTGCTGAACTTAGACTGCTCCTAAATGTTGCTTACAATATAACTATTCCAACTTCTTAATGTTGCCGAACTATTCCATCTTCTAAATGGTAAACTAGCCCTGCTTCAAAATGTTCCTGAACTAACAATGCTTCTAAATGACACTGAATCACCCCTGATTCTAAATGTACTCGTAATTATAGACATCACCAAGATACTTTTACCATTGGAGAAGCCGGGATCTAACTGACAAAAATGCATGTCAGAACCCGACAATGATGTGTCTAACTAATACCTGAACTATTCCAGCTTAAACGTAGCTGAACCATATGTGCTTCTAAATGTCACTAAACCATGCGCTTCTAAATGCTGCTGAACTATTCCAATGGTTACCCACTCCCTCCACCACTCCTTTAAGTACTCCCTTGGTTTAAAAATGTTGCTAAACAATCTGTGCTTCTAAATGTTGTTGAACTTCCCTTCTTCTAATTACTGCTGAACTATCTGTGCTTCAAAAGATTGTTTAACCATTCCTGCTTCTAGATGTGGCTGAACTATTTCCGCTTTAAAATGTTGCTTTACTCAACCTTCATCTGAATGTTGTAGAATTATTTCAAAGGTTGCTGAACTGTATGTGATTCCAAATGTTGCTGAACTAGTCCTGCCTCTTAACTGTTGCTGAACTATCCCTGCTTCTAAATGTCGCTGAGCTATTCCAGCCTCTTAAATGTTGTTGAACTATCCCCACTTCTAAATTTTACGTAACCTCCCTACTTCTAATTGCAGCTGAACTGAGCCTGCTTCGAAATGTTGCTGAACTATTCCGGCCTCTTAAATGTTGTTGAACTTTCCCTGGTTCTAAATGTTGCTGAACTATTCCAGCCTCTTAAATGTTGTTGAACTATCCCTGCTTCTAAATTTTACTTAACCTCCCTACTTCTAATTGCAGCTGAACTGAGCCTGCTTCTAAATGTTGCTGAACTATTCCAGCCTCTTAAATGTTGTTGAACTATCCCTGCTTCTAAATGTTACTTAACCTCCCTACTTCTAAATGTTGCAGAACAACTTCAACTGTTGAATGTTTCTGAACTATCCCTACTTTTGTTTGGAATGCAGTTAGCAACTCTCTTGCAGAGCGCTGATGAATCTGTTGGTGCCATTACTGAATCTGGGCTGCAGATGCAGGCTGAGTTGATGGCTGAGTTGATGGTTTCGTGGATGCAAGCTGGAAATTGGTGAGAGATCGATGATCATGTTGCATGCTGCATCAATCACTCCTCTCCTTTCTGCTCAGAGTTTTCAGCATCCACCAGCTGCTCTTTAACTTAACAATGTTGATCGCCATGATCAAGCATTCATGAATGCTGCAGACCAGAGGAGTTTGCCCCTCCCCCGTAGGCCCCCTCACCTGCTCGTATTATCGCGTTGGCCAAGTGAAAGTGGAAACTGAATGAAGCACAGCACAGTAGCACAAGCAACGGAGTTTTTTTTAACCTGAATGATAAAAATGGGACATGCAGGTTAAGAATCCAGATCTGAAGAGCAACTAAAATCTTTAGTTTATTTGATCAGCAGTAGGTGGTTAGTTTATTGAACAATTATTGAACAATTGTATGTATTATATATATAGCTTATTGAACAATTATATTTATTATATACATGTCTATATTTTCCAAAACAAATTTATACATAAGCGAATGAATGTGTCATAGATCTGTGATCAAATAGGAATAAGGTAGGAACCAGATTCAGCCTAGCGACACACTTAAGAATCAAGGTAAACAGCCAGAGTTAGTCTCAGTATTCTGTCAGTTTATTTATATTTCATTGTGACATAATACCACCTAAGTTGAGACTAATTGAGTACCCTATAACCCAAATAAACAACAATTGGCCCACGTTCAGCAACCTGCAGCCTCAGCACCATTTTGTACCCATGTCGTGACTGCCTCCAAACATTAAAGGGACAAGCTCTGGACCTTTGATCCCATTTAGAATGGAATAAATAATGCAGACAGACCATCACGAAATTCCCAACTTAACTACCCAAACAGTTAAGATGCAGGCAAGACATGTGTGTACAAAATTCATGCTGCACTAAATAATTTAACCCATGGTCAAATTGAAGTTTAAAAGGTTGAGAACCTGCAAGAAAACAACTTGTGCAAACAGTTTAGTGGAAGCAGAAAAGTTGAAAACATGTTCTGTAAGGGAAGGTCAAGACATGTAAATGCATTGAGGATGCTGGCAGGTCCATTTGAAAATACTTGGTCAAAAATATATCAATTTTGAGTTAGGGCATGTCAGTGTAGATTCTATTTGCCTGCATGGTTGAAATTTAGTTACAACATTTTAATAATATATTAACCTTACGTTCTTTTATTTCAGCAACAAGACATATTCAGAAACGTTTTGTTTATTAAAGCAACAATACATATTAAGAAATGAAACCTTTTAACTCTAAACATTCAATGGATTCAAATAAACCAACCGTTATGACATCAGTCAGTTGACTGCAGTGTGCCATGTGGAAGCAAAATCTGCCAGCCAAGAAAAAGACAATCTCCATGGTCAAGATGGTAATGTAACACTTTTGGTACCTCGGTGAAAAATCAGAGCAAGCCACACTCATGATTGAAAGCAAATTGAATCAATAATTGCATTTCACTCCTATTTGGCAAGAACTAATTCACTCACTAAAAGCCAAGACACCATATAGCGGACCTAAACTGCCCTTCTGTGTTGATTCATGGTTTCCTGAGAACATTGTTTGGAATAAATGAATAAGTTAAGGAAAGTAAAGAGTGATTTTGTTCTTCTTGGATGGTTTAGCAAGGAATGTCATGGAATGATACCCAAGCTATATAGTTATCATAAGGAGAGAAAGACGTTCGGAACCGAAATCGAAAGTTTAGAGCAAAAAAGAATAAAAGAATGTCAAATATCAAATCTGACCATGACTTGAAAACCTAGTGTCTTCACAGTCAGGAATAGATAGCCTACTAAGATAGATAGATGAGATAGATGAGATAGATGAGATATACATGTTAGGGTGTGCCAAAAAAAGTGATAACTTCTAAATGTGTTCCATAGCAGCCCCTCCCTGACTCCCATGTAAAATTTCAGCTCATTTGAAGGTGTTTTAGATGTTGCTCAAGAGCCCCAAAGATAGATAGGAGTTCAACATTTGAATTTTCATGCGAAAATGGCTATTTTTTTCAGTCCACCCAAACACATGGATAGTTGATACAAAGATGTATAGATTATTCTGCACATTGCAACATCTAAAACACCTTCAAATGAGCTGAAATTTTATATGGGAGTCAGAGAGGGGCCATAGAACACATTTAGAGGTTAGCCCCAATGAATTTCAGACTTTCACTTTTTTTGGGACACCCTAATACATGTACATGGATTTTAAAGTTAGACTGTTGTTTGGCACAGCCGTGCTATTATTAAGCAATCTTAAGGTTTTTGAATGTTCAATCTTAAGGTTGCCCAAAACTGAGCAGTTTGATTAATCCAGAGATTGAATCAAATAACCAACAACTTGTCAATAATCGTGTACTGCACTAGTTATTACAGAT
This sequence comes from Platynereis dumerilii, assembly GCA_026936325.1. Taxonomy (NCBI): domain Eukaryota; kingdom Metazoa; phylum Annelida; class Polychaeta; order Phyllodocida; family Nereididae; genus Platynereis; species Platynereis dumerilii. The sequence continues at coordinate 71,021,155 of JAPTHN010000001.1, read as the reverse complement.
CTCAGCAAAAATTCACGTCAAATTGATGACAACCGCGTGGGAGGCAGCAAACAATCAAAATCAAGCACCACAGTATAAATACACAGACCAACAAGGAAAATCAACAGTCCCCTAAACCCTTAAAACAGTTGCGGTCAATGTGGCCATTATTCAGCCGGGTGTCTGCAAGAGCCTTACTTGTGATGCATGATAGAATGACTCTGCAAGTGTGCTTGACATTTTGCCTGAATTCCTGCTGGGCCTGACACTTCAACTAAGTCCTGCAGATGCCCAGAATTAACTGGCTTGATTGTAGCTCTCCTGGCCTGTGGCAAGTGTTAAAAAGCTTCATGGAGTTAACAGGTGCTTCTGGCATTATACTTGATTACTGTGCAGTTACTGTAGTTGTGTTACATCAATCAGGTATTGTAATCAAAACAGATGACGAAACAGCTAGATATAGAAAGATAATCATTATGAATTAAATGTAATGGCACCTGTTTCACATTAATTAATCTCATTGGTTCTGCGTATTTCACAAAACGTTTTCTTAGAATAATCAACATCTTCAATTTATCTGTGTTTTCTGTTGAGCGTTTACCCCGATTTTAAAATAAATAAACTAAACTACATCTTCTCAACATCAACATCTTCTTAATTCATGAAAAAGGGAAGTATTAGGCCTAAGTCATCAGCAGAATCTTTAGTACTCTTTTTTAAGGGAAGTTTAAATGCGGGATCTGTTGGTCACTGATAAAAGGGAGTCAGCAAATTTCCTAATCCAAATGATTTCCAGCTGTATTATATATATTTTTCATTTATGATAATCATTAAAAAAACTTAACTTCTTTGGAGAGGAGAAGGGATAAAGCTGAATTATTTTATAATCAGTGTGTTGACAGATGAAACGTCATCATGGAGGATATTTTCAAATTTGGACAGAAAAACATTCACTCGAAAATCCCTCTCAAAAACAACTTTAAGCACTTTGCAAAAAACAGTTGGCATTTCTATAGTTGCCTGTTCAGTCTAATGATATTAAACCATACAAAATCGACATGCATGGACTATATTACTACATTTGTGGCAAAATATGAACAAATATCAATACAGATGACCGCAATAAAACCATATTTATCTTCAAAAACATTTCGTATTTCTCTGATATGACATTTAAATATACTACCAGAGTATGAGATACAATTTTATGGAGATATTTATCGAATATCAAGTTCAAATATTTATTATGTGATCATGTTTATCTCCTAATGTATTTGCCAGTCGAAGTTATAATTACTTTCCATGACTATTTATGTTGTACTGAATATGGAATAAGAAAAAAAAAGCCATAAATAATGTCACTGATTAATCGGTCTTAATGAGAATGACAAGACCATAATGTGTTTACATCAATGTGCTTCAATTTGTCCCGTATCTATTCCATGGAAAATACACACGCGTTGATTTTAAAAGTGAAATTTTAGATTTTTCAGTACAACACACGGGGACCATCAAATGCCCTTTCTAAGGATTTGGGCCAAGACTGCCCAAGAGGGAGAGGGGGTCGTGTCCATTAACCCCCCCCCCCAATCGAGCAGATTTGTGATAAGCTTACAGCCCCCAGACCACCGCACCAACAGTAGGGGCCAGCTGCCTCTGCCATTTGCTGTGTGCCTGACAAAGAAGGGCCATTGTCTGATTGTGGGGGCCATGGCTTGTATGAAACATTGCCCAAGTTGCCATTTTGGACACAATTGAGGTCCATTGTTGATGTGATGAAGCACTCTGTTACCTCTCATTCCACCAGCTTCCAACAGCCCCACAAGGGCCTGTAAGCCACATGTGATGAGCTGTGAGGTCCGCCACTTGCCAAGAAGCATAAAACTTTCATAACAGCCTGGACATTCTTTCAACCTGGATCACACAGCTAACCTTATGCTGTTTAATATAGACTGCATTGGCAGGAAATATAAGTTGGTAGGGGAGACTAGGGTGAGTTGTGCCCTTTTTTATGCTGGCTTCTTGAACTTTAGGACAAGATTTGTTATAGTACAGTATTGGCTATGCAGCCAGCATACTGTACTGATTGCCCCATACGGAAAAGTGTCAACCAGTTTGGTCCCCACCATTTAGTAATGTCAGCTAGAGCATTACAAAATATCTTATGATCACAAATACTTAATATTGTTGCATTGATGTAAAAGTACACCTGCCACTCATTAATCGACCAATTGGTGCAGATACAATTGTTGCAGGACCTGAAATAATTGGGGGTGAGTTGTAACAATTGGAGGTGAATAGTAATGAGAGCAGTTTGTTCTATTTATAGGTCCAATTTCTGGGTGGCACATCCTTGGGGTGATTAACAGACTGTTAGTGACTTACAGTTAGTGACTAACTGGCAGTTCAAGACTAACAAACAGTGAATCAACAACAGTTAGTGCTTACTAACAGTAAGTGACTAACAACAGTGACTTACTAACAGTAGTGACCAACTGATGAACAACAGTTAGGGACAAAATGACTAACAGTCAGGGACTAGCAGTTAGTAACTTACAGTTTCCTAACAGTTAAGGACTAGCTGACTTACATGACTAACTAACAGTTAGTGACTCACTAACAGTTAGTGACTGACTAACAGTGACTGACTAACAGTAAGTGAATGACTAACAGTTAGTGACTGACTAACAGTTAGTGACAATTAGTAACTAATTAACAGTTTGTCACTAACTGACAGTTTTTGACTAACAAAAAGTTTTGACTAACTAACCATTTCTGACTTACAGTTTTTGACGACAAACAGTTTTGACTACAAATAGTTTTTGACTAACTAACAGTTTTTGACTAACAGTTTTTGACCGACTAACAGTTTTTGACTGAATAACAGTTTTTGACTAATTAACAGTTTTGACTGACTAACAGTTTCACTACTAACAGTTTTGACTGAATAACAGTTTTGTTTACTACAAACAGTATTTGACTAACTAACAGTTTTGACTACTAACAGTTTTGACTGAATAACAGTTTTTTTTACTACAAACAGTTTTGACTAACTAACAGTTTTTGACTGACTAACAGTTTTTGACAAATAACAGTTTTGACTGAATAACAGTTGTGACTACAAACAGTTTTGACTAACTCCCCCTTTTCACTAACTAACAGTTTTTGACTAACTAACAGTTTTTGACGACTAACAGTTTGACTAACTAACCAGTTTTGACTACTAACAGTTTTGACTAACAGTTTTTCACTAACTGTTTTCACTAACTGTTTTTGACTAACAGTTTTGACTACAAATAGTTTTTGACTAACTAACAGTTTTTGTCTAACAGTTTTTGACCGACTAACAGTTTTTGACAAATTAATAACAGTTTTTGACAAATTAACAGTTTTGACTGACTAACAGTTTTGACTACTAACAGTTTTGACTGAATAACAGTTTTGTTTACTACAAACAGTATTTGACTAACTATCACTTTTGACTACTAACAGTTTTGACTGAATAACAGTTTTTTTTACTACAAACAGTTTTGACTAACTTGACTAACAGTTTTTGACAAATAACAGTTTTGACTGAATAACAGCTGTGACTTCAAACAGTTTTGACTAACTCCCCCTTTTCACTAACTAACGGTTTTTGACTAACTTACAGTTTTTTTTACTACAGTTTTTGACTAACTAACCAGTTTTGACTACTAACAGTTTTGACTAACAGCTTTTCACTAACTGTTTCACTAACTGTTTTTGACTAACAGTTTTTGACAAATTAACAGTTTTGACTGACTAACAGTTTTGACTAACAGTTTTGACTAACTAACATTTTTGATTACTAACAGTTTTGACTGAATAACAGTTTTTTTTACTACAAACAGTTTTTGACTAACTAACAGTTTTGACTACTAACAGTTTTGACTGAATAACAGTTTTTTTTACTACAAACAGTTTTTGACTAACTAACAGTTTTTGACTGACTAACAGTTTTTGACAAATTAACAGTTTTGACTGACTAACAGTTTTGACTACAAACAGTTTGGACTAACCCCCTTTTCACTAACTAACAGTTTTTGACTAACTAACAGTTTTTGACTACTAACAGTTTTGACTTACTTACCATTTTTGACTACTTACAGTTTTGACTACAAATAGTTTTGACTGACAGTTTTTGACTAACTAACAGTTTTTGACAGAATAACAGTTTTTTTACTACCAACAGTTTTTGACTAACTAACAGTTTTTGACTGAATAACAGTTTTTGACAAATTAACAGTTTTGACTGTCTAACAGTTTTGACTAACTCCCCCTTTTCACTAACTAACCCTTTTTCACACACTTTTTTAATAGCTAACAGTTTTTGACTAACAAACAGTTTTTGACTGACTAACAGTTTTTGACTAACTAACAGTTTGTGACTAAATAACATATTTAGAGCGCTAACAAATAGTAACTACCAAAACAACGGACTTAATGACTAACAGGTAGTGACTAACTGATGAACAACAGTAAGGGATGCCTGATTAACAGTTAAGGATTGACAGTCATATATAGTGACTTACTAATTAATAGTGAGTCATATTGAACCTATGCTCCCCCATATGAACTTGCCAACTCCAGCTAAACTGTCATAGGAATAAAAATAACAGTCAATACTATACACCAGTTAGTGTAGATCAGCAGAGCAGGTATAAGAAGCTATAAGAGGATTTATAGATGAACCCATGATGTGTGTGTGTTCAAGACCTAGTTAGTGAGAGATATAGAAAAAGTATAGTTGGTGTCTCCAGAGTATCGCATGCCCCCCTTGGGATGAAGAGATAGAGAGGGTGAGAGATAGACAGATAGATAGATAGATCTATCATGGGTTCATCTATAATTCCTCTTATAGCTTCTTATACTATATTATGGGTTCATCTGTAGTTTCTCTTATACCATATTTTAAAATTCTTTTGGCAAAACATACTCTTATTGTAAATTTTGAAATCGTAATCACTTCAGCCAGCATATATCTTTTTTTTCAAAAAGATTTTCTTGTTGCTGCTTCAGATTGATCTCCAAAAAATGCTAAATACCTGGTATGTCAACCTATCTGAAGTAGGACAATTGGTACAACTTGTCCCAGTGTCTGGCTTAATACGAATTTGAGTAGCAGGACAGCATTCTGTGGGATTTCTATGCTGGCCCACAACTGAAATCAACATTTTACTTGTCATGACGGAAGTCTCTGATTGGCCACTTCATTAGAGACTGAAAGACGAGAAATGGGGGCCTCTAAGAGCCATTCCATCTTTTCCACTGTTCTCAGATGCACAAAATAAAGATAAGTAATATGCTTCCAATTCCTGTCTTGCTCTTAAATCTTGATTTCCATATAATGTTATGATCCTCATTGATGTGAAGATTTCTTTTCACACTACATGTACAATGTCATGTGTCTCAGTGGCTGAGTGGTTGGCATGCTTTCTTTGTTATTTAAAGATCCAGGGCTCGATTCTACTGTATGGCAATACCTGACTGCTATATATATACAGTGTATTTAGATACAAAAACGATACAAAATGTTGCAAAGTGGCAAAGCAAATGAAACTCAGGCTTGAACTTAAACTGCATAGCTTTCTGTCTGGTTGGTGCAGAGCGAATGTGGGTAGTGTACCCTTCTTAACTTGGTTCCTCATTTCGCCCCACCAAGTGAGCGACACATCTTACCCCGTGGCACAACTCATCCCGGTCTCCCCTTTTCCATTTTCTTGATGCTACTGGGGTGAAGCTTATTAGTCAGCTTATATGTAATCGAGCAAGAGGTAGACATAATGATGAGATGATGAGGCTGTGAGTTCACTTCAAGGTACCAACTTGGTAGAAGAGTCTGTCTCTCCTCCCAATTGTTGAGTATTACAATACATCTGACTGCCAAAGTGTAGGCGCCTGAACACATAAATAAGATTTCCACTTATACATTATATGAAAGTGTTTGAATTTACCTCAGCACTTGGCTGATCTTTAGAGAGCATGGGCATGATCGATATTTAACACTTATTAGGACAATGTTGTAGCTGGGCATTTAACTACTCACACCATTTGATAAATTCATTAGAAAACAGTTTAATTGATTTTTGCCTTTAATTTACAATGGTTGCACAATGACCCTAATTGTTGACAAGAATGATGATCTTATCTCTTCTGAGCATAATTTTGTGGATGGCAATTGCTTTTTAAGCAGCTTGCTTTATAGTGGTAATGCCCATAATGGAGTAGTTGGCTGAGGTGTTGTTCACTTATTGGGTGCTAACAAATTGTTATGGGCTAAGAGTCGATAACTGGGGCTAATTGTATGGACCTAATCTTTTGTGTTTAGTTTAGTGTTATGATGAATGGCGGTATGCAGTGAATTAGGACCATGAAAAAAGAAAGCAGACCAAGTGGACGTGGCCGTGAATGACACAAGTCAGTGGGCCACTCAGTCAAAGGCATTCTCCACCAGTTGCACACAAGCCTTGACAAGGCCATTGATGTATGGTTCGGCCATTGATTACCAATCTAGCACCAGTTATGATGCTGTCATCAATTATTAGTGGCATTTTTCAGCCCTGTGGTTTTTACCACTGGCTCACAGCCAACTGATTTGTTGCGACCAATTGGTGGCCATTTTGTGTTCAGAGCACTTGTGTCACTTTGTTTATGTGAGCTAGCCAGTTAAAGACTTCAGCGGTCGACCATGGTTCAGCGGTTGCTGATGAATTCTGCCCAAACATGCAAAAACAAACTTCCCTGCCAATAGTTCCAATTTAGCTTTTAAGCCAACCGCTACTATTCCTTTTCTTTTTAGTTGCACAGATTATACATGACAGATTACGTTAAAATGTATGCATTTATGACTTCTAACTTGAGAAAAAGCATTGAGGTTGTTGGCCTATTTCAGTCGACAAATCTTTATTTATATTAAAAATATTAGAGTTAATAAATGATGTAATGAACCCATGAATATGTAATATAATGCCAGTCGAACAATCAGCCTGAATTTTGAATTTTAAAGCACTTGTTCAATCCTGAGTTCGAATTTTGAACCCATGGCCCCTGAGACAAAGTAGCTGGTGGCAAACTAGGCCTATGCCAGTGACACACCAAAAACAAACTGCATTAAAAAAACTGATCATTAGACTGGGTAAGGCAAGACTGGTTATCAACATTTATTGAAATCCTTATCAAATTGTAACATTTATGGCTATTTATGTTTATATGCTGTGAGTACAAATTGTGAAAATAAATTTATCCTATCCTGTCCTATCTTACTTGTGACCTAGCCACCTAGGTATTTCTTAAGTAGCTAACCAATAGTCCAACATTTGGTAATCACTGCCAGTTACAGTATATTGGTGGAACACATTTCAACCAATAGACCATCAAGGAGAGCACAGTCATTTAAAACTGTTGTTAATGTACATTAGTGATCACACTGAGCACTTTGGTCTTCTAACTCTACTTCCTTGTCTGGATCAAAACAATGCAATTAAGCTTAAAATATTTGAAACAAAAGCCAAGGAAGTAAGCGGCACTAAGAGGAGATTGTGTTGAGAGAAAACATGGGGAATTTTAAGCAAAAGCAAAAAACGCTCTTGTAGCTTAGGCTGGTGAACAAAAGGATGAAAGCGCAATAAGGAAAGTAATTTTTAATGAAAACAAATGAGAACGAGCTTCTTTGTGGATGGGGGGGGGGGGCTGTCTTGGAGAAAAGAGGGGGGGGGGGGTGAATTGTCTGTTATCAAGGAAACAGGAGTCTAAATCAGGGCCATTCAGGATGTGCTAGGGGACGTTGGATGAGCTTGTTGTCAGAAACTGAGGGAGGGGGCAGGTCCAATTGTGAGGCAGGCTCTAATAGGCAGTCTAAATGGTGATTGGGCGAATTGGACTGGCAGGGGGAGGGGGTGGTTAGGGACCCAGAGACAAAACTGCCGACCAAAAACAGTGGCGCGCCACGACAAGTGCCCATAACATCTTCCTTAACGCCGGTCCACCTGCAGCCAGCTAAAGGTGAGCTTTGATTTATGTGAATCCAGTGTAATACCAGGAAAGTTCACAGGAACAATTGCCTCTGCACAGGACGGGACGACCAGCGCCCTGCTTCCTGCGCATAACCTTCTGACATCGTTCACAAGGGAAACCAGGAGGGACTAGGCCGAACTGGCTGGCTGCTTCATCTGCTGGCACATTTATCACAAAGAGCAAGAATCGAGAGCAGTTGGTGAATGAAGCAGTGAGAGATCGATGGAAAGAATTATGAAATTTAATACGCCATGGCAAAGGATCAAGAGAATTATATGACATCAATGAATGAATGAATGAATGAATCAATCAATCAAGTAGTCAGTCGGCCAATCAATAAATAAATCATCAGGGAGGTTGCTTATTTGGTAATGCTCTGGACTTCCAATGGCTGGGTCTTGAGTTCGACTGTAGTTTCCAACTTTGACCCAGTGTATGCTTCGAAGTTGTGATGGATAGCACTTTTCAATTATCATTAGCCTCATTGGTGTGTCCCCCTTATGTCCTTACTAGTCTACCAAGTGCATAAAGGCACGTAAAACCCAAATCATCCATCTATCCACAGAACGTATAACCAAGTAATCAGACATACACACAAAAAGGCAGGCGACAACCATCTCTTCGGACCAATCCTCAGACCCGAGTGTAGCGCCACCATTGGCGACTGGCAGGCGCTACCGGAAATGGCACATCGCGGCAGCTACGAGGCTCGTCGTGTTTTATAGACCGGAAGAGGAATGCCTAGTCCCCGAAAGATCTAATAAACTAGAGCATGCAATATGGGGATAATGCCTGCGTGAAAACTGCCCCAACACACCAAGAATGATTAGTTACAAAACTACTCCATGGAGAAAGAGGGGCTCTATTTAAACCTCTGTGAATGTTCTGAATAGTTTTGTGTGTGTCACAGTTCATTAGGTGTAGTTTGCAAAGTGTCGACCTCTGTCACCAGTTGCTCATAGGTGGTTGGGGGACTGTACACAGTGTGCAGCCCTCAAGGTAAGTCCTTGCCCCATCAGAAGCTTGTTGATATGTGACCAAGTTTACAAGTTATCTGGGAGGCAGCCATCCTGGCATGTCACTAACAAATATGAATGGAGGTATGCTCGTTGTATTGTCAAAACCTGACCACTTAAAAAATGCGTGCATAATTATATTCTATCTTGATGATTCCACAAAAACAAAAATCAATTTCATTACTGGACATTGGGTGAACCAGACAAAAACCTTATAGGCCTATAAAAATAGTATAAGTAAGGTCCTTGTTTTAACAATAATATAGGCTGTAGGCCGGGCCCTGAGCTTTGTTTTCGGAATTTGGCATCGACACTCTTGATTTCAAAACTGGAGCATTGAAATGTACAGTGCTAGTATAGATGCGGTCAGATGTAACATCAACTCGTCAACACGCTGCGGTGGGCGTGCTTCACATGCAAAAAGGACAGTCACTCAGGCTGATATTGAACTTTTCTGGTTAAGAAATTAATGACATAAAAACAATCGCATGAAGTTGTCCATCAAAACAATTTTTTTTGGTCTGAATTTCTCCCATATTTTGCTCAGGTAAAACATTTATTGCATCAATATTAAATGTTGACATTAAACATACAGAAATAAAACTGCCATCACTGAATAAGTCAATATAGCTATAATTTTGCTTTTTTCTTCCACATTTATTGTCGGGAGTAATCGTATATGCAGAACTGGAAGTTATTGCTGGTATTTTCAATCATAAAATGATATGCCACCAGAGCATGCAAAATTAATTACCGATTGGATATATATTTATTTAAGTCCAGACTGACAACAAAATCACTGAATAATTCAGTAATCACTTGCTATCGGTGCATCTTCTTTGAATGGATCCAAAATTATGTCAAAGTGACCCAACCAGCCACTATCCATGCTCACATAAAATAATTTTGTAATTTCTTAAATTGATAGATCAATAAATTGGGGGAAGATAGATACAGAGTTCGATTTATGACTCTCTGATTCAAAGGTGGTGAAAATGTGTCAATACGATTTAAAGTGATTGATAGATCGATAGATCGATAGATAGGATCGATAGGTAGATAGATAGACAGACAGATAGACATATAGCAAGAAGATCAGTGTTCCAAGATCCTTTGGGATAATCAGAAATGCTTTGGCTCTGGAAACCACAAAGCCCTTAAATTTTTACCAGCAGGCCAGGTATATCAAATGCCAAGCTTTATGGGCAAATGTTTTGTACTTGCTAACAGTTACTGTTGACATGACCAAGATTTTAGTTTTATGATAGCAATGTTCAAAGCATAAATCACAAAAAGTAGTAGTACAAATAGTGAAATAGAAGTCTATCTTTGCTGAAGTCTGGCCATTGGATGGCATTTGCTGGGGGCAAATTTGTAACACCATAGCCTTGACAGGAAGTAGCCATTTTGTTATTCACATGGTGGCGCTGCAGTAGTTCACGCGAAGGTAACCCCTACCCATCAAGTGTCCCAATCAAGGGGGTCAGACGACTGCCTCAGCACGGGTCACTGCTTTGATGGGCCCATTTTAAGCTCCTCTGGGATCTTCCACGTTCGATGAGGTTGAAAGGGTTGAAAGAGCAAGTTGAGATTCCCCAATCAAATACAAACCACATGATGAACCCATAGGCTTAGTCCTGAGACGGAAAGGTAAACTAGACAGACCTTTGTTAGGAACATAGGCCTAAGTATAATACCTGTCATCCTGTGTTACTCATATATGTGAACAAGACCTCTTGCAGAGAGGTTGAAACGTCATAACAATCAATAATAGGCCTATATACTAGGCCTATATTACTAAGTCTCCGTGAACAATAATACAACATATCATGGATATACCTGGGACCAAGGACAACCTATTATCCACAGGTCTATTGCAGTTGTGATCCTAAATTATGAAATCAAACTTCCGTCATGTTACTGACATTTTTACTTTCATGGCTACAGATAGCCCTATATTAATATCAAAGGTTAATTTTAGTTTCAAGTCCCATATGGGGCCATGCATGAACATGTTCATCTTTTACCATCACTTACAGCCAGCATTTATTCAACCTACATGTAAGGTACAGAGTTCTTCTATTGCCCTAGCATGATCTTGCTTCAGAAAGGAAGCAAAGTAAAAGTGCCTCCCTCTTCGCCTTGGCCCATCCAGCTCTCAATTTGACTCTTCACGGCGCCTCCCCATCCTTCAGCCCGCCCCGCTGCTTGCCCTCGATAGATCGTCCGTGTGCAGCCAAGGACGAAATTGCCGCCCAAGATTTTCGACAGACTTGTCAGCCCTCGAACATGCCCCGAATCACAAGAGCACCTCGACGCAGTCCCATGCAGTGCAGGCCACGATCAACCATAGGGGAGGATGCAGCCAGCGCCATCTACAGTGGAAGACAATGCATTCCAACACATGAACAAAGAAATGACATCATATGCTAACAGGCCAACATGAGGCTTATTACAATCAAATGTTTCTTTTATGAAAACGAATAGAAGACTATGGAAATCCCCGGAAGTGTTTTAGGTCAACCAAAGTTTGGATACTTTTACAATCCCCGGCTTGAATTGTGTCGTTGGTTGAGAGAACAGCAGAACGAGGCAATAAAACAGTTGCAGTGTAGTAGTGTTTTAGGTCAAAATACCATGGCTATAAATAACAAAGTGTACGGACTCAATTTGGGGGCTTGGCTTGCATAGAATTCAACCCTGACTCCCATATTCTTACAATTTAAAATTCTACACAAAAAGCCAGTTTACCAAGTATTGGGCCAGCTGTGACGGTTTCCTGTTCCTGTCAAAGAATAAGAAGAGAATATCAGCTGTCGTTTTTGTGCTCGAACCAAACTACTTCACAAAGCTGTCAGGCAAAGCTCACTTGATCCCAGGCGATTTCCAGTCTTTCGCCTTGTCCTGACCTAATCCGTGACGTCATCAAGGACGTAAACCTGACGTCATAACGGCATCACCATAGTAACACTGCTGTTTGATCCAGCGCCATCTTTAGCGAGTCATGATCTTGGGAGATTTCCACATTTCTGCGAGAATTGATTCAAGGCAGATCTCACAAGATACAAGAAAGCTAGACCGATGTTCCAGAGATGCAACCGATATATCAATAATTTTTCTATGACATAGGCCTATTTGTAATATAATTATGTATATTCCATAGCATGAGAATTGCCGAGTGCACAGTTCAGACAATCATACTATAATTGAAGATCCCCAGCAACAAGACCAACCATTGAACTATCTCTGTTCCGCAACAATGTGACCATGTTATTTCTAGATTCCTGCTTTGCCCATCATTGTCACGAACTATATGTCTGGGTGGTCATAATGATTGTGCGGCCTAGTTTCATATAGACCTAGGGCCATATATACATGTAGACCTATAGATATACTAACTACTCAATTATGGGGAGGAAAAGTTGCCCCTGTTGGACGGTCGTGCATGTGAACACTAAAATCAAGGCTTAAAAATCCATGTAGTATTCATAAGCCTTATCTACAAAGAATAACAATAACTATGTTGAACAACCACAAAGGTCCATTGTGTACTATGTTGGCCTGCATCTAATAGTACAGTCAGTACCGCAGAAATGGCAGTCCAACTTTACAGAAGTTTGGTCATTGGACGCGCCATTATCGTTCATATAATTAACATCAAATTTATTTAGAGCTGTATAACTTTCTCCCCGAGTCAGTGCTGGCAGATGAGAATCAGGGACGGAGCAACTTGGATTTGCCTAAGTTGTAGCGTCTGTCAATGTGAAAATGAATCAATACATAAAGGCCAAAGTTTGAACAAGTAGTAGAAGTAGTAGGCCTATGTACCACCATAATATCTCGGTTTACTTGAGGGATCAGCTTTTAAGGCATCAGCGCAAAAGAGAGAAAGTGATTCCAGAAAGGAGTGAAACGCTGAAAGAAGGAAGTGCCTCTCTCTCCATATTCCATCCAAGATTGGGGGGGGGGGGTAGTCAGTCGGGTTGTAGCAAATGATGGCAAATTCATTTATGGGCAGGTTTCTGTGGCTTCATCTGCCTTCAGCCATCTTAGAGCAGGCAGTAACAGCTAAAGTAACAGCTAAAGCAGGCAGTAACAGCTAAGCTTAGATCCCGAAGATCTTAAGACTACCTTTATCGGGCTCCTGACATTTCGCTTTGATATCCCAGCTCAGAAATTTATGCTGAAACGACAGCCACTGAGCTCTTTCAGCTCTCTGAGCTGTAGGAGCTCCATGAGCTTTCTGAGCTCCCAGAGATCTGCGAGTTGTGTCCCTAATTCCTTTATTTCCTTGCCTTTAGACAGCATGCCTTCAGACAGCAGCCATGAGCAGCGACTGCTCCATAATGTGACAGCAGCCAGATTAGCCAAGGGAGATTTTTTGGGATTATTCAAGATTCGCCAAGTTTGCAGCACCCTAATCGGCCCAGCGCTAAAGGTTATCGGTCAGACTATAATCCACAGAATCTCGAGCGCCAGTCACTTTAGATAATCCCTGTAAGAATTTGGCCCAGCCGGTTGAATCAGTCTAAATCAGTCAATCAATCGATCAATCAATCAACCAAACAATCAATCAATCAGTCATCCAAAAACCAATCACGTATTCAATCAGCCCATCAGTCCATCAGTCAGGCAATAAATTACTGATATTGCTCATTCCAAGAAAAATGTCGAAGGTTGAGGCTGGAGCGGGAAAGCTTTTTCTGATCTCAACATTTGCATTGTAGGCCTAACTGTTCTAGTCAAAAATAAATTATCCGAAAGGTTCAAATTAAGACATTAGAACTGCGAAATACAGGAAAACAAAAAGACCACAGTAAGAAAAGCCATGCATGGGTATCCGGTATGATTCTTATAGGGCTACCAACCATCACCCCCCTTTCATACTCTCTCTTCTTGCCCCCCCCCCCTTAAGCAAGGAAGGGGCGTTTTGTGGATCAGAGCAGCGGCTCAGCAGCCGCATAGCTATAGAATTATGCTTGACAGCAAAGTCAGCAGTGACAGATAAACCGACTCATCAGAGTTTATTACATTTGGGCGATGCACTTTTTACGATTACCATCAGAATGGGGCGACTTGATTGAATACTGCAGAGGCTGTCAGCGTGGAAGGCCTGCGAAAAACCCCAGCAAATTTAATGAATAGGTAAATAATATCATAAGGCTTTTAGCCAGGGCTGTAATCATACTAATGGCAGCAGCATGCAGCACTGCTGGATTGAGCCAGCCATCACACTGTGTGATGAATCGCGCTGTTATCCACCTATCTGCCACCATCTAAAAGTAACTATCCTTTGGTGGGGCTTACTGCAAAAGCATACAGGGGCATCAAAATATCAATGGTGGGCTAAGTACATTAGGCGATATACTTTCACCAACTTGGACGCCCTCCACTACACATGCACTATCCCTTCTTCTAGAAAAGGGCTTTCTTGACTGAATAACACCACAAAATACAACGCACTTTCTTGTGCCAGTACCAGTTTTCCCTTTCTTCCCTTTTCTTAACCTTTTCTCCCTTCTTCCTTTTCTCCCTTCTTCCTTTTCTCCCTTCTTCCTTTTCTCCCTTCTTTCTATTCACCCTTCTTCCCTTTCTCCTTCTTCCGTCCCTCCCTTCTTCCGTCCCTCCCTTCTTCCTCTTCTCCCTTCTTCTTCTTCTCCCTTCTTCTTCTCCCTTCTCTCTCTTGTCTCCTTTCTTCCTCCCTCCCTTTTTCCATCCCTCCTTCTTCCAACCCTCCCTCCTTCCTCTCCCTTCTTCCCTCTCTCCCTTCTTCCCTCTCTCCCTTCTTCCCTCTCTCCCTTCTTCCCTCTCTCCCTTCTTCCTTCTCTCCCTTCTCCCCTCTCTCCCTTCTTCCTTCTCTCCCTTCTTCCTTCTCTGCCTTCTTCTTTCTCTCCCTTCTTCCTTTTCTCCCTTCTTCCTTTTCTCCCTTCTTCCTTTTCTCCCTTCTTTCTATTCACCCTTCTTCACTTTCTCCCTTCTTCCGTCCCTCCCTTCTTCCTCTGCTCCCTTCTTCCTTTTCTCCCTTCTTCTTCTCCCTTCTTTCTTCTCTCTCTTCTCTCCCTTCTTCCTCCCTCCCTTTTTCCATCCCTCCTCTCTTCAAACCCTCCCTTCTTCCTTTTCTCCCTTCTTCCCTTTCTCCCTTCTTCCACCCTCCTTTTTTCTCCCTTCTTCCGTCTCTCCCTTCTTCTCCCTCCCTCTCCCTTCTTCCCTCTCTCCCTTCTCCCCAATCTCCCCCATCTCCCTTCTCTCCCTTCTTCCATCTCTCCCTTCTTCTGTCTCTCCCTTCTTCCTTCTCTCCCTTCTTCCACCCTCCTTTTTTCTCCCTTCTCTCCCTTCTTCTGTCTCTCCCCCATCTCCCTTCTTCCTTCTCTCCCTTCTTCTTTCTCTCCCTTCTTCCTTTTCTTCCTTCTCTCCCTTTTTCCTCCTTCCTTTTCTCCCTTCTTCCTTTTCTCCCTTCTTCCTTTTCTCCCTTCTTCCACCCTCCTTTTTTCTCCCTTCTTCCTTCTCTCTCTTCTTCCGTCACTCCCTTCTTCCCTCTCTCCCTCCTTCCTCTCCCTTCTTCCCTCTCTCCCTTCTTCCACCCTCTTTTTTTTCTCCCTTCTTCCTTCTCTCCCTTCTTCCGTCTCTCCCCCATCTCCCTTCTTCCATCTCTCCCTTCTTCCTTCTCTCCCTTCTTCCTTCTCTCCCTTCTTCCTTCTCTCCCTTCTTCCACCCTCCTTTTTTCTCCCTTCTCTCCCTTCTTCTGTCTCTCCCCATCTCCCTTCTTCCTTCTCTCCCTTCTTCCCTCTCTCCCTTCTTCCCTTTCTCCCTTTTTCCTTTTCTCCCTTCTTCCACCCTTTTTTCTCCCTTCTTCCTTGTATCCCTTCTTCCGTCTCTCCCTTCTTCTCCCTTCTTCCCTCTCTCCCTTCTCTCCCTTCTTTCCCTTCTCCCCATCTCCCTTCTTCCTTCTCTCCCTTCTTCTCCCTCTCCCTTCTTCCTTCTCTCCCTTCTTCCTTCCCTCCCTTCTTCCTTCTCTCCCTTCTTCTGTCCCTCCCTTCTTGCCTCTCTTCCCCTATTCTTTCTTCCCTCGCTCCCTCTTCCTTCTCTCCCTTATTCCCTCTCTCCCCTCTTCCTTCTTCACTCTCTTCCCCCTCTTCCTTCTTCCGTCCCTCCCTTCTTCCTCTTCTCCCTTCTTCCTTTTCTCCCTTCTTCTTCTCCCTTCTTTCTTCTCTCTCTTCTCTCCCTTCTTCCTCCCTCCCTTTTTCCATCCCTCCCCTCTTCAAACCCTCCCTTCTTCCTTCTCTCCCTTCTTCTCCCTCCTTCCTCTCCCTTCTTCTCTCTCTCCCTTCTTCCACCTTTCCCTTCTTCCATCTCTCCCTTCTCCTGTCTCTCCCTTCTTCCTTCTTTCCCTTCTTCCTTCTTTCCCTTCTTCCTTCTTTCCCTTCTTCCCTCTCTCCCTTCTTCTTTCTCTGCCTTCTTCTTTCTCTCCTTTCTTCCCTCCCTCCCTTCTCTCCCTCCTTCCCTCTCTCCCTTCTCCCCAATCTCCCCCATCTCCCTTCTCTCCCTTCTTCCATTTCTCCCTTCTTCTGTCTCTCCCCCATCTCCCTTCTTCCATCTCTCCCTTCTTCCCTCTCTCCCTTCTTCTGTCTCTCCCTTCTTCCTTCTCTCCCATCTTCCACCCTCCTTTTTTCTCCCTTCTCTCCCTTCTTCTGTCTCTCCCCCATCTCCCTTCTTCCTTCTCTCCCTTCTTCCCTCTCTCCCTTCTTCCCTCCTCTCTCCCTTCTTCCCTCCTCTCTCCCTTCTTCCTCCTCACTTCTTCTCTCTCCCCTTCTCTTCCTTCTCTCCCTTCTTCCCTCTCTCCCTTCTTCCCTTTCTCCCTTCTTCCACCCTCCTTTTTCTCCCTTCTTCCTTCTCTCTCTTCTTCCGTCACTCCCTTCTTCCCTCTCTCCCTCCTTCCTCTCCCTTCTTCCCTCTCTCCCTTCTTCCACCCTCCTTTTTTCTCCCTTCTTCCTTCTCTCCCTTCTTCCGTCTCTCCCCCATCTCCCTTCTTCCATCTCTCCCTTCTTCCCTCTCTCCCTTCTTCTGTCTCTCCCTTCTTCCTTCTCTCCCTTCTTCCACCCTCCTTTTTTCTCCCTTCTCTCCCTTCTTCTGTCTCTCCCCCATCTCCCTTCTTCTGTCTCTCCCCCATCTCCCTTCTTCCTTCTCTCCCTTCTTCCCTCTCTCCCTTCTTCCCTTTCTCCCTTTTTCCTTTTCTCCCTTCTTCCACCCTTTTTTCTCCCTTCTTCCTTGTATCCCTTCTTCCGTCTCTCCCTTCTTCTCCCTTCTTCCCTCTCTCCCTTCTCTCCCTTCTTTCCCTTCTCCCCATCTCCCTTCTTCCTTCTCTCCCTTCTTCTCCCTCTCCCTTCTTCCTTCTCTCCCTTCTTCCTTCCCTCCCTTCTTCCTTCTCTCCCTTCTTCTGTCCCTCCCTTCTTGCCTCTCTTCCCCTATTCTTTCTTCCCTCGCTCCCTCTTCCTTCTCTCCCTTATTCCCTCTCTTCCCCTCTTCCTTCTTCACTCTCTTCCCCCTCTTCCTTCTTCCATCTGTCCCTTCTTCCGTATCCCCCTTCTTCCTCCTGTCTCTCATTTCCTTATCTCCCTTCCCTCACTTCTCTCCATGTTCACCTGTGGAGAGTCAATCAAACGTCTGTCCAGTGCCCACATTCATGAGAGTCGACTGTCGACATCAGCCTCATATTGGTGCAACTGCAATCCCATACATTCACTTGCAGCAAAAAGTGTCCCACAATCACAATCTTCCATTCTCTCCACCCCCCCCCCCCTCTCCCTGCACAGATTGACCCCCGTCCCATCCTCTCTCGTCTCCAAATAACGACGCATGTCAACCAGCCCTCACTCCATCAAACTCACAATCTAATTTGGCCCCCATCTTTATGCGAATTAATCCGTCGCTTCGGCAGCACTTCGCAACAGGAAAAGATCATCCTGCCATTTAGAGCCCCCGTCGCCCATAATCGTATAATATTTCTTATTGCCCATTAAAGTCATAACACTGTGACGCGACGAGTTTTGATTATGTTCTTCGCAGCGTGGCGCTGCTGTCATCCTAAACCAATTTCATCACGTGACAGGCATCTTTAAGATGCCCACCTTAAGGCTTAAGGCAGCAAAACTGAGCAGTAGTGGCAAGCAAACAATCTCGTCTGTTATTGACCCAGAGAGCAACCACTCTCACACATTTCAATGAATTTATAATGAAAATGGCAAAACCGAAATGAAATGGTCCTGATTGCAAGAAATGTAGAAGAAAACACGAGTTTGTGATTTAAAAGTACATTTGGGCCAGAACTGGGCTTAGAGGGCTGCACTTACCATATCTATCTATCTGATCTATCTATCGTCGAGGCAGCAGTAGGCATTGTCAAATAGGATGGACCGTACACTTGATGTATCCAATTCGCGGTTGTCGTTAATCTGCTGACCTGACAGTAAAATTTAATGGAGGCAAGTGACATTACAAAGTGAGTAAAAGTTACCCAACTAAAACACTAGGCAGTGCCATAACCACAGAGCACAACTGGATCAACAAGAGACGGGCAGGTCTGTCAGGCAGAGAAAGCAGTTGCAGGTTGAGATTAGTGTACTCACCGGGGACAAAGTTAATTTATCACGGCCAGCCCATCAAGAGCGGTCAATTCCATTTAATGACAAAAATAAATAGCAGAGGGTGGGCCGGCGGGTTGTGGGGAGAGCAGTGCAAACAGGAGGCAGCCAGCAACGACCAATTATGCACTTGTGGTCCGTGATGGGAGCGAATCAAATAGAACAGTTGCAGAAGAGGCAGGAGAGCAGGCTGTGTCCACTGAAAGGACCGAGATGACAGCCCCGCATTTAGCTCTCCCCTCCATGTCTGCCGGAAGTGGCAGCACAAAGAACGACAGCAGCGCCACCACGCAGGCAACAGACAAAACCAGTGCACTCGTCCTTCGGCCTCAGCAAGTCACGCGCTGCACTCTCGTATGCTGCCCAATTGCCTCGTGGCTCTGACACACGGCGCAGCATCCTCAATGAAATTAAACAGATAATGGTCACTAATTCGGGAAAAATCAGGAACTCCATTAAACTTGTCACATTTAATTGCCTTTAGCCCCCAGCCCAGCGCCGTAAAAGATTGCCAGCAGCATTTCCATAAAACGTCGTTGTGTGGCGCCCCTGACGAAGCCAATATTGCCCTGCTGCCTTCAGCCACGAGGACGCCAAGACGATGCCTCTGTGACGCTCTGACGTTGTCCGTGACGTCCGTGACGTTGTCTGTGACGTCGTTTAGGGCGTTCTTGAGTGGCTCACACCCTTGTTGTCTGCAATGCCCAACTTTGATAGACAAATTCTTAATGACAGAATGATTTGGTATGAAGTGTGAGGGACTTCGATTATAGGGCGTAGAATTCAAGGTATGGGAAAAGTAAATTGAAAAAAGAAAAAGAAGTAGGTACAAACGTTAAAGAAATTAATATAGGTATTTATTTTAATTTGATAAAAAAGGCGCTAGCATTGTGATATGCCTAATGAATGTGACAATGAAAAAATGCATCTAAAATTAGGCCTCTGATGAGTTCGTCGACCTCCACCATACAAAAGCCAAGAAAGCGAAACCACAGAGTAACCAGAAGAACCACAGAGCGGTTTGACTTGCCAATAGTGCTGCTAGACACGACAGATTCACAGAAGCAGCAGAGTCAGAGAAGCAGCGGAGAAGCCAGGCAGCCGCAGCCAAGTCACTTGTCGCATTTGTTGATTCGATAACTAGAACCTAATTTGTGGCGATGCAGCAACTCAGAGGGATTAATCGTGTTATGGCTAACAAGATTCAAAGATGCGCGGCAGTTCAGCTAGCAATCATCCTGCCAGAATCATATTGGTTCCAACAGAATTCTCTCTTGCTGGAGTGATCTCCGTGTGTGATTGCGAGGGCTTATAGGAAATGTCTTGGGAATTTCTGTTAAGACCTCATTCTGTATTAACTCCAAGATCAATAGATGTGTTGAATTCTAGGGAATGGAAGATTTGTGGAGGGAAAAAGACAGAAGATAAAACTTCAAACAGGAATACTGACTGGCACACAGGGTGGGGGCTAACAAAAACAAAGTGCATAAATATTATTATAATATTATAACACAAGGCACTTGAAATGAATTCATGACAAGCATTTGTTTTGTGAACGCGCAGCTTGGGAGTTTTCTGAAATTGGAGAATTTGAATGTAGGCCTAATACTTTTGTACTTTTCAATGTCCATATAGAATCTTTATAGATAGGGCGGCACCAAGCAAGATAGAAAGATTACAAACAATTGACATGCAAGCAAATATATTTCAGCCTGGGTATGGAGTCTCCACAGCACCCTCCTGAAATCTTTGCTTGTTGTCTGAAATCTTCCTTTCTTGTCTGATGTCTTGCTAAGTTTGATGTCTTGCCTGATATCTTGCTTGATGGCTTGGCTGGTGAACTGCTGACTTGCTTGATGGTTCGATCGGAAGACACAATTATGCCTGGCTGATCTGCAGCTCGGCTCAATTCAAAGTCAATTTTTCTCGCCTCAAGAACTTATTGAGCGGTGGCTTGTCATGACTGTCATTCTCAAGCCCAGCAGCCCAGGAGCTTAGAAAGAGAGGGAGGAGAGGGGGGTGCCCTGTATAGTTCAAGCCATGGCATGATGGCAAGGAAAGGAAAGAGGAGGGGGCTTAATTCTGACTCTTTGCTTTGCGTTTGTGAGCATCTGAAAGACCAAGGTCTGATCCTTGAATATCGTTAGTGGGATGTCGGCAGTGACCTAAGATGCCATCGGCCCCCCTTAACCCCTGCCTCGTTACCTCTCTTCAAGTCTCTGCTCTTGCAAGGCCTAATGTCTGGAAGAATTCTTCAAGCAAAACTTATGCAGACAACCTTTCCTTCTTGCCAGACCGGATGACATGCAGATTTTGATGTCTTGTAATAACTCAATAACTTTTCTATGGATCTGTAGAGGACTGAACTTAGCCATTCAGCCAGTTCGACGATAAATCAACCAATTAGAACTTTAGGCAGTCACTCAAACAACCATTGCCCTGATATTTTCGAACTTTAGGCCTACTGCATGTTCAAGAGTGTGTCATTTTTAACAGCCGTTTTCAAGTACCACACCATCCATGGATGGAACTTCTTTGGACCTTTTTCGGATTCACGTCACAACCCATCAGAACCTCCCAACAGCACCTCTTGCAATATTTTTCCTGAATCCTGCCCTTCTGCACTTTGCCAATCCAATCATTGACAGGGGCAGACGGAGCATTCCAACAACATCACACAAACGTCACCACAACCTCAGACAAACGTCACACAGACGTCATACAAACGTCACATTGAGAGAACGTTTGACTGCCTCAAGGGGGCTCCACCGTGCTTCCGATTCGCCTCCGAATGCCCCAATTTGTGCTGCAACACTGCTCACCTACGAGTGTGCCTGCTTCCTCAATAGGTGGCGCTAAATCAGGCGTCGAACAGCACTTCCGGTGACGCACAAGTCACGTGTCCTTTTGACGTAGCACGTGTCACTTGGCTCTTCCTTCCGCCGGAATGCCCCCCCCCATCTGGACATTGCAGCTTTTGTAAACACCCTCCCTTCTCCATATGGAAGTTGCACCAAAGGTCCAGATTTTTCCTTCTCTTTTTTATCGCCATTCATACAAACACAACACAGATATTTCATCATTGTGAATAAGCCAGCAGATCTTTAATGCATGATTCATACAGCGACGGTCAATGGTTGATAAGTGACCTCGACTTCCTGCAACCTTCCTGCAAGGTCATTCCTACACCCTGTATAGTAGAGGGATGATGTCTCGGCTTGTCCACTCATCGCCAGTGATTTGTCTCCTGTATAGCCTAACCTTAGAAGTTGTCAAAATTCATCAGTCACATGAACTCGTGATTCTGTAATAACAGCTACAATAAATTCCATCGAGACAACTGCGAATGATCTCACATGCATTATTTTTGTGGGAGTTGATTTTCAAACTTAACGAAAATGACGGAAAGCTGCATACAGGCCTATGGGCCCTACCGAATGGTATAATCCGTAGTCAATAAACAATATAGGTAGGCCCTATATATGTACCATAAACCATGCATGCACAATTATCCAACCAAATGAATTTCGCTATCTTTGGTCAGGACCTTTTTACAGAAACTCGATAATGTTTGGTTGAGCCATCGGATCAGTGGCTGCTTGCGGTTGAATCATGGTTGCAAGTCGGGCACATGTGAATGCACGGGGGTGAAATGTGCTTTTTGTCTTTTCTTCTGTTCAAAGAGTTCCATCCTTTTGTGGAGACGCGTGTTCGCATTTTGGAACTGCATTTACCACACTTTTTGATGATGTCATCAGCAGAACTCGTGACGTTTTATGACGTTGTGAACATCCTGTGAACGTCGCTGGAACACCCCTTTGTGAAATCAACCCTTGATTATGTTCCAGAATAATGTCCTGAGCTGCTTTCGCTTGATCTCATTTTGAATTCACACAGGCTGCAGCAGTACAGCATAGATGGGAGGCCCCACTGTCAAAAATAGAGCAGAATTGGCTCTAACAAAACAAATTAAAGAACTTCAGCAGCTCAGATGGGCCTTCAAATGAAAACAGGAGTGGTTTTCCTTCGGACCTAACTGTGACTAAAACTATATTGGTCCCCTGTTGATATATCGCTGGAGTCACCAAATTAGTACAAAATGTAATTGTTTCCTAAAGATATATATAGGCCTACATGACAACAATCCTAAAATTCCAATATACGCTTTTCTTCTTTTTGTATAGGCCTGTGTATCCAACATGTGTAGCATCTCGATATGTTAAAATGGTTGAGGACAAAATAATTACTAATGATCAGGTCTTATCAAACTGTGATCTGCTTATTACAATGTACTCAAATTTGGATCCTGTGAACCTTAGGTTAGTCTCCAATGCCTTGGGAAAGGGTGGGGTGACAGCTTCAGGGCATATTGGAAACAGGCAAAGGGGTGGCACCAGGCAAAAGGGATGGACGAGTTACATTCAAACCCATAATTCGAAGCTTGGGCTTACAAGAATAACCTTTCTGCAACGTGCCTCTGAATAAATGGAAACGGATGTTGGTGCCGCCCTCTCTTGTTTAGAAATGGAACTAGTAAAGTCAGGAGGTCACTGTCCCACAAGCAACGAGGAGACCTTCATTTGGATCATCCAAAAACTGCCCCATGGAAGTAGGGGCGGGTCAGCATGGACACTTAAATTTTATTAACTTCATCCTCTTTAATTGTGGTTTAGTCAAATATCCCTTTTGCCCATCCCATCAAGCAAGTAAAAATGTAAACTTTCCTGGTTCATCAAAAAATATTGTGGAAGGAACAGCTTAGTTGTTGAAATTAATGATCAGAGGAAATTTAAATTTTGTGACTTGCGTTTTTGACAGTAGCCACAACGAATTAATTTGACACAAAAGTACTGCACTTGGAGATTTGAAAATTTTTGTGAATATACCTGATGGCAAGGTCTAGAAGTGTGCAAACCTTCATGAATGTTGATATACTTTAAGAGAAAGTACTATTTTTAAACTTTTTGGGAGTGTGCGTTTTTAAGTGTGAGCAGTTTATTTCCCTTGGCCTTGGTTATTGGTGCGGCCGAGCACAACTGCAACAGAGAAGACCTTTGAAATGAAGAGTGCTACAGATGCACACCATCGGGTCATACCTGGCGATATTTAAGTGGTGTGCATCTTTCTTCTATTGCTGGTAGGACAATATTCACTCTGGCCACAGCAACCAGCAGACTTACGAATCAAGATCTTGAACTGCTCCCCTCTTCACAACCACCACCCCCCCCCAAATCCAACCCCCCTTCAGCTACATATGGGTGGAGGGGGGGGGGCAGCAGCAGTAGCTGGAGGGAAGCAGAAAACCAAGTGCTAATGAGAAGGCGATAATATGCCTTGGGGAGAAGTAGCAGGGCTGCGGTCTTGTAATCTGATTTCTAACGCTGCCTCTGGTTTCTTTTTGATGGCCTAGCTGTTCCCCCAACCTCTGGCCAAATAGGAAATCTCGCCACTTTGCCACAGAAATCACATTTGCAGTCCCCATAGCCCCCTGGCTGTTTCTCTATTGGTTTTAGCAAACTCAATTAGGAGGCCATCATCTCAGACCTCCACCGTCACCACATTCACCACAGATGCAGCACTGCAGCAGAAAGAAGCCAAACTAACAGAGGACCTGGTATAGAAGAATCAACTGCGTCTACTGTAACATCAACTTAGCAGAGCAAATTGCTACTGGTGTATACTGGCAGTGAAAGTAACAATAGAAAACACAACCATTCCTGAGCGGCAGAAGTACCTTTGCTGACTTCAATCTGTTTGTTAATAAAAGGCTACGAAAGACACACAGAGATAACAGAAGAAAAACAAAGACATTCTGAGAAACTCTAAAGTTCCATTCAGTCCTAGAAGTCAAATTCAATAAATCCTTCAAAATTTACATATACCGGTAGGCCTAATAATCATATATAATAACCATATAATGTTGAAAGTATCTAACTTTGTGAATTTGAATAACGTGTAAAACGCTTTTCTTTTTTCTTTTTATTAATAATTTCAGTTTCTCTATCATAAAGTGCAGCTATATGAATGGCTTAAATGCACTTTTTAAAAAGCGTTAAAAAATTGTTGATGAGCATTTTGCAGTTGCTACATAAACAATATTTATGGAGCTTAGTCTCTTAAAATATGTCATATCAGCACTAGAGCTTTTGTTCATCATTGATACTTCGTAATAGCCAAACAATCAAAGCACACAGAGCAGTCAACCATTATATTGTAAAGAAAGCAATCTTTGTCAAAGCGATGTTGTAAATTAAATTAATGACTTTAAACAGGTCACCTGGGTCACAGCAAGACAGATAACAGCCTTTTCTAATGTAGGTTATTGACAAAGGATGAAACGCCCTCAAATTAGCCAATAATGTCAATCGTTGCACTGAAATGTCATAAATTTAGCATTTGTTACAACTGTAATAATCCGTTGCACTGGATTTGCCATATTAAGAAACATAAAATCCACGATTGATTTTGCAAAGGGCACGATGAATGGTTAATTCAAGTTTGGCAAAGTGCACAACTCTTAGATTACTTGGTGTATAGGCTTATACAGTGAACTCTTACAATGTGACCATTATATTTTTAAAACAACTTAACTTCTTCTAATTTGAGTAGGCCTATATATTTTAAACCAATTGAAAAAGACGACCTCAAGAGAAGAGAGCATAATAACTTCTTAATTGACAATTAAGAATGCCCTTAATTCACTTCTGGGTGCCTTAATTGTGATAAGCCTTAAACTACCAAGGTCATTGATGTGACCTTCATGTCAAAAGAAGTCAGCCAAGACAAAGAAATAAGTCATGATACTCGTTATTTAACAGAGAAGGAAAAAATATCAAAATTCTAGAACATCAAAGCTTTCTTATGATACTAATAGATCAGGAATCAGTAATGTGTAAGATAGATAGATAGATATAGTACGTGAAGCCCTCTATGCCCAGTTCTGGGTGCTCTTGAGGGCTGATTGGTGAGATGGGAGAAAGAGCAGGAGTCCTCAACATGTTACACATTTACCCCAACCAAGAGATCTTTTACTTGCCCAGCACAGACACTGACGCAAGGGGCTGCCAATGTATTTTCTCACCGGAACCACATCCAGCTGGGATTTTGCTCATGAAGGTCAACTGAAAATTTTGGGTTCCCCAACCGGAGTTCAAACCCATGTAAGAAATACCAAAGACAAGGCTAAACATAGCACCAACATTGCCAATTTGCAAACAAACTGGATTGTATATATTTATTCTTGATCAGCTGACAGGGAATCCTAATAAATTTCAGACTACCAAAAATAACGTTTGAAGCCTAACACATAAGTAAACGGCCCATGTCCATGATTATGAGCAGAACTGTACATTGCATCAAGGCACCGCTCAGACTACCATATCATCCAGTCAGGTGGCTGCAAATACGTGGGCAAAGTTTAATATGGGCTCACTGAAGTCATACATTTCCCTAATGACAGTCATTTGACATAATAGACTTTATTGCTTCACATTAAAATCATCTCTGAAAAGTTTTTCAAATGATTAACAGCTGTACGGGACAATTCGATGCCAGTCAATCGTTGACTTTATTTCATAGTTCAATTTAACTTTCCATTCATATTTTTATTCATTCTTCATTGAACTGAAAGTTAATAGTCTTTTTGCTGCCAATTGACAATTTGACTTGTCATCAGTGCATGATTTATGTCTTTTCTGATATATAACATTAACAACTAATTTTAGTGCTACAATTCACTTAGGCCTGTATTTTACACTCATTAAGAGATTCAACAATTAAAAATGTCATTGACGTACCAGATTTGAAAAAGACTATGCCATTACGCCATTATCTATAGGGCCTGTCGTAAAAAGATGGCAATGTCAATAAACCGTCAATGAAAATTTTGATATACTGTCAAAAGTTGCATAATTACCGGTATGTCTTTTATAGTCGAGCATGGTCACATATTAAAAGTACAAATTGTGAACATTTATTCATAGGCCAAACTTGGTCTTACTCTAGGAAGTGAATGTTTAGAGGTGGTAGGGCAAAGATCAGCCAGACAGACATTGGGACATTTCAAGCTTATGGGCCTTCTGGAGCCTGGAGGTCCCGGATGAAGACAGAGTGGGCTGCGAGGGCAGTAAGGCAAAGAGAAAGGCAGGAAGGCAGGCAGGAAGGCAGTTGGTAGAATTTAGGGACTGCTGAAGGTTAGGAAGGTCGAGCAGCATGAATGATTCGTCAAATTAAAAACAATATGTTAAGAGAGTTGCCATGGCAATAGAGACGCGAAACGGCAGAGCAGGAACCACTAGAGATTACCCAGGGTCACTTGCGGCTATACCGGACTGACCTCTGGCGGCCGATTTAATCTCAACCCCATCCCAGGGGTGATTTAAAACCCCAGCCGGTCGCAAAGATCAAGTGAGCCCCTAATATGTCCTTCTACCCTCCCGGCCTCTCTCGGTAAACTTCGGCTTTCTTCGGCCCTCCCCGACCATACATCAAACACAACACGGTCCCAACAGGGGACACCACAAACAAGTCAAAAGAAAAATCAAGAAAAAAAGGAAAATGGGAAATATCCCAACAGTGCTTAGCATTTGTGGCATTTCTGCATCAATAGCAAGGAACAATTACACTGCATGCCTAACAGATTGAGCTCATACGATTTACAATGTTAAAAAAACAGAATTAGGCCTACTTAAAAGTACCAACCAAGCACACTGTAAAATTTGAAATTTCGAGTCGGCTTAAATGATGGAGTGAGATGGTTGCACAATTCCTTTGAGCTGACATAGCTTGTTGTTCAAAGTTATGATAATCTGTCCGACGTGTCTGTTGTCGTAACTTTCAAAAACAGCAAGCTATGCTAGCTCAAAGAAATTGTGCAACCATCTCACTCAATAATTTAAGCTGACTCAAATTTTACAGCACTTGTAACAAACCGACCAGCCAGAAATGTGATATCTATAAATCTATCTATCTATCTATCCATCTATCTATCAGTCACATTTAAATCATATTGACACATTTTCACCACCTCTGAATCAGAGGGCCATAAATCGAACCCGGACCTGTAGTGGGGGCCAGCCTCACCCCTTAACCATTGTCCAGGGTGCCTCCAGATGCTTTATGGCTGTGAGAATAGATCTATGAATATTGCTAGCAAATGAGGTCACATGATCTGGTGACCCAGGTCAGGTCAGAGGTCAAATATCTCCCCCTGTGGCCAAGCCCAGACTGACTTGCATCAGATGTTTGTGTGAAATTACAGATTATGATGAAACGACCCAACACTCTCCTTGTCAACAGTCACTATGACTTGAAAAGTCAGTACACTGTAAAATTTGGAATTTTGAGTCAGCTAAAATACTTGAGTGAGATGGTTGCACAATTTGTTTGAGCTAACATAGCTTGTTGTATTGAGCTATGATAATCTTTCTGTTGTCATAACTTAAAACAACGAGCTATATGTTAGCTCATATGAATTGTGCAACTATCTCACTCAATCATTTAAGCTAACTCAAAATTCAAATTTTACAGTGTAAGGTGAACTGTGTTTATCACTCTGAATCCTGTCTCTTTTCTGAATCGTGCATGATCAACTTTCGCATACATTTCTAAATCATAATTTTACCAGCCTCCCTTGGCCCGACGAAGAACATTTGTCTCCTGATAAAAAAAAACAAAAAAAAAAACAAATAGCGCAAAACCAAAGTTACTTAAAGAAAAGAAATATATCTATAAACTTGTTCCGATCTTCAATCCTCCCCTCTTGCCGAGTCACCTGGGCCTATGTTGGACAGTTGTTTCAATCATCATTCACCTCCTTGCTGTGCCCTCCTTGGAACTGTTCTACGCCTACCAAGTGTCAGTGCATAAATACAGGACGTGTAGCCCCAAGCAACTATCCAGCCTATACCCAGCGAATTATTGTGGCCTCTTGTCTCTTCTCAATGAAGAGACAAGAACTAGCCTTGGAGGGCGGCACTAAAACAAAATATATTACTTGGTCATTCTTTTCAATGTATTAAGTTAACACATTAGCATCTTTTTTATTTGGAAAATATCTTACAGGTGGTCAGAGGTCAAATATATTTATCTCAGTTTAGCTTTCTTAATCATGTTTATGTAAAGTTTAATTTGGCAGATACCCTGAGCAGTCAGCACCAACACACCAGTATTTCCCTTTCAAAGTAAAGTATAAAAGAAAAGAAGAAAAGAAAAGAGAGGTGGCTGTGTTCAAAGATTTATGCGCTGGATTGCCCCTTTCTGGTGGAACAAGCAACAAGACAAGTTTCCTGATATCTCAATCTTCTGCCTTACACATAATTTTTAATGAAGTCAGTCGAAATCCTGGGAATTTGCCACCTCAAATAAAGAGACAGGCAATAGCACAAGCTCAGCCAACAGGCCCACTGGCAGCCCATAGCCAGTCTAAGGCAGGCACTGCCAGGCAGACACAGCTATAGTGGTTCAAAAGCACACGAGGTGGCTTAAGTCAGCGCTGCTTTAAGCCCCAGCCGTCACACTGCACATTAGGCAGTGACAAATTCCCAAATGATGAAAAATTTAAAATGCAAATATCCCTAGGAAGCGCTTAATTTGGAGAAAATAATTTTGCAGAGGTCGAAAGTGGAGAGATACGTCAATTTAAGTTAATTTGCGAGTCTTGTTGGCTCGTGTAAGTTTGGCTAGGTGATGGGCGCTGCGACGGCACATCTTAATTGCTGGATTAGGGTAATGTCGATGAGCTGACACCGGGGGCCCCAACAGCGCAGAGCCGGCCCAAATCATCAATCATTCCCCTTCCCCCCTGCAGGGTGCGCCGTGTAAGACGCCAAAAATAATGCCTGGCCACTCTTGCCGATTAACTGGCTAACCTCTGGGAAGCAACTTTCGAACTAACAGCCTCAATCTCACCAAGATGATGATGATGATGATGATGATGAGAAGGGCCAGACTGGTGAGGAAGCTGCCAGACCAATGATGCTACTGCAAGGTAACAAATGTTGATGATGCCAAGCTAGCCTATTGCTATCACTTAGAATAGATTAAAAGACTTCAAATAGCTGTAATCAAAATGCAAATAGAATAGAAACCATTAGCAACTACTATGTCAGTCTTTGAGACAGACTAACTAACAGCAACACCTAAAGCAAGATAGATAGACTGTGCAGGTCTAGAGACAGTCAGACACATGACGAGAGAGCAAAGAACAGACAGATAAGCCAAAACTTCTGCGCTGACATTCAAGCTCTATCAAAATGCCCAGTTGTTGTGCCATGTGAGCACATTGTCTAACAGAACTTTCAGTAGTTGACGAGACTAGCCGCAACTGGCATCAGCCAGGTCACCAAGGAAAGCATTGTCCATATGACCGATTTGTGGATGTCTTTGAAATGTGAAGGCATCTATCTATCTATCTATCTATCTATCTATCTATCTATCTATCTATCTATCTATCTATCTATCTATCTACTCATATCGACACTATATAGGAAATACAGCGAACGTTATAGTAGATCGAAAAGCTCATGTACTGCATTGGATGATACTAATTGGTCTATTAGCAACTGGTAATTATCCATTGATCAATTAACGATGCTGACAGGTGAATTTTGTTCTGTATTTTCTATTCTTTGAACTCCCACAGACCTGTTTATGCATTAATGACAATTAAAAGTCACATTAATGAGGAATAATAATCAGACAAATGGAAATTTATGCAGTTAACAAATTAAATGAAAAGACGGACACAATAGGGTCACAGTTCCGAACCAGTGACCTTTAGTAGATAGGTCGAGCTAACAGGCCATTAACTTACAGCCCTCCCCGGCCATTTTATGAAATGATTCTGCAAAAAAGAGACAAACAAAAAAGTTCAAGAAAAAAGTGCACACCCAGGTGCGTCAATCACGCGGTGGAATTAGTTTTATTGCAGTCACCAGCTACAGAAAGGCCTTTTTCGAGAAAACTGAGAAAGCCTTCAAAATTCAATAAAACTGACTTTTAAAAGATAAATTGAATATCTTAAAAAGCATTTCCAAAAGTTTTTAGAAAAAAAAAATGGAAGAGAAGGGGCTTTGAACAGGTGTTATGTCAGACAACTCAAGTCTTTGTTTTAAAACTCAATATTTCTCGAAAATAGATGTGGCATGATCAATCGGATTGAGTAACAGAACATACAGTATATACATATAAATAATGTAAAATGTATTGCATGCATCACACTGCCAATACAAGTTAACTATAAGCAGGCAAAAGCAACCAACACACAATTAACCCACCAACTCAATTAATGAATTTCAATCTGCAGGGAGCAAAAGCAAATGCTGAAAAGAAAAAAAAACATGAAAAAAAAACCCCCTAATCTCAAGTGCATTTAATAATTAATAAGATATTTGAAATGTTAAATGGCCTAGGTCCCTCTCCAAAATACGGGAAAATATTAAAACAACAAAATAACAAAAATGTCCATTTATCTCACTTCAGATAAACAATCTCCCTGGCCTGGCGGTTATTCAGATTTTGTTTGTGACTTTACAGTCTTTTCACATTTTGCAAAGTTGGTTGAATGTCAAATTGATAAAGTGCTTCAATGGTTCATAAGGCCATCGAGGGTTGGGCTGGTTTGTATTAAAGAGTTAAATATGAAATAACAATAAAAACACAGGTGATGTAATGTGATAATCCTTCAGATTTATAAGATTAACAAGGAGGCAAATCTCCACACCAAACAATCAATCAATCAATCACAAGGCCTATATCAATCAATCAATCAATCAATCAATCAATCAATCAATCAATCAATCAATCAATCAACCAATCAATCAATCAATCAATCAATCAATCAATCAATCAACCTACCTATTGATCCATCCATTTACCCATTGAGCAGTTGACCAGTCACAGTCTAGGCCTGACCTGCTGAAGATCTTTGCCTTCATAGTTTCAAAGTAATTTGTAAATTGTTCAATTTCCACCACAGTCAAACCCTTAGCAGTGATAGACATATTTTCAGTGAACCTTCAAGAGCAAAATCCCAGCAGGTTTCAGATGACATGTTAAATTTGTGGCCCCTTGCATCAATTTTGCACTGGACCCTCACATTTGAGGACTGCTGCTCTCTCTCCCATGTCAGTAATCAATCCTTGTGGGACCCAGAACTGGTATTAGGGTTGTATACTTACCATATATCTGGATGACTGATGAGTTGTTAGAAGGCCTTTACCTGCATTAGTTTGATCCAGGTAGGGAACCAACAATTTTCAGTAGACCTTCATGAGCAAAATCCCAGCTGGATGTTGTTCAGATGAGACATTAAATTTGTGGCATCTTGTGCGAGTGTTTGCATGCGCCTGGCAAGTAAAATATCCCTCACATGGGGTGAATATGCAACATGTTGAGGACTCGCACGTTCTCTTCCATCTCATCAACCAATCCTCATGAGCACTAAGATCAAGGCTTAGAGTGCCACACTATCTATCTATCTATCTATCTATCTATCTATCTATCTATCTATCTATCTATCTATCTATCTATCTATCTATCTATCTATCTATCTATCTATCTATCTATCTATCTAATTAAGGTAACATAAAGCAACTATCTCCAGTAGATTGTTAATTTTTACAGGACCTTTCTCAACATCTATCACCTCTACAGGTATATATGTTCAAATAATAATTTCCAAAGTTTGATCAACTCAAAATCGGTCTGACAAATAATAGGCTGTTTATCCTGTAACTTATCTTGGACCAAGACAAAAGGCAACCAGTCTTGAAGCAGATAAGCCAGGCGGATAAGCCAGAGAGATAAGCCAATCAGATGAATGGTCAAAGAGACTCCAAATTACTCGTGGTCAACTACAAAGCAGATATACCAACTGGGATCGTTAGTTTAATCAGCTATAGAAACGTCCTTAATGGCCAAGTCATCTCTGAGCATTGTTAGCCCAGAACAATGGTAGCCATCCACAATGGCTTAATATTGGCTTCATAAGGTCCTAAGCCATGCCTGCTATTGCCTTCCACTGCCTGGGCTGCATGCTCTGCCAGAGTCTGCTTTGCTGCCTGAATTATGCCATTTGTCCAACCAAATAAAGAAAGACATTATTCTCCATCTCTGCTCATTATATTACTTTTCTTCTCTTGTATCTCTTTACTCCTTTTTTGATAATTTCTATTATCTCTTTTACGTTGAAAAACAAGAAAGAACGAATTAAGATGGTTATGTGAACGTTGTCTAAGAGGTTTTACTTGCAATATCTTGTTTGGAAGAATCTGGATCTGAGAAGTATTAAAAACTTGAGCTGGAATGTAATACTCCAATCGGATAGGCCAGACTATAGCCTTTGCAATTATATTCATAAAATGTACATGCAATATGCAGTAGTCATAGAAGTTGTAGTAGTCGTGGTAGTTAAGAGCAGTGAAACTATTACAAGGCAGTTGCATGTGATTCAAATAGATATATTCCTTATTTTGAGAATATATGCAAAGTCTGTGAAATGGAAGAATCTTTCTCCTGTCAAAAATGTATGCATTGACAACAAAGAGCATTTCAGAAAGTCATTTCAAATGCAGTGGAAAAATTGATTTGAGGCAAATATGAATGTGTGAATGACCAAGTCCGGATTTTGTGGATGGTTTGATGGATTGTTTGACAACAGAAGTTTTTCATTTCACGATACGTTGTAGGTTTGACAATGGTGAAAGATTCATCATATGGGCAAATCTTTTTGAATATATCTTTTTTTTTCATCACCCACACTTTTTTTGCCTTTTTGTTGAAATCACAAAATGAAAGTTTGAAGGACTACATGTTTCAGAATGAGTGGCCATCAAATTAATTGTCTGGGGAACTGTGACTATCTTTCATCCACTCAAATAAAGCTGAACATGGCAGGGACACCCCCCCCCCCTCCAAGCCCCATTACTCTCATGCTTAAAATGTCCATTCCCCTCCCATTCAATAAGTCTTGTGAGTATGATGGTTCAATTGTTACAGGAAAGCTCCGTGAATGTTTGAGACTTCAACACACATTCTATCACAGTTTATGTTTGGCCACGGCAAGTGATTTTAAATGAACAGAATCATAAAATGGAAGTTTTCCTTTTCATCTTTCCCCAACGTGACAATGAGGCTGCAAAAAAGTCGAAACACGAATTCACTGGACTTTAAACAACACTGATGAATCAATCGAGGCACCTTGTATTATTTGTGTAGTTTCCAAAAGCTAAAATGTCATCTGGTGCGATTTGACTATTCGCCAAAATGATCACTTAAAGGCAGCTTTCATTCATTGGCGACTCTCCTTCTTAAATATCAATGCAGCTATCAAGTTTTTATGACATTTACAGACAATAATCTCCCACAAAAGGAGGAGCAGAAAATTCTATATTCACTATGATATTTACACAACAATTTGTGCTACACTTCCTGCACTGTAAATTACTTTCATGTTTCTATTACTAACTTGTAAACAGTAATCTTAAATTGGCCTGTCACAAACCCGTTTCACAAAGCTACAGATCCAAAATCAAAACTGCAACAAAAGGAATCTCCAGCAACTTGAACTTCAACTTGTCGCTCAAGTTACAGCTTGGTTATCGGGTGTGTTCACTTTTATTTAGTTGTGTCATTTTGGCGCCTTTTTATGTCACGCATCACATGTTGCAATATCATAATTGAAATCGTCTGCTGCTCAAAATCGATTCACTGTTCATTTCACAAATCTAAAGGGATTAAGGCACGACATCCCACAAAAAGTAGAAGAATACTTTCGATAAATCTGAGAGCAAA
Source organism: Platynereis dumerilii (assembly GCA_026936325.1). Lineage (NCBI taxonomy): Eukaryota > Metazoa > Annelida > Polychaeta > Phyllodocida > Nereididae > Platynereis > Platynereis dumerilii. Next base: position 70,986,696 of record JAPTHN010000001.1, on the reverse strand, counting down.
CACATCCAACTGTGCTGTCCTTTTGTAATGCAATTCAATTCACTTCCTATCAAATACCATTCATTAAAAATTCATAGCCGACCTTTCCTCTTCATTCATCCACAACTATTAGCCAAAATTTGCCAAATCGCATCACAATTACCAGAAATTTAACTTTGTGTATGTTCGCTCTTCAATCATTTCAAGGAAAAAAAAACCTTTGATTCAGGAATATACTTCCATATTACTTTGTCAAAAGGATGGCCCTAAATATCACAGGATTCAAGCTGCTTTCATCAGTCATCAACATGCAACATGATCACAAGGTGGTTGATAAACCAAAATGCCACAAGGGGGATTCTAGTATTGACAGCGATGGAGCCAAGCCGTGAACTTCAGCCATCTGGTGGAAGATAGATCATATATGAGGCATCGTGACATGATACAGTTGATACACCCGCACACCTCTCGCATAAACTCAGTACACTCAACTAAACCACATTTACCCTCAGACTAATATTGTGTGTTCAGCTAAATGCCCTGCACCTTAGACGCTTCAGCCAAAGATTCGAACCAGAGGCCAAGGGCCAAGGTGTTGGGGTACCTTCACACAGCCAGGTTTCAGAGCTGGGGTGTAGGATGTGCTATTTATAGACACAGCATAGCAGACTTGCTCACCAAGCCCCTGGTGAGAGAACTCTACATGATACTAACCCTTTTAAGCCTTGCCACCTAAACTAACCTTATCTGCCACTTAACCTGTAATTCCCTAAGCAACCCTCAGCTGCCCTCGCCTTTCATCAGCCAAACTCGGCTTCCCTTAACTAAACTTGTTTCCGGCAACCAAACTCATCTTCCCTCAACCAGACTTGTCTTCACAGACCATTGAGGCAAGATCGTTTCAGTAACTTAATTCTATCTTTCTAAGAGATTGCATTACATGAGGCGAAAATTCAGTTGAAGCAGCCCATGTGAAAAAAAACCAGACCTATTTTAATGAGATTCACAGACCATTGAGGCAAGATCTTTTCGGTAACTTAATTCTATCTTAATAATAATAATAATAATAATATGAATTTATATAGCGCTAATTTCAGTAAACTGCTCATCAGCGCTTTTTCGAATCAATCACTCATAAGAATTCTGAAACAAATGGGTTTTTAGATTCTTCTTGAAGCTTTCTAATGTTTGAGCAGTTCTCACTTTTTCAGGCAAATTGTTCCAGAGTTTTGGTGCTGCATAGGAAAATGCCCGATCTTCAAACTTATTTTTGTTGCAAGGAGCAGGTTCTGCTAACAGCAGCTTGTGGTTGCTTCTCAGGTTGTGTTCCTGTTGAGATTTGATTTGCACAAGTTCTTGGATGTATTGTGGTGCCTGATTGTTCATTGCCTTCCATGTCGTTGTCATCAGTTTGAACTGAATTCTTGCTGTGATTGGTAACCAATGCAGTTGCTTCCTACTGTGGCTGACACTGTCGAGTTTTTTCAATCTCTCAATTAATCAAACTGCCGAGTTTTGAGCAACCTGAAGTTTATTTAACAATCGGGCAGAAGTGCCATACAACAGCCCATTTCCGTAGTCCAAATGAGGGGTGACAAGTGCATTGACAGCTGTTTTAACTGCTTCCTTGTCAAGATTTTTACGGACTTTTGACAGGTTTCTCAAATTGAAATATGCGTTACGACACATTTTGTTGATCTGCTTCTCCATGGTCATATTTTTGTCAAAGAGCACTCCCAAATTGCGGACATGGTTGGCAGTTTTGATTTCAACATTGTCTACATTGATAGATGTCATTTGAAGTTTCTTTAGTTGGTTTGGTGCTCCAATCAGAAGAAGTTCAGTTTTTTCTCCATTATTACACAGCTTGTTCTCATGCAAGAAATTTCTGATTTCAGCAATACAATTTTCCATTTTCTGTTTAGCATGTTTTTCACCTAAAAAGGTTGGTTTAAATGACAGGATAAGTTGCTCATCATCAGCGTACTTTTGATCATGAACTTGATTTCTTCGTGCTACTTCACTGACTGGGGCAACATATGAGTTGAATAAAATTGGTCCAAGTTTGGAACCTTGAGGAACTCCAAAATTGAGTGGAAGTTTGCTTGATGTTTTATCATTTATTATCACAGACTGTGATCTTTCAGAAATGTAAGACTTGAACCATCTTAAGGCTGCACTTTGCACACCATACCTGTTGCGCAGTCTTTGTAGCAAAATACCATGATCAATTGTGTCGAATGCAGCAGATAGGTCTAACAATACTAGCATTGTCACATCACCATTGCTTAGATTAAGCATAACATCATTATGGATTTTTGTTAAGAGGGTTTCTGTGCTGTGAAATTGCTTGTAGGCTGATTGCTTTTCATCCTCAAGATTGTTCTGAGTGAGGTGATCAACGTACTGTTTGATTACAGCACTTTCAATAATTTTACTCAGAAAAGAAAGGTTAGAGACTGACCGATAATTCTTTTTGATCAAGTCAAGACCCTCTTTCTTCAAAAGTGGTTTGACAAGTGCATGCTTCAGTTCAAGGGGCATTTCTCCAAGTGTTAATGACATATTAACAATTTTCGTTATGATTGGTAGAAATTCATCAACACATTCAAGCAGTAGCCATGTTGGCATTGGGTCAAGTTGGCAGTGTTTGACAGGCATTTCAGTGATAAGTTTCTTAACTTGTTGTTCTGATAGGGCCTTAAACTGATGTAAGTTGTGGCTTTGGTTGGGTTGAGAGGCATCAGTTGTGCTCTTCGTTCCTGAATCTAATTTAGATCTGATGATTTTGATCTTTTCATCAAAGAAGTTATTGAAATCATTGGCTAGTTCTGTTTCATTTGTGTGATGGGGAAGAGGCAGATCTTGTTTTCTGTTGAGATGAGAATTTAGAAGTTTGAACATTGCCTTAGAATTTCCCTTTCTTTCGAAAAGATGGCATTACGTGAAGTGAAAATGCAGTTGAAGCAGCCCATGTAACAAGAAACCAGACCTATTTTAATGAGATTCACAGACCATTGAGGCAAGATCTTTTCAGTAATATAAATCTATTTTTCTGAAAGATGGCATTACATGAAGTGAAAATGCAGTTGAAGCAGCCCATGTAAAAAGAAACCAGACCTATTTTAATGAGATTCACAGACCATTGAGGCAAGATCTTTTCGGTAACTTAATTCTATTTTTCTAAAAGATGGCATTACATGAAGTGAAAATGCAGTTGAAGCAGCCCATGTAACAAGAAACCAGACCTATTTTAATGAGATTCACAGACCATTGAGGCAAGATCTTTTCGGTAACTTAATTCTATTTTTCTAAAAGATGGCATTACATGAAGTGAAAATGCAGTTGAAGCAGCCCATGTAAAAAGAAACCAGACCTATTTTAATGAGATTCACAGACCATTGAGGCAAGATCTTTTCGGTAACTTAAATCTATTTTTCGAAAAGATGGCATTACATGAAGTTAAAATGTGGTTGAAGCAGCCCATCTAAAAACAAACCAGACCTATTTTAATGAGATTCACAGACTATTGAGGCAAGATCTTTTTGGTAAGTTAATTCTATCTTTCTAAGAGATGGCATTACATGAAGTGAAAATGCAGTTGAAGCAGCCCATGTAACAAGAAACCAGACCTATTTTAATGAGATTCACAGACCATTGAGGCAAGATCTTTTCGGTAACTTAATTCTATCTTTCTAAGAGATGGCATTACATGAAGTGAAAATGCAGTTGAAGCAGCCTATGTAAAAAGAAACCAGACCTATTTTAAAGAGATTCACAGACCATTGAGGCAAGATCTTTTCGGTAACTTAATTGTATTTTTCTAAAAGATGGCAAGAAGTGAAAATTCAGTTGAAGCAGCCCATGTAACAAGAAACCGGACCTTTTTTTAATGAGATTCACAGACCATTGAGGTTAGATCTCTTCGGTAACATTATTCAGTTTTTCAAAAAGATGGCATTACATGAAGTGAAAAAGTAGTTGAAGCAGCTCATGTAACAAGAAGCCAGACCTATTTTAAGGAGAATCACAAACCATTGAGGTAAGATATTTTAATTCCATTTTTCTACAGATGCATTTTGTCATTCTGGGTAAAAGCAAACATGTCCACGGTTGCTAAACCCAATATTGTCACAAAGTTGAAGCGCCTACATGAAGACCATGTAAATGCTGTCAAACACAAGAAGCAACAGTCAGAAAACAGAAATCTTTGGAAGCAACTTTTGTGAAAAGTTTGGCCTTACTATTTGACATTGCACATGTTGAATGGGGACAATTAACTAAGATATCTGAAGATCGACAGTTCCTTATTCATCAACGTGGTCCCCGCCAAATGGTTCTGACCACAGAGGACATGGCATTTAAGGATAGAGTTGCCAAGTATATGAAATGCAAGATGGATTTGCAAAAGCGTCAAAATCATCAGAATCATCAGGAAGCTGAGTCCGCTTCAACGGCAGCTGTAAATATCTCAGGGGACAACTCCTCCAATGACAATGATAATGATGATGGTGACAGTAGCTGGAAAAGCTATGTAACAAGAAAGCGTCAGTTGCCAAAGAAGCCACAGCCTTCGCCAAAACGATGCATATTGATAATGCCAAGTTTAACGCTGCACTTGACAGAACAGGCACCACAACTCATCTATGAATCGAGCTAGAAATGAGTCTTGTGAAATGCTTGCTGGGGCAGTGAAAGAAGCATTCAAACCAGAAGTGCCTCTAGTTGTTCACTTTGATGGTAAACTCTTGCACCAGGATAAAGTAAAACATAAGACCTTAGCAACTGTTGCATCAGGATGTAACACTGAGAAACTCCTTGGCATCCCTGTTCTGCCATCAGGAACAGGAGCAGTGATGGGTGAGAATGTATTGCAGCTACTTCAGGAGTGGCCGGGAGTCGAAGCACATCTTGCTGGCCTTTGCTTCGACACAACAGCAAGAAATACAGGAATTCACACTGGCGCAATTACTATACAGCAGTCTTTTGATAGACGCCTACTTTTCCTTGCATGTAGGCATCATATGTTTGAGATATACATTTTGTATGCAGCTTCAGTTTTGATGCTTTCTTCCCTTCTAAAGGACCAGAAATAAAATTTTTTCACAGATTCAGTAACCAATGGAAACTAGACAGCTCAAAATTTGAGCCCATAGGTAATGATGAGGCTGGTCCAGGTCACTTGGGTGAATCTGAAGTGGAATGGCTGGAAAAGAGGCGTCCAATTGTTGTGTAGAACCTTCAACAGCATCTAGAGCATGTACAGCTCAGCACTGTGTACCAACCAAGTGACCCGATTAAGGATTTTCTTTGTTTACATATTACCAGTTTTCATATATTAAGTTAGCAACAAACTTTGCCATATAGCCAGTATGCTGTCTGATAGTGCACACAATACACATACAAAATTTGGAATCAATCAGTTAAGTTTTCTAGAAGATTAGGCAGTTTTAGTAAATTTTAGTGCATTTTTTACTAGAATCACCAAATCTTTGGATCGCTAAATATTTAAAGCTTGAAATTTCACATCAAGATGTCTAATACATAAATACAGCATACTGGCTATGTTATATTGTAATTACATTGGATTCTTGTCTAAAATTTAAGATTTTATTATTAACTAGGTCGCTTCGCATAGAGCAAACGGTACACAGTGTCAGAGATGACAACAGAGAGTTTGCAAACCTGGTACTCTGGTTGCTGGGAGAAGAAGTAACTACAGGCTTTTTTTTTCCAGGCGCATACCATCGCGCCAGATGGATGGCAAAAGGTATCTATTGCTTGAAAATCTTTGGGTTTCGTCACCAATTCAGGTTGAGCAAGCGTGATGTGGATTCATTACGTCACATTTGTCTGTTTGTATGCTTGATATATGCAAGTTTCTGGTTTGACACACCATCAGCTGCATCTGCTTCAATGACTTGAAAATGCTGAAGCTAATCGAAGAATACCAAGAGGTCGATAGCAAAATTGCTAAAGTGGTAGAGGGAAAGATGCGACTGCATCTCTGGTATCTAAGTGAAGATCTTGCTGCGCTGCCTTTGTTTGATGTCAATAGGGGTGGCAAATAAAAAGGAAGCAATTGTGAAAGAAGATGTCAGACGGCTTGCTCCAAACAAGATCGGAAAAGTTTAGCAACCTGTCTGTTTCGCAGTTTGTCACCAGTCGTTCGCTTAATCTATTTCAGGCACTTCATCTTTCGCAGCAGTTTCTATCTACACCAGTTGCAACATGGCCAGCTCAGGAAGAATACATAACAGCTTATTTTCTAAAAGATGGCAAGAAGTAAAAATGCAGTTGAAGCAGCCCATGTAACAAGAAACCAGACCTATTTCAAGGAGATCCACAGACCATTGCTCAAGGCAAGATAATTATATATTTTTCTAAAAGATGGCAGGGGGTGAAAATATGCAGTTGAAGTAACCCATGTAAAAAGAAACCAGACCTATTTAAATGAGATTCACAGACCACTGAGGCAAGATCTTTTCGGTAAATTAATTATATTTTTCTAAAAGATGGCATGAAATGAAAATGCAGTTGAAGTAACCCATGTAACAAGAAACCAGACCTATTTTAATGAGATTCACAAATCGTAGAGGCAAGATCTTTTCAGTAACTTAATTCTCTTGTCTAAAAGACGACACGAAGCAAAAATGCAGTTGAAGTGAGTGGCCTATACAACAAGTAACCAGACCTATTTTAATGAGATTCACAGACCATTGATGTAAGATATTTTTGGTCAAAAACCACCATTAATTGAAATTACCATGCAGTTTATGTAACCCAGACAGTAAGACCTAATTTATTGGGATTCATTGGAGGACCGATCTTTTCAGTCACAAAACCTTAAAACTGACACATTGCAAAATAGGCCTTCAACACAACTTTTCGTCTCATTATTCAGAACCAGTAAGCATGTGGTTATTCCAAATGTGCAGGATGAAATTGACAGACCAGCAACAAAGAGGACTAGAAAATATTTTGCGGGGTAATGTGTAAATCACTTTAGCGAAGATCATTGACCATTTGAGTCTCCCGTTTCTGCTTCAACCTCTTGCCAACAGTGTGCAAGCTGAAAACTAAAAGTCAATGATGTCCTCGTCTGATGACATTCACAAGCCTTTTCATTGTCCCAACAACTGTTTCCAACTCAGAGACTGTTTTGTAGTAATTTCTCCATAAATTGTTAGATAGTGAAATAGATTGGATGAATGGAAGATTTGGGGTCTACGTCCTGTATTTATGCACTTGGCAGGACACCTAGGACAGCAGGAGGACACAAAATAGGCTAGATCACTAAGATCAGACAAAATCAGATGCAAAACTACTTTGATGAGAGTCACACTGTTTTTGTTTCGAGTGTGAACCTCACATAAAGTTGTCCAAAGCATAATGCTCCTCTTTTCACACTTGACTTGACAGCGTACACAAATTGCCGAATCATGAAAATTAAGACAAAAACAATTATATATATGTACTATTTATGGTTCATAAGCATTATTTACATTTTCATATGCCAGCAGGCAAGCTAGACAATTTCTGTTTCTCAAAATCTTGCACAGCTGTAGGTCGAACAGGCCAAAGAACAAAATTGAATAAAAGACAATCAACCAACCAATGCAAGTTATGCAGTTGTTAATCACTTCTTAACAGCTTTATGAGCTGCATTCGGTACCAGGCCTGGTTAAATAAGTAAAATGCTCTCTTTGTATGATAATGATATTGATGATTGATGAAATTTCATTCTTCACTAATTCTAAAAATAAGTTGACTGCACAAAGTGCTAAAGTTCATAAATAGGACACTTGAGTTCTAAACAGATCAGAAAGTCGCCATATATATACACACATTTTACTGCAGTTATTTACATATAATTCAATTCCTCAGTTTATCTCACTTAATAGTTACACTGATGATTCTCACTTCATCGTGAGGTTTGTCCGTTTTGGGGTTCGTCTTGAGGTTACTTATACTCTGAGCTATGTCCATTCCTTTAACTACTCTGCCGAAGACTGTGTGTTTGTTGTCCAGCCAGGGAGTAGGTACAACCGTGATAAAGAACTGAGACCCATTGGTGCCGGGTCCTGCGTTAGCCATGCTGAGGGTGTAAGGACGATCGTGACGCAAGGAGGGGTGAAACTCGTCTTCAAACTCACCGCCCCAGATCGACTCGCCCCCTGACCCGTTGCCGAGAGGGTCTCCAGTCTGAATCATGAAGCCCTTGATGACTCTGAAAGGCAAAAGGAACAGAAAGATTAATAAATTGCTATCTAAGTGTTAGACAACGGCCTGCATCTTCATGCAAAACAGGCACACTTTTGTGTCCTTATGCAGTACCAGTGCCACCTAGCCAGACGATATACATAATATGACTCCAACCTAGGGCTATCACGATCACAAAAGTTCATATTCGATCAATCAACAGCCTGAAATCGAATCGTTAATAGATTAATTGCCGTTTTCCCGCCATGCTAGACACTAAGTTAAGTTCTATTCCTTTTTGTATCATTTCGTTCAAGAAAAGCTAAGAGACTTCGATATTCCTTTGTAAATGCACCTTTTGCAATAGGGACTTCACACTTTATTCTCTCTCATGAGCTTCAATTAGGTGCAACCAAATCTTAACACCCAGAATTCAAACGTCAAACTGTGTCTCTTCTACGTATAAATAATAATTTTATAAAAATAACAGATAAACATTTCACAAATTTTGTTAAAATCTAATCGTTGGCGATTAATCGGCTAATCCTGAGAGCCCTACACCAAACCCATCAATAAACAATAGAAACATACCTGTGAAATGTGTGGCTGTTGAAATAGCCATTTCTGCTGTGGACACAGAAATTCTCCACAGTCTTGGGACATTCCTTGGGGAACAGTTTAATAGTGAGATCTCCCATAGAGGTGTGGATGATCGCTTTCTCTGCAATTCTTGTGTACGTCGTGTCTTGTGTGGCGGCTGCCAACTCTTCCTTTGATGGCTTCTCGTTAAATACATCTCTCTCTCCCTCCTCTCTGCAAAAATAGCGGGATCAATTAGGAAATGGCCATGAGACAACTTTATGCTATTTTGTGAGGTTAACAAACTAGTAGTCTACTACAGTGATGTGCAAATGCAATGCCCTGAAAATAGCTCTCTACAACCACAAAACAGAAAATGTTATATAGGAGCACCTGATGCGCTTCATTTATCACTCTTATACTCACAAATTTTTAAGCAATAAACTTAATTAAATGGCCAGACTAAAAATCCAGTCTTTAATTCAAATTCAAAATTTTGGTCGCCCATCAAATAACCGTGTATTCTCCTGGGCTTATAATATAATAGTCCTATTACTTACAGAGCAACACTGGGATCTCTCCTGGTGAAGAGGTAGAACCTGTTCTTCTTGAAAGCCGTGCAATACAAAGTGGGGTCATTGTCCTGCTTTTGAAGAGCGGGGTTGTCCGATGCCTCCATCTCCACTGTGACGGCTGCAGTCTGATGCTTGTTGGTGCTTTGTACAAGTGCCACCTAATGAAATGGAAGACCATTGATCATTCTGGATCATTAAAACAGACTTGCATACTGTATAATTATCATTTATGATGATACTCCAAAGGACACTCAGTGAAAGATAACTTTAAATTTTAGCTCAGCCAGCAACTTTTCAGTTGACTGGTTAAGATACATCAAGAACATCAAATCCAAAACTAATATTTCTCAGTTCTTACCAAGGAATAAATTGTTATCAAACTTTCAGTATATCATTTTATTTGTATAACTTTGTATCCGTACTAATAATCAGGGTCGCAGATTCCCGGTCGTCCTATCAGCCGAGACGCCCACATTTTGGAAAGGACGTCCAGACTTTGAGAACAACAAGCTGGGCTTCCACAATGTGGGGAAGGACTCCCAAGAGCAGACAACGAATCTGGGACCCTGCTAATAGTATTTAATGGATGCAATCAAGAAGCTTTTCAATATTGATACTTGTAATAATAGAAAGACAATTTCCATCAAGTTAATACTTACTCTAAGAAATCGAGCGTTCTCCACTTTGCCCAAGATGCATCTGCATTCATTGGTGACGATATTGACGACCTTCACGCCAAGGATTGTGGGATACAAGATGAAGTTGCCGCTCTCATCGAAGATGATATTGTTCAGATTGAACGATTCAGACTTCTCCAATTCCCTCTCCACAGCAACCCTTCGACCGAACTCCATGTTAGGAATGAGTTGCTTTCGTTGCTGTAATTCTGTCACATTTTGCAGGGTTTCATCCAAGACCTTTGTGATTTTGCCCGTCAGGAATTTGATCAGTCTTACTTTCCTGTCTTTGCTGATTGTCGCTAAGAGTTTGCCGTTGGGTGAAAAGGCCATTCCTGTCACTAGAGTCTTGTTCTTGGCAAACTCGTACAAGTCTGTGTCCGTTTTGTACTCCCAATGGACATTTTTGGGAAATTTGTAATCAAACTTAGGCCCAGTCCAATACTCGATCATCCCCATTTTGTCTGTTGACACAACTGTCTCCATTGCAGGATTGTATTTGATAATAGTCACGGGACTGCCATGGATTTTTCCTAACTCCTGCAGAGGAGCACTATCCCCTCTTGCATCATACACCCTAATAGTCCGCTGATCCTTTTCTGAGATGGCTAATGCGGATATGGCATCCCCTGGTCTAAACACAAACCCACAACACAACGGCACAAATCCCAGTTTGAACATGTTGATCATGTCAAAGTTAATGACGTCAAAAACTTTACAAGTCTTGTCGTCTGATATCGTGCAGCACAATTCTCCGTTTGGACTGACCCCAAGATCCACGATTGTACCTGCAATTATCATTTTTCCAGTCAACAACAATTCATTTTTTAATATATTTTAAAATACACTGTATATCAGGCAAGTTGCAAATAGAAATTAAATTTTAACACAGTTAAAATATGATTATAGAGAATAATGAACATTTAATCACGATACATATTGAACTTGATCACTTTTGGTTGTGTTGCTCATTTGCACACATTAGATAATCTTACCAAGATGACTTCGGAAGTGTTTGATGAACTCGATACCTCCAGCCACTTTCTTCCAGAACTTGATGTGGCCATCACAACTGGCTGTGATAAGAAAGTCTGTCTTTGTGACTGCAAAATCAAAAGTCAAAACATCAATGTTTTTTAATACCGAAACAAGTCTTAGGCATATACGTATTAGTTTATCGACTGTTTGAAGGATTGCAAGTCAACAAGGGACAGACAACTAGGTCACTTCACTTAACTTTTTTTTTTTTTAGGTGACACACCATTACCAACTAGGCTACACTTGTTGGGCAACTAGGCAACCCATGTACCATCTAGGTGACACATATTTCAGGTAACAAGTACAAGGTCCGGCTAGTAGCAAATGTAACAGCATTGTCATCTAGTTGGATGTGTTTTATAAATTTGTGTCACCTAGTTGTTCTGTGAATTCTAAATTTCTTGTCACTTAGGCCAGTTGGCCAGCCTACGTAGCCTATTAACAGGTCAGGCCAGGGGCGGATCCAGGAATTTTGAAAGGGGGGAGGTCCAGCGACGAGATCCGAAGCCTGCGAAGGGCCCAAGCCAGTTAGGCCGGGGATCTCCATTGGGATTTCATATCTTAGTTTGAAAAGGGGGGGTGTGCGGACCGATTGGACCCCCCCCCGGATCCGCCCTTGCAGGTGTCCCCAGGGAGTCGGTTTGACGCCTCGTTCACACTCAGGTTCAAGTAGTTGACTATTTGGATTGCCTATATCTGTATTTGATAGCTGTCGCCTGGTTGATTCAAAACTTGATGGGTTGTATAATCTAACTATTAACAGAGTTGCCAAGTGTATGTTTTTGTTTAACAATATTCACTAAAACAATCAACTAAGTGATACTTTTCAAGTACTTTAATAACCAAATAGTGAAATTAACTGGCGGTGAAACGTCTCACACTGCCGACGGTGAAACGTCCCAGCGGTGAAACGTCCTGCTACCGTTTCACATGTTTGAGTGAGCGATAAATAAACGCACCAGCAACGTGAGAGACGACATCTCTGTGCATGAAACTCTTCTCATAGGACTCGGAGGAGGGGAGATTGCTCAGGTAAATGTGTTCATATTCCAGAGTCTTTCTTTTCTTGGCTGGTGCAGCTTCCGAAAGTGAAGGTCCAATGCAATCATCGTCACTTTCGTCATTTTCCTGCGAGCCCTCGGCTTCCCGCTTTGAAGTCATTTTTCGTTCGTCGAAATATCGTGAAAAGTCGCCACCTGCCAATACGAAAGCGCCATCTCGTGAATTGTCATTTCCTCGGAGATCTCGAAAATCCTGCAACCTGATTTGTCCATTTAAAGTAATGACCGTGAAGAATTACATAATTTACGACAAAGTGCTTCACGATCTGTGATAATTGTTTTTATTGTTAATTTAAAGTAGTAATTTCTGATTAACCTGGTCATTATTTCGCTTTCAAGTTAGAATTGCTGCGGGACGCACTGGCCGGTTGACTGGGGAGTGATCTTGTTGGTAAGTTTTGGAAAATCGGTGGTTAATCCAACAAATATGCAATATCTATGCTAGATAACTAGCTTTGCACATCCCCGTGATGTAGTATTCATTATACTCGCAATTTCAATACCTGAATGACCAATCTGTCGCCCTCCTTACTCCCCGAATAAGTAAATTTCCCTGAGAAGAGACTGAAATTCTGTGAAACAGTCTGGACCTGCCAGTTTCTGTTTGAAAATGAAATGTGATTATGTGAAAAGTGAAGCATGAAAGATGCTGGACGGTGTTTGGATATTTTAATGGGCAGTATTACTAATCACAATTGGTTCTGTCTCCGCTATAATAATTGTTAATGCCAATAATGAGTGTCTTCTTTTTTGCAGACCAGAAACCATGAATGCGATACCAACACCCCCCACCCAACTTGGACAGGTCAATGACCGGGATAAGATATATCAATGGATACTTGAATTGTCGAGCCCCGAAACTAGAGAAAATGCGCTTCTAGAGCTGAGCAAGAAACGTGAAATCGTGCCAGATCTAGCTCCAATGTTATGGAATTCCTTTGGGACAATTGCAGCTCTCCTGCAGGAAATAATCAACATCTATCCGGCCATCAATCCGCCAAATTTGACGGCACATCAGAGTAACAGGGTTTGTAATGCTCTTGCGTTGTTGCAGTGCGTTGCTTCTCACCCTGAGACGCGTTCAGCATTTCTGCAAGCTCACATTCCTCTGTTCCTTTACCCCTTCCTGCACACTGTCAGCAAGACGCGGCCTTTCGAGTACCTGCGTTTGACCAGCCTGGGGGTAATCGGTGCTCTTGTTAAGACTGACGAGCAAGAAGTGATCAATTTCTTGCTCACCACAGAAATAATCCCATTGTGCCTGAGAATCATGGAATCTGGTAGTGAACTGTCAAAAACTGTTGCCACTTTCATCTTACAGAAAATATTGCTGGATGAAACTGGATTGTCTTACATATGTCAAACTTACGAGCGATTCTCACACGTAGCTATGATTCTTGGAAAGATGGTACTCCAACTGGCCAAAGAACCTTCTTCGAGGCTGCTGAAACATGTAGTCCGTTGCTACCTCAGACTTTCTGATAATCCCCGAGCTAGAGAAGCTCTTCGTCAGTGTTTGCCAGATCAGCTCAAGGACAATACTTTCGTTAATTGTCTCAAGGATGACAATTCCACAAAACGCTGGCTCGCTCTCCTGTTGAAAAATCTCGAGCCGACCCCTGCGGCTGGAATTCCACTGCCTCCCCAATGACTATAAGAAATGATATTTACTCAAGCAAATCATTAAATGTGTTCTCATTGTTCTGACTCAGTTGACGTTCTTTTCAGTATTTACAAACTAAGTCAGGCTGTTGAGTCAACTTGTCATTAAATATATCCTGTACTTCAGCACCTTGGTAAGAAGTTTGTAAAATATGCAGCTGTATTAAGATTTTTTGTGTACCTCATTGGTTCTCTTAAGAGCATTATTTGTATAAATTTGTATAAATGTAAGATATATTATCTTTGTCATACGTTGTAAATTAAAGTAAGCCCGACATATAATGTCACTCATTTTGTTCAGTTCAATTTAAAATGGTAATAGGCCAACAATAAACAATGAATATTATGTTGTCTTTGCAATGTTTTCGTGATGTCTGTTATTATGTGGTAGTGGCTAATTCACAGTACTTGTAGATTTTTCGTTCAGTCTGATATGATATCAGTACTAAAAAGAGGGAGGTTTTGTCTTTTAAAATTGAAATTAACTGAAGTTGTATATGAAAATGTTCCTTCGTCATAGCATGTGAATTTCATCAAAATACGTCTATTTGTGTATGCCTGCTTGCTTGGTCATTTGAAATTTCAACTTTTTTGCTGAGTGAGAGGCCTAATTGTTAAGGCACTCCATCCTTAAACAAGTCAGATTGACTTCAGCAGTGTTTGTTCAGCTTGAGAAAAGTACTCTTAAATTTGTGCTTAGATTTTCATTTCCCATTTAGCTGGATGAGGAAATTCTAGCTAATTTGATAAATGTTACAGTATTTGTCCCTCTGTTATTTTTGGCAAATATGTAGAAGTGGGAAAGAAAAGTTGCATAGGAAATGTAGTCTTGAAAAAGTCCTGGACATGTAAAACTATTGGCACCAGTCCCTGGAAAATTCAAATTTTGACTGCTCGTTGCAATGAAGTTTAACAGGTTTCTTTTGTTGTGCCACTTGGTTGGTGGACCGGATTACTGGAAGGGTTACAGAGTTCCTCTTGCGAATTCATTTTGGGGATAATTTTGACCTAAATAAGTGAGGATTTGGTCATGGAAAATCCTAAATTTGGTAATAGAAAAGTCAGGGAATTTCAGTTGTTCAATTTTTGTTTAAAGAGTACTTGTCAGGTTATAACTGGTTCAGTGTTTAAAAACTTGACTCAAATTGTAACAAATGCTGGATTGCAATCACTTCATGACACTGTGACAATATGACATCGCATATTACGTCATGTTTCAGCGGTTCCTATGTTTAGCAAGTAATTTTATTCAGGTCCCATACGGTCTTTAGACTCCTTACAGTTCGCTCAGACAGGCATGTGTATGGAGTTCCACAATGTTTCATGAAATCCATTGAAATTTTTGAATACTGTGAAATTGCACATAATATGTAATGGATATCATATGATTAAGGGACAGTTCAGGTCAGTTTGTTATGTTGGTATAAAGCTTGGTAAATGGGTGCGAGAATTTTCTGCTGTGCTATATATAATCACTAGTTGAGACACCTGTAACATATGGTGCATTGTCAATTTGTCATGGTCACACCCTCAACAGAACTTCAAACACTGAGACAGGTGTCAGCATCTCTGCTATGCACATACACTGTACATGATGTTTAAAATATGTGCAGTGATATTGTGACATTATATTTATGTTCAGCCTTAAGGCCCATCTATATTAAAAGTCCCAAGCTCTGTTGCGGCAGTTCAGAGATACAAATTGAGGACAGGATCAATATGACAACAAGCTTTTTAAAGAGTGACTGAATTAAAGAGTGATGTTTCGACAAAGGCCTGGATAAAATCGGGGTAAAACCAGAATTGGTATATTCACTCAAGAGTGCTTTGACAAGATAAAAAAGCCCTCAGTGAACGCAAACATTTAAAAATCAACTTATTTTAATAACACTTAGCGTCTATCATCAACAATTGCCATGCATCCATAAAAAACAAATTTCAATTAACAGGATTAGTCCTATTTCAACAAATTAATAACAACGATGACCAGTTGATAACAAAAAATCAATAGCCTAGTTTATACACAGTAGACACATATTCAGCAGAAATCATAGATCCGTGCAAGCAGTTTTTGTCATTTTACAACTTAGTCTCTGCAATTTCGTACGCTGGCTCAGCTCTTGGGTTACTTTCGCTGGATTCGGGGTCGACTGAATTGTCTTGCAGATCGTCATTGGCGTCCTCTTGGTTGTCTTCGTGGGGCAAGTTCTGGCTGCGGTTGTTTATTATCAAGCCCTCCTTTCTCAATTTGCGGTAAAGCCCAATGTACTTAGCAGCTTGTATAGTTCTTGGAAGGATTATTTCTTCACAGAATTCCTCACTTTCAGCAGGGTAATTCGTCAGTCCATAGTACTGCAGGAAGTTTATCACAAAGTGGTAGCAGTTGCGTGATTCCTCATTGTACCTGTAGATTTATTAAAAGAAAATTATTGAATAGGCTTACTAAGTCCATAAATATGATACATATATATGATGATTTTTAAGACATTGTTTCAATATGAACAAGAAAATTATTGTCTATTCTCTCTGACCGATTGTGTTGGTGATGAGAAATTAAGCTGAAGAACACAACTAAAGATTTATAAATAGGCTGTCCTGCATCAGGTTGATAAATCATTACAAAATGATAGGAGTGGCTCAGGTTCAGCATTGTTTGAAAATTCTTTGCTTTGAAAAACGATGGTTACTTTATTGGGAAAGTATTAAATTAGCCTTGTGTTTGATATTTCAACAGGGCTTTGGAGTCGTAGTCAGGAGTTGGAGTCATGGAGTCGGAGGGTTTTGGGTGGAGTTGAACTGTTGGAGTCGAACTTTGATTTTCAGGTGGAGTCGGAATTTAGGAGACCTAATGAGTCAGAGTCGGAGTCGCTTTTCAGAAAGTCAAGGGTTCTCTTATTACCCGACTCCGAAGGCCTTTATTTCAAGTATAACAATAAATGTTATTTCAGATTAAACTTACTGGGAAGCTTGCCACTCTGGCTTCATGGCAAACTCTTGAAGTTTAGTGTCCCACTCGAGGCTGGCGTCAATCCCTCTTGGTTCTAATGTTATCGCCAAGCAGTGGCTCCATCTGACGGTACTCGCATGCAATCCATCGTTATCAAAGTCATATACTGTTCCTGAAAAACATCAAGAATTCAAGATATATATACATGTAGTACATACAGATAAAGGTATCATCATGTGTAATGTACCTCAAGATGTGTAATAAAGGGTGACAATGCAAATATTTAGTCAGGAAAACACTTCAGAAATCAAGTGTTTAGTTGTAAAATAGATAACAGATCGATAAACTGATAAGCTATCAAAAGGTTAAGACATAAGAATGGTTGATTTACTCAAGTTCCATATTCAATACCCGAGATTATGAAGTTGATAAGGGAAAGCAGCATGAAAAAATACCCCATATTAGGACTTAGTTTCGCTCAGTCAATGCGTGACCATTTTCTTGAGCTCCTCTGGTCACCGGTAATATTGCTGATATTGTTTGTTCATCCAGGGTGTATAGTGTATAAATATTATATACATGCCAAAATGACATTGGCTTAGGAATTTTCTTACCTCTGGAGTCAGTTATTCCTATGTGGAGGTCTGATGAATTTGAATAATGTCTGAAAATAACAGAAAAGTTGCAATCATAATATTTTCAATAAAACTTCTTGAGTATTGATATGTGAAGAAAGTGTTGAACAAATGTCTAAAGGCTGCACCGAATTGATTGACTTCTTATTAGATTACTATTTTAAGGGGTAAAAGCTACAATAATTATTATCTAAATTTCAACTATCCAGTATAAAAATCACCTGTCCAGTGTTTTATTCATATAGATGGACTGAAAAGACAGATAGACAGCTCGACTGATAGATAGATATGGTAGGCACAACCCTCTGAGCCCAGGTCTGGGCACTCACAAGGGTTGATTGGCAAGACGAGAGAGGGAGTGTGAGTCCTCAATGTGTTGCACAATTACGCAGCTATAAACTGGACCCAAATAAGGGGTCCTTTAGACGTTTAGATTCTAGAATGTCTCTAGTCATTACTTTTTTTACCTCTTGAGACGTCTGTTGATGGACTATATTTGACGCCTTGTGAATCTTTTACATGCCCAGCACAGACACACAAGGGGCACCTATTGTATAAAAGTTAAATTCCCTTTAAAGAGAACATAAAATATCTATCTATCTAAAGATATCTGTCTGTGATCTATATTTATCTATATATATGTCTGCCCCATTGTCCAATACTTTGAAGCTGCTAAAAGGAATAAGGTCTGTGTTAGGTTGCAGTTCAACAGCTACATGATTTAATAATTGAATTAAGGCAATCCTTACAGCAAAAAACTGCCGTTAGTAGGTCGTATTAGTAGAGAAAATGGAGAAGCTGCTCCGTTGGTGAAGGGGGAGGGTAGTCGGAAGGGGGGCATCTCCATGGAAGGGTCGCTCTCCATGTTCAAGCCACATATTGGGCAGATTTCTGAAATGAGGAATTTAGTTTAAAATGCACTTGTCTGTGACACACTCGAATTAGTTGGTTGTTAGTGCCATATAATGTTCAAAATGTTCAACATTGATTGATACACGAAAACATTCATCCGTTAATAAGTAAGAAATTCTTGAAACACCTTTTTCAAATAGAAAAAATAGTAATAGAAAAAGGAGTCAGTTACATAATCCTAATTGTGTCTAATATTGTTATTCTACAAGATGATATTTGTATTTAGGTGGCAACCATTGGATCTCCAGCTGGGAAGTTTCTTTAAATAAATCATTTCTTGCACTAGTAAATATATTTTTTCCAGATGTTCTTTAAATGAATAATTACTAGTGTTGGTTTTTTTTAACTTAACACTGTACAGTTTGATTTAAAAACAAAATTTATTAATATTATGAAACAAAATTTATTAATATTATGGAGTGTCTGTGAAATAACAATTTGACAAAAAAAATCCCACCTCTCTGAAAATCTAATGGTCAATGATCCCTTCCAAAATTTATTATAAGCTCTTACAATCCATTGGTTCCGGTAAAAAATAAATAAAAAGTTAATATTAAAATCAATTTACTCCAACATTAAATTACAGGCCTATTCCAAAGGTTGCTTTCACAACTCTTTCTTTTTCACTTTTGACATTGATCACCCAACAGAATCATTGTCAATGGTCAAAAAATCAATCAGGATTCAATAATATTGATCTCTGTGTTATACCAAAGCAGCTCATTGAAATTCAATGAGCCATGCATGTGGGCTCATGGGCATGGTGCTGAAGCTCAGTTTCATCATACAGATTAACTTGTAATCAAGCATGACCAATACAATGTCAATAGCATGAATAGACATAATGGGCTGAGCATTGCATTTTTAACCACTCCCTATTTGCAACAGTTAAGAAGTAAAATTCGGTCTCTTGAGTTCGGTAGTGCAGTGCACATAAGTTTGATACTCTAGCTGATTACTGTAGCAGTTTTCTCACCTGGTATATAGAAAGCCAGAATGTCCACATCTTTGATACAGTGCTGGAAACAGATGACATCCTCTGGAATTATATCTTCCTGGTCCATGGCTTCTTACACCTGATCAACCCAATGTCAAGACACTGGAGAGGCCTGATTTGTTATCTCAGGACTGTCATGCTTACTGTGTCATGTTTACTGTATCACCGGTCAAAGATCAAGCTGCTAATTGGCCCACCAGCAAGCAGGTGTTGTTCCTCCCGTTGTCACTCAATTAGGCCAAAATGCTCCGCACAGGTGTGTCGAAATATATCCCACTAATTTGGCAGGTAGCAGCACTGCCTATATAATGACAACAGGTAAATGCATGCATGCCACCTGGTGTGAACTGATTATGTTTCATGGGCCCACCTTGCAGGATTTGATATTTCCTCTCAAAAGGTTCAGATATGCCTTATTTATCAGCAGTTGTTGCAAGTCATTCTCCCCAAAACCCAGCAATTAAGAACCGCAACAAGCTGCTTTTGATAGAAACAAAGAATAACTTTTTGTAGGTCTGGGATTTTAGAGTTGTATGTAATGTCCGACTATGTATCATCCTTGAGGGACTAGTTTTAACATTCAAGCTATCAGGAAATGAAGAAAATGATTTTACCTTGAAAAAGTTGGAGACACACCAGTCATATGGTGTGTATTGCAGTGCATGACTGATAGTATATACAACAACAAAATATGAAGATTCAAGGTTTTAATAGACCTCATGGTTCTTAAACTTCAGATATGAACAGCACTTATTGCAAAATATACCCAAGAATTGTTTTCTTATATCTGTTTATTTTTGAAATACACAGTTTCATCTGGGCACTGACATGCACAATTAATGCTAGGCATACACTTTCTTGACTTACACTTTGCTTTTTTTTTCAGTTTCTCTCTGTACTTTTTCTTTTACTACTGAATGAGCTTTCATCATCTGGCTTTGATTTTCCGTGCGTGTAAGTCCAGCCTTACTCTGCTTCTGCTTTAAGCTTGATCCACCAGCAGTGACCTCTCCCTTCATTGATGTATGGCGCCACCTTTGTGTCCCAATTAAAGTGATCTTAGGCCTTCCAAGTGAATAATTTCTTGGCCCCTTGCCAAAGATAACTGTCGGTTGCAGTCTAAAGGTTTTAAAATAATTTTCCTCTGCCTTTTTTCCTCCTTCAACATGTTCAAGGGGAAATTTATTAGAAACTGAACTTCATGACACCAAATTTAAAACTTCAAGGTCGTAGTGGTTTGTGTGATAGAAGTGAAAGGATGAAAATAAACTTCAAAAACCGTTTCCACCAAACTGAAAATAACTTTGATGTCCTATTTTTGTTTTAAGATAATCATTATTATTTGAATGATACATTCACACACTACCTGCTTTTTTGCTAAACAAAAACTTGGAATGACAATTATTTTGCTGAATGAAAGACGAGTTTTGTTATTTTAGTTGCTAAATCAATTGAAGAATTAATTAGACAGAATTTGATCAGTAGTAATTGTTGTGCACAAAAATCATCTATATTGTGGTGTGACACTTAAACGTTTTTAGACTCATTATAAAAACACAGAAGTCATTAATGCCTGAGCGTTGGCGAGAGCCAGGGTGAGAATGAAAGTGGAAAGGGTAGGAAGGTTACTGTACCAGTACAAGCGACTCCCTTGCTAATGGTAATTACAAGGCACTGGGCATTCAAGACACTCAGAAGGGACCTAATTAGGTTGTTGCCTGATTCACAAGTGCAGCAAATATTGAAGTAGGTTCTTCGGTGGTGTCCATTCAAAGGCAATATCATTTGGGAGTGGGTGACCTTATGGTGAATTACAGGCAATGTGCTCATCAATTTTGCTGGTCTAATTTCTGATTCTTACAATGTCATGATGTGATGTTGGTTAATTTATTGGACAGGCCAACCATTCACGTGAAATTACTGACATAAAATGTGTGAATCAGTTTAGGCTAGTAATAGTAGTATACAGTCTAAGATGTCCACTATATAGGATCCAAAATGTATCACTGCTGACATTTGTCTTGATCGAGAAAAACATGTTAATTATATATTGTAATGAGGATGATACGTGAGAATCATCGACACTGCTTTGCTTCAAGGACTCAAACTAAAAAACACTTTTTTTAATAAGGAGGATCAGTCTATGTTCGCTGTTGAGGTGAAACATGCAGGTGTAATGTTCTATTACTAGTAACTGCTTGTAGAATTGTAACACTTGCACAGAGCCATGGAATTGGAGTGATTTTCGAAAGAATGATAACACATTATGTGCAAATAGGTACTAATCACGATCAACAGCTTTATCTTCTGGGCTTGTGGTCCAGTTGTCGATGCTTATAGTTTGACGACCTATTGCACAATTACTAGGCAATCACATAAAATTACAACTTTTTCATGTCAGCAGGAGGGTTATAAAAGTGACTACTGTATGTTTTCGGAACCCTAGTAAATGACATTGGAGGTAAAAATAATGCGGAGACAATCCAAACAACTTGATGAGCACACGTGATCACGAATGAGTAATTTTAAATGAATTTAATCCACATTCCCCCAAGTTCAGACTGTCAACTTCACCTCTCTATTGCTTGACTTTGCACTAATTAGCTTTGGTGACCTTAAGGATGTTAACATCTGACTTCAGAATACACAAAGAGTAAAGAAGCCTCAGCTAATGAGTTAGGATTTTTGAATAAGTAGGACACAAAGGCAACAATAAAAGTAGCATGATGCAAGATATACACGGAGTTCTGTTCATGGGTTTGCAAATAGGGAAACCGCAGGGGATCACACATTGTTGGGTAATATCTTGGACTAATGGGTTAATTAGCAACTCTTAAGGATCATGCTGAAGATCTCAACGGGAATTCCATTGATGGAAGTAGGCCGGAAGGGAAGTGAACCACTGTGTGGAGTATTTCTGTATAATTATGCAGTCTACAAGGTTATTTCCTGTGTTGAACTATAAATAGAAACATTTCAATGATTTCCTGGGTTTCCATATCAACGTGGAGTTGTTTGTTTTGTTTAGATAATTATGAAGAATGAAAAAGAATTTTCAACTATATGTACAGTGTAGCATGAATGTTTACAAGTGAGACGTGATGTTTTGCCTTTGGGTCAATACAAAACATCCTCAACCAAAGTGCCTGTGGGAGCATGGATTCTCATCGGATGAAATGAAAATGTATTATATCGAGAAGGACTCAGAGTTAGATACGGGTCAAAACCTAATGTAAGTAAATGAAACCAATGGCCAATAGGTCTGTCTCCATTTGTAGTTCTGAATTTATGTACAGGTGGTGTCTCCAAGCAATAGGAGCTCTGATGGAATCCCCTTTGCCTTACAACAACATCCTCCTCACGCAGGGATAGTTGACACTACCCCTGCTCTCAAGACCTGTCTGAGAGCGGAGTCTCATTAAAATTGATCCACTTACATAATTTAATGGCATGATTGCTTTCGCCAATCAGGAGGCTGTTCATATATTTTAGGCTGGCTGTGACTCCGGTCATGTTACACATGTTAAAAGTGAGACATTGAAACTGATTGAAAGAGGATTATCAGATGTGAAAAATATCAAAAACTGTTGATCTGTTTGTTTTCTAGGTTCTGTACAGATGTTTAACAGTTTGACGAAGTCACACAGAATATATGATCTGCCTCTTCACATAGCAGCATCCTCCAGTCCCTCCCCTGCTTTTTCCAAACCCAACAAAATGTCAGATTGGTAGTTCATAAAAAGGTGGCAGCACCTTACAGTGCATTGCCAGATGCTAAATGAATCAAGTGTGAGAATTAATACATATAAGAACCTTTGCATTACGCATGTCATCGTGCATGATTTTAGACTACGCGTATTTCAAGTTATGTAATTATTTGGAATTTATAAGATTGTAATGAATTGATAATCACTGAATGAGAAAAATCAGATAGACAAATGGACAAAATATCTGCCATTATGCAGTGTAAATTTTTCGCCATTATGCTGCTGCTGTGATAGCAGCAGCAGAAGTAGCAGCAAATTGTTTTTACAGATTTATTCAAGAAAGGAAAGAAAGAAGAAAAAAAGTTAGACAAGGAAGGAAGGAAGGAAGGAAGGAAGGAAGGAAGGAGAAGAAAGAAAGAAAGGAGTAGAAAGGAAGGAAGGAGAAGGAAGAAAGAAAAGAGTAGAAAGAAAGAAAGGAGAAGAAAGGAAGGAAGGCAAAGAAAGAAGGAAGGAGAAGAAAGGAAGGAAGGCAAAGAAAGAAGGAAGGAGAAGAAAGGAAGGAGGGAAGGAAGGAAGGAAGGAAGGAAGGAAGGAAGGAAGGAAGGAAGGAAGAATGGACCGAAGATAGACATATATAGGATAGATAGATAGATAGATAGATAGATAGATAGATAGATAGATAGATAGATAGATAGATAGATAGGCCCAGGCCTATATAATTGCAAGCAAGCCAGCAAGCGACTAGTCCCATTTATACACTCTCTGAGTGTACTGCTGACTGCTGTAGGTGTCACAACTGCTTTTGAGATATCATTATTGCAGTTCCAAAGTTGAAGACAGTTTACAATTTTTTGATAGATTATACTATTAATATTATTAGATCAACTGTGATTCACACAAGAAACAAAACAACACTACTTGTTTGATAAACAACCCAGAATGAAAAGATTTCAGTTAATCCCACTTTGTACTCCAGTCATTGATTGGTCAGCAGGTTCCACTTGATCACCTTCCTGTGCCATTTTGCGGCGCCGGATGCATAATTGGCAAGCTGCCCAACTTCACTGAAACATGGTGCATGTGGTCAGGGTAGCATCTCGCTAGCTACACTGAGAGGTGAGGATGTACAACAAGGTGATTGGTGTGTTTGTTGAATGTTTGATTATTTGGGTCAGCTACACTGTATTGATTATGTTCTCAAAACAGCAGTTCAACAGAAAAGTGTGTTATCATACAGATTGGGGGATTGTAACGTGTTAACAACCAGATTATTATCAACTGTTGGTCACAGGATTTCACTAACTTTGCAAACAAACCAGATAATATGTCATTTGGTGGGCTTCCCCAAAGACAAAAATAGCCCTACCCCCTTATCGTAGTGCCACCTACTGATAATACCTGTCGTAATCAACATATGGAGGCAGACCTATTGGAGTGGGGGCTGATTCACTTACCAATCCAAGATTTTGACTATGTACCTGTTTGGAGGGCAAATGATTTGTTTCCCATCATAAATCATAAATTTAATACGATAGGTTTTCATTTCATTAGATGAGAATCCATTCACACAGGCAGAGGGTTCTTTTCGCTATAGTTTTTTTCCAAGAATGAACTTTCGGCAACTAACTTTGATTTTCCTGTGTATGTCAAAGTTTAGTCGGCTACCTCTTTGAGCTGGACCCAGTGGCAGCGACCCTTACCTTCATTGATGTGTGGTGTGACTGTTGTGTCCCAATTAAAGTCATCTTATGCCTTTTTAGTGAACCATTTCTTGGCCACTGGCCAAAGATAACTGCCAGTTTCAGTCTTTAGTTTCTTTCTTCATTTTCTTAGTTGCAATTTTTCTTCTCCAAGCCCAAGGTGAAGTTTACAAGAAACTGAACTTAATGAGACCTCTAAGTGCAAGACTATGGTTTATGTGATGAAAACCAAGCATTAGAAGGTGAAAATAAAACTTCAAAGACCTTTTAAACCAGCTGAAAATAACTCATGTGCTTGTTTATAATCTTTATCTATTTAGGCCTATGTCTGACTTACTCAACGGTTGTTGGATGACTTTGTTTTGTGTTGACGATTTCTTTTGTGTATATCTCAGGATCCAAATTCAGAAAATAATTTCTTTTTTTCTGAAATCAATAACGAGAAGCTATAGGGTGATATTTATTCATTTTTATTAGATTTAGATTTATTTATTTTTCTTACGCCTTGTACATTAGTTTACAAGTATAAACATAATCAACTGTTATTTATAATTACAAAATGGTGTAAGAAGGGGGTGCATTCGAGTATACATATACTATAACCCGAGGGTGAATGCACCCCCTGACATAGATTAATAATGAAATACAATAAAAAACAGTAATAAATAAATAAATAACAATAATTAAAGTTACTCAGAAATGAAACAATTCATCAGGATTTACAATATTTGATTACTTTCTGGCATTTATATTAACTTATCATATTACATAAAACATTTCAAATCTTATTATATCTATATATATATATACAGAACTATCCAATTATCATAAAAATTGTGTTTTCTAGTATAACAAAACGTCAATAGTCTCCTTTTCAACAGTTGAAAAAATGGTTGATATTAAATATTAAACATTAATAGACACATGGAAAAGCTAATGAATTTTATAATCATGATCAAGATTACAAGTAGTAATATAATCCATAAGTTTTATCTAATTGTAGCTGTCTAGGACATGCTTCCGAAAACATCGAGAAAATAACTTACTATTAGTCTTGTTCTTTATATAATTTGCCAATAATAACCAAAAATTTGGTGCCCTACCAAGAAAACTATTGTTGTATATTTGTAATGTATGTCGAGGCGTTAAAAGATTGTTTCTATTTCTGGTATGTATGTCATGTCTAATAACTTCAAATAAATTTGCGATACGATTTGGTAAAATATTATTAACATATCTAAAAGAAATATTCAGTAATGACAATTGGATTTGGTCGTCTAACACAAGCAGTCCACCTTTCTTATAGTACTGTATAAGGCTAGTTCGTCTATTCAAATTATAAATGGATCTTATTGCTTTGTTTTGCATGACTTTGATTTTTCTTAAACAAGATTGACTAATCATAGAACCCCATGAAGATAAAGCATAAGTGAAATGGCTTTGAACGTTTGAGAGATAAAGTAAACGCTTAGCATGAATTGGTAAAATATTTTTAGACATATTCAAACTGTAGTTTCCAACTGCCAATTTATTCAGTACAGATTTAACATGTAAATTCCAGTCCAAATGTTCATCTACAATTACCCCTAAAAATTTCACACTAGGCACCTTTTTTATTGCTTTCCCGTCCATTTTTGGCTTGCCGTTCGTGAACGTCAAGCCTTTGTAATCGCTAAAGGGAAGATCGCCGCGAAATGACAGAGATTTCAAATCAGTCAATCACATTTTGTGGTGCTGAAGTCGGGTCGAGTGCACACTAAACATGCAGGCCAAATCATGCACAAAGCATTCATGCATAGAACCACTCCACCACACCGAAAGCTAGAAGAAATTGTATCCCCAGGTAATGTTTTCAAGCACAAGACCGCCGTCATGCTCTGATTTTTATCATAACGCAAGACGAAAATCAGCGTGAGATGATGTCATCCACGATCTGATTGGCTGGAGATCTAACTGTAAGGACATCTCTGATTGGTTAGAGAGCTGCTCGCAGCGCCGCCTCCCGTTTTTCGGGAACATCTGCAACATAGGTATCTTAACACTATAGATGTCTATGATCTGCAACATCTGTAATAGACAGCCTATTATCGGCCATGGCATATGATGACCGACAATTGCATGTGAAAACAGCAGTTTTCAATTGGTTCTTCAGTGTCAGTCAATCACAGAAGCATCCAATTAGGCTAATTACAATTCTGGAGGGGTTCTTCAGCTTTGTTTCCCCCTCCAGTTTCCTTGATTGCCATTGAGGAACAGGACATGGGATGAAGCTGACAGGTGTCGAAGCTGATTACACTCAGCAATGTAACATTCGTAATAGACCTTCACCAGCCATTCACAAGTAATTAGGACTGTCTGGTTGAGGGATTGAAATCAATTGATAAATAAATATATGTTCATAAATTATGTGCTTATTAATATTTCTGATTTGTAATTACTGATTTGTAATTACAAGTCAATCTGTAGGACTAGGCCTATACACATGTGATTGTGACACAGTCAATCAATGGAATTAATCATGGGGCCTGTTATGGCCTAGGTCTTGTTTTGATTGGGTGTCTACGGATCAACTGTGTGTGGCCAATGCCCATTGGTCCATTATAAGTCAGAAACAAACTACAATATTTCTGATTTTAAGCAAGCAGGGAGAACTTGGATAATTGGATTCTTGATGGGAAAGAGACATAAAGATTTGAAGTTTGCTGACTTGTTTGGGAAGCACAGCAAGAATGATTTGAAGGTTTATCTACATGTGTATTATGCATACCTAATTGATAGATAGATAGATCTCCCAGAGGAAAAAAAGTATTGCAGCACAGAAACAGTACAAAATCAGTATATCCCATATATGGTATTGGTGTACATTGGAAGCACAAAAGAAGTACATTGCATAATGACGATTTGCATGGTTGACTTTTTCACACAAAATTGGCATTTGAAATACCAATGCAGTGTTTTCGCAGTACAAATGCAGTATTTTTGCAGCGTGTTTACAGTGCAAAAGGAGCACATTTGAAGCGCTCAAATTATTTTAATTATGCTCCATTGATACTCCCGATATGCAAATCCATACGCTGCAAAAATGCTTCCTTGCAGGGAGTATAAAAGGAGCATACTAGCTGTACATGCTAGCAGGAAGCATTTTTGCAGTACAATCGCAGTACATTTGAAGTATCTAAAAATCAATGCTTCGTTAATTTTATAGGCCACGTATAATATCAGTTCCTCAGCCAGATCAATGTAATTAGAATAACTACACATTTAATTACTTAAGCCTAGAGTAAAAAGGAAAGCTGGAACAATTTTATATCCGATCTGTACTTTTTGCCACTATTAATAGTAAAACATTTGTATCTAATACTATGGAAATTATGCCAGTAATTCAATGTATTGTAATTTAAAACCTGGACACACCTGCAATTTTTCCCCAAGTTCTGGAAGTGTACATGACCCACATGTGACTAAATCTAAGCAGCCTAAGTCATAGAAGTATAAATTCAGTACATGGAATGTTTAAATAACATTTAGAAGTTAGAGGAGCACATATGCAGTACGTGATTATTCAAATTGGTTCACTAGAAGTACAAAATCAGTACACAATTTCCATAGAAGCACAAAATCAGTATAATGGAGTACATTTGCAGCGTGGGTCTACGTACTGCTTTTGTACTGATTTTGTACTTCCTCGCTGAGAAGCTGTACTGCTTTTGTACTCTTTTTTCCTCTGGGATGGTAAGTGCAGCCCTCTAAGCCCAGTTCTGGGCGCTCACAAGAGTTGATTGATGAGATGGGAGAGAGAGCGGGAGTCTTCAACATGTTACACATTTACCCCATGTGAGGGATTTTTTACTTGCCCAGCATAGACACTGATACAAGGGGCCGCCAATTTAACGTCTCATCCGAAGGACATCCAGCTGGGATTTTGCTCATGAAGGTACGCTGAAAATTTTGGGTTCCCCACCCGGGGTTCGAACCCATGCAGGCAAAGACCTTCAGCGGAGCAGGCGGGCACCTAAGCTACTTGGCCACCCAGCTGTTGACATTTGTTGCTAATTGTGTCGGCTATTTTTGTTTTTCCAAAAAAGAATGTTCTTAAATTAAAAGACTACAGTAAGTCAACTCAATTACATAAAAAATTCAATTTGCAGTTATAGATCATAAACTGACATATCTTGAGTATAGCATACATTCCCAAGCAACATAATTGCTTGTTTTCCATAATTAAGTGACTTCTATTGATTGTTAAGGGTAAATTACTGAAGGAGAGCCCTGCATTGCTTGATTTTGTAAACAATAACCATATTTTTTCATGAGATGGAAAACAATTTGTTTAAATTTTAAAGGGATTTATCTTAATTTATTGAGCTTAGAATGACAGTTAGACACGTTAAATAAACTTGGCAGTTAGAATAGGTTTAATATGACTCTAATTTAACTTTTAGACTTTATTTTAATCTGGCGACAAACTAGCTTTAAGAATTTGCTGTTATAACTTTGATTTTCCATTTCCCTACATGGTCTGACAACCTGACATTCTTGTGAATATTGTTTTGTTTAATTTAGGTTTGTATAAAGTCTTAAAGCGTTAATGTGTGTTGCAGAGATGTGCTCTTACTGCTCTAGTATGGCACTGTGTTTTTCAGATGCGATTAGATTATTAATTTAGGGCCTGATCAAATGATAGTTTGGGAGGGGGGGGCTTTGTATTCTACCCGCAGAACAAACTTCTTTTTCGACGAACATTTTTTTTCGCATTTGGACTCGCGACAAACTTTTTATCGGAATTTTAACATTACGGTACCCTAGCTACAGGTGGAAACAAACTTCTTTTTTTTCCATGTGCTGAACAAACTTTTTTTCAGTGTCAAGTGGGAAACAAACTTTTTTTTTAACCAAAAGTCCATAGCGCCCCCCCCCCCAAAGATCATCTGGTCGGCCCCTTATTTCATGCATTTTTCATATTATTCAACATTATGATAAGCATGTCTCTAGTAACATCTATTGCACATGAATAACACTATCAGGCACTCCATGTTAATGTCACTGGCCCTTAAATATAACACCGAAACGGCAAGCTTTGAATCCTCGGATTCTTGTAACATTTAGCTTCTTTGCTAATCTATATACATGCATGCTTTCCACTGGCACTTATTGAAAATGACATATTAATTTCACCAATGAATAAAAAATATACATCTTCAATGTACATAGCACCACCTTTGAAAATCAACTGAATAAACTGATAACTAGTGTCAAGCATGTTATTGATATTTACAACGCATATCGCAAAGGCACTTCTCATTAAGATGTCCCAAAATTAATGATGGTGTCTGAAGTGGTATGTAATAACGCAACATTGTCTTAAATAATTGTACCTGTATGTACGAAAATGTGACTTACACTATTTGAAGGCACACATCTGATTGATGTGGCAGTATAGAGAACTAAGAGAAGCCAGATCTCTTGGATCAGAAAAATCGGCTCACCACAGAAACCTCTTTAAGGGACTGAAAGACTGGAAACTAGAAATTGTTTCGCAAAGAGGATTGACACAATATTTAACAGGCTTCCTTTTAAAAACACTGAACAGTGGTCCCTGCATTATAAGACAGCCCCTTCTGCAGTCATAAAGCGGTCTCTCATGGGGATGCGGTCTCTCGTGGGGGTGCAAAAAGCACTAAAAATACTACTTAGTGCAGGAGGTAGGCGGTCTCATGAGACAAGGCGGTCTTAAAACAGGGAGTCTTATAAGTTTAAGTTATGATATAGGAACCACTGTATTGGCTACTGATCTTAATTTATTTATAAAAAAATACCTGAGAATTTCAAAGCGATTATCCCATGAAATGTTTACAATCAGGAATACTGCTATGAAATGTCCTTTATTTTCTGATTCATTATTCATTTTTGTTTTATTAGTTTTACTTATAAATACATAATATTATTATTGGTAGAATGATTTCCTGTTATCTGAATTAAAGTACTTAAGTTTAAATACATGTTAAAATTTGTAAATACATTCCCATTTTTAAAATGACAGCTGCACCGTCCCTATGATTAGTGTGTACCAGATCTGAACATGGCGATCTTACTTACCTTATTTAAAACTTTCATATAAATCTGACAGTGTGACATTCTTGCCACAGATGAAAATGAAGGGAGGTTACTATACCAGTACAAGCGACTCCCTTGCTAATGGTAATTACAAGGCACTGGACATTCAAGACACTCAGAGTGGGCCTGATTAGGTTGTTGCCTGATTCACAAGTGCAGCAAATATTGGAGTAGCTTCATCAGTGGTGTCTATTCAAAGGCAATATTATTTGGGAGTGGGTGACCTCATGGGTGAATTACAGGCAATGTGCTCATCAATTATGCCAGACTTTTATTTTGTGGAGATTGTTCCAACATTGATGCCTTGACCTAAATGTTCTATTTTTTTTTTCTTTTGGAAGATAGAACTTTCCCACTCTGACTTAAAGACGTAAAACTGGCCAATGAAGCCATCCTTGTGTTGATTTAAAAACATTTCTGACTGATTATTATTATTGACATGTTGTCCTACGCTACTGTAACTGGCTCAATGACATAACACTATATGTGTTTGAAGTGCCATTGCCTTATCAATTTTTTAAAAGCTTACTCACTTTTACAGATCCTAATTTATGAGAGCAATCTTACAAATTTAGCACTGTTTAACGCTCCAATATATTCAAATAAGAATCTT
Organism: Platynereis dumerilii; assembly: GCA_026936325.1. Classification (NCBI taxonomy): domain Eukaryota; kingdom Metazoa; phylum Annelida; class Polychaeta; order Phyllodocida; family Nereididae; genus Platynereis; species Platynereis dumerilii. Next base: position 70,955,298 of record JAPTHN010000001.1, on the reverse strand, counting down.
AGCACATAGACACCTTTTTGTGTAACATTTATCCAATGGGAAGCAACATACTATTTCCAAACTTTTTGGGGCAGTGTACGCGTATCCAATGCTTTTCACACTCTTCGTAACTGTCATGTGATGCTGTGTATGATTGTAATGTTTTATGTTTGATAAAATGAAATAAACAATTCTGAGTGCAGATGAGGTGAAAGTGCTGATTTCTGCAGGTGCTGTGCTTGCTTAACATCTAGAGCCATCAGTCTCCAATATTACCATATGTGCGGATCCCTGAAATGAACAAAGACTAATGAAACATTCTATATGAAAATAGCTACAGTCATCAAGAGCATGACACCCTGGTTCAGCTATGATATTCTTCTGCTTCAGTTCTCCTTTCCTTTTTGTTTTGTCTGTCGCACAAAATTACGTGATGTACATTGTACCATTTTGATATATCAGAAAAACAGTGTCGTTTATTGCTGCAGGGACTATTGTAGGCCTATGTCCAATGCAGATCATAAATTAAACCTGAGGACGAAGTAATTAGGAGATAATCCAAACCGTGATGAAAAGTTGATGCCTAACTGAGGTGTCTTGAATGATGAATGTCGTCCAACAGTCTCCCAAGTTGAAACTGCCAACTTCACCTTCGATTACACGACATTGCACTAATTAGCATCGGTTACCTTGAAGATGTTAACATTTGACTTCAGACTGCACAAAGGGTAAACAAGCCTCAGCTAATGAGTTGGACTTTTTGAAATAGGACACAAAAGTAAAGTTAAAAGTAGGATGAAGCAGGATACTAGGTGCAACATGCAAGTTTGGGCAAGTAAGCATGGTGAAGCAACTGCGGGTTCCATCCATTGTAGGGTAGTGGGTTAATGAGCAGCATTACCTATGTGTGTGTCATGTGAGGAACGTAGAACTATTTTTAGTAATGAAGGTGGTTTAGAAAGCTTACTCAAAATTTCAAATTTTACGATGTACTGAACAACCATTTAGGTTTCTTTGTTACTTGACTTGCCTCGAGACTGGCCTCGAGACTGGCCTCGAGACTGGCCTCGAGACTGGCCTCGAGACTGGCCTCGAGACTGGCCTCGAGACTGGCCTCGAGACTGGCCTCGAGACTGGCCTCGAGACTGGCCTCGAGACTGGCCTCGAGACTGGCCTCGAGACTGGCCTCGAGACTGGCCTCGAGACTGGCCTCGAGACTGGCCTCGAGACTGGCCTCGAGACTGGCCTCGAGACTGGCCTCGAGACTGGCCTCGAGACTGGCCTCGAGACTGGCCTCGAGACTGGCCTCGAGACTGGCCTCGAGACTGGCCTCGAGACTGGCCTCGAGGAAGAGGCCAGTCACAATGCCCCCATCACTGGTCAAAGGCATGCAAGACTGAGTCCAAGGCTGAGGATTTGGCAAAATGTGGCCTCGAGCTCGGCCTCGAGACCTCCAACATTGATCACAGGACATTCTTGAACCTTAGATTGTAATATATTCAATCAGGTGGTAATGATTTAAAGCAAACACAATGCAGACATTTTGTATAAACATATCTGGATGAAGTTTATTTAGCAATAATATTTACAAGTTGACAAGCTATTAAAGCATGAATTAGACGTGTACAATTTGTATAATAACAGAGACCAAATCAAAATTGAACTGAAGCATGAGAATAATTTATGGAGCATGTATTTAGCAATTCAATTAAGTATACAAAAAGCTTGAATCAATTATTATTGAGGGTAACAAGGTAGGGGATTACAGAGGAAAGCAAAATTGCAACACATTTGTAAATATCTGTTCTACAGACAAATTGATCAAATGTACAACATTCAGTCATCAACAATGAGTATACAAAGGAAACAAACAGACTAGACAAGTTGATTTCATGCTCATGATGGTGGTCCTTGAAGGAACAAATTTTCATGTGGAAGGATGACATTAAGGCACAATACAAAGGACCAGTTAGGCCAATGTTTGGTCTGAATATATTTTGTAATTTGCAGGGAAATGACAACACAGGTTTACTCAGGAAGTCTTGGTGATTTAGAATATGATAAAAATTGATATTATATTTTACTTTGCTTAAAGCCATGCAGCTGATCTCAGTGATTTATGGTTATTAATTAATTGCACTATGTGACCAGTATTAATGAAATTCCATGGGCCCAGCCTCATTTTCTCGTGTGTTTTGACATTGAACGCTTTGGTAAACCCCTAAAAGTGATATGATATTTTTAGTGTCTTATCCTGCAGATTTTCATGACATAGCGTGAAGCAATTTATCCTCAATTGGGCTCAAAGGATAGACAAACAGCTAGACAGACGGACAGACTGTGAATGAAAACATTAGGCTCATCCTACAGGCTACAGTGGCCCAATGTAGCTTGACCAGCATGATTGACAAATATAATATATTGTGTACATATTGTTGAGATCTTGCGTTTTTAGGCATTTTTATACTTTTCTATCAAAATTTATATATATTTTGCAATATGTGTGTGTAATTAACTAACACACAAATAAACAAACAAAACAAAAATGTGAATGAGACTATTTCAGAAGTTATGCTTCATCGTTCAGGCTAAAATGTGCATGGATGAAATGCATGGTTTCATGGAAAATGTGTAATTTAGCACCTAACGACCTAACGTTACCCTAATTTGAAGCATAGATTAACCTGTCAGACCGCCTTTAATATTATTGTATATAATCTGCTATTTGTAAAAATGTAACTTTTAAAAGACTTCAATTCTGGCTTGACTGTCATTCCCATGTTTAAAACTATGTGAACATGACAAGAGAAAGTGACACAATATTATGTGCAGTTAGTTTCTTGCACATTTTCACCATTTAACAAAGTTTCAAACTTTTGAACGCACAGAGATGATAACAGTACTTAATCTCAAATGTTTGTCAATGTCAAAAAAAGCATCGTACTGATATGCACGAATTTGCATAAAATTTACATGGAAGTGACAGAGACTGCCACTTGGTTCTTTTTAGTTCCATTTGGCGTGTTTTCTGACGTACCAGTTTTCTCCTCTTCAACGGCATCTTCTTCGTGGTGAAGACCGACAAGAAGAAGATACAAGAAGACTCCCAAAATGGCGCCCAGATGAGGAGCTAGGATTGGAATCCAGAACCAGTTCACGCCCCGGAATCTAAAGAGCAACAATCAAGTAGTCAGTGATTGCTCAATTAAACCTCATTATAAGTGCTTCACATTTCACTGCAACCTTAAGAAATCAGTATGCAAATAGCCTAGGCGAATCTATGACATCAAGAGCCAATTGAAAACTGTCCGAAGTATATCATGTGAAAAATGACTGACTATAAACAGTTTTTTAGATCAAACCATACATATTAAAAGAAAGATTTTTGTTGAAGTTCTTGTGTTCTGTTGTTGTGTTGTAATGTATACTTTGTAGGCCTACTCTGTCTTAATTCTTTAACATAGATCTACGAAACTGATTTATTTTTCTAAAAGATATGAACTGAAAGGGAACACTTTACTGAGAAGGACGCGCAAAGGTAATTGTTGGCTCTGATTTAAATTCTAGCATTTCAAGGGGATGCATCGAAAGGCATGACATAATAATGGCTCCTAACTTAAATGCACCTTTGCGGTTGAATGTGTGGCACATCTACATTGCAGCAAAGTTGTGAGAATGTCACGATGTCTGCGAAAATTACGTACAAACATACGGTAGAAATGACGTCACAATGCTGTAAAGCGACGTCAAAGATATGATGTTAGCATGCCGCGTTGTGGCAGTGATTCACAATATTGTGAAAAAACTGCAATGTTGTGTTCATGTTGTAGCAACATAAATCCTACCATACATTTCTACGTGACCAAAAGAGCCCTCCACCAATTAGCAATATTGTGTTTACGTTGTGTTCCCTCACACAGATTCTAATTTCCTTTATCCAGGATATATAGTGTGACAATGGCTTTTGTGTCTGAGAAATCTACAGTACAAGCTTCAAAGCTATTGAGTGAGCCAGTGTAATTGTACTGGAGCAATTTTCTCAATTATTGGATCATACACAGCAAGTACAGCTCATACATTGCATCATTTGATGTCTCCAACTCTCCATCAATAAAATGTAGTTACATGATCTCAACAGCCAAAGTAAGCTTAACCAAGGAGTAAGGAAGCAGCTGTATATTAAGTGAATGGTACAAGTATTCATGATATGACCATTTTGCCAGCAACTGGAGCATGTTTCACTGTATTTGACTTTATTTAGTGCCGCAACAGAAACTGATGTTCACACAACTTTTTAAAGAGCATTTCATTGAATTTGTCATCCTTCCTAAATAAAGCTTTTCAAATCAGATTATTCAATGAATGCAGTATGTTTATGAAGGGAAATGCACAACATAAGGAAGTAATTATTGAAAAATAAATGCTAATCTTCTTTTTATAGAAATGATTCTTATCTAGAGGCAGGCCTAAAACCCAAAACCCTTCTATGCCAAAAAAAATTTTAGAACAAGATATGATACTTACGAAAATGGATCAGGGCCCCAACCTGCCATTGCAGTGAATAAGCGAGGTCCCAGGTCCCGAGCTGGGTTAAGGGCATACCCACAGTTAAATCCAAAAGAGGCGCCAATTCCCAAGACAGCTGTGCCCACAGCCAGGGGAACAACGCCAGGTGGAGCACCTGCATTCTTTTGGTCTGTGATGCCCATGACACACAGGAGTAAAATGGCAGTGCCTACAACCTAGAAATTATGAAAAATAAAGTGGAGGTCAGTCATATATTTGATAGATATTCATGTTATCACACGACATTTCACATATTGGCCTCGTATTGTACCCCGTGAGCCATGCCCGTCTGAGGATCACGTGTCAGCATGACTTTATATGGCAATATGCTAAATACCTAATTTGCATAACTCTGCATATATTTAGTAAAGCTTCCCTAGTGGATTGCAATCATAGGATAAGTGTGATTCCAGGCAATAAATTGATCGAAAAATATTGACAAATTTTAAAAGTTTTACTGATTTTCCAATTTTTTATGCGGTTGCCATGGAAACCCTTTGACTACAACCTTATGCACCTGATTCCAAACATTTCACCGAAAGATCTATATACCCCAAGGTCATGGGTTTCCAACGGTACCAAGAAATCATGGTGACCTCATGAGATGAGGTAAATCGAAAACTAAGCTACTTTTTGGAGGTCAGCTCCCGGACTAGGAGGGCCGATTTGCGATCCTGATAGCTAAAATGAAGATATGATAGGACTTAGGAGTGCTAATTATTACTGACATGTCGCTTGGCAAATAATGGACACCATTATTGAACTGATTTGTTCAAAAGAGTTCAAAAGAGACTTTTTATCACATGCCAGTAGTTTTACATCAAACTAGAATTACCCAGTGATAAATGAATAAAGGAGGAGGTCTGGATTTGTAAATTTGTTTTTTTTTTTTTTTGGGGGGGGGGGGGGGAGTCGCCAATGTGTGTGAGACACAGTGATATGGCCAGGACATGGCAAATGGCAGACCTGTGAGATAGAGTAGAGAAAATTTGATTTCTATCTGTCTATCTGTCCATCCATCAACCTATCTAGCTGTATATCTACCTGTCTATCTATACATCTGGATGTCTGTTTATCTATCTGTTTATATACCTATCTGTGTGACTGTATCTATGACTATCTGTCTATGGCTATCTATCTATCTGGCTATCTATATATCTATCTATGACTATATGGCTATGACTATCTATCTATCTGTCTGTCTGTGCATGCATGTATATATATACAATAGCCTATATATATGTATGAAGAGATTCATCATTCATGAGAAGTCATAAGTCAGGGAAGAGGAAATGGATGATTAAATTGGTAAATGTCTGATTGGACTGTGGATAGGTGTGAAGGTAAGTTACATTTGACAAAGTGACACATTAAGTGTTATTCAGTCAAGATATTTTTCCCTTTAAACTGACTTAGCAGGGAAAGGTGAGTGTTATGCAGGCCTACATTTGTGTTTACGTGAAGACAGAGACATAAGGTATCATGTCTAAGGAATAAAGGTCAGTAGTGTAACAGTAAACTCATAGTTAAGTGGTAAAATCACACATGAAAGAGTATAAATTCAGAGGAATATAATGTAACATCAGAAAGATTTGCCATAAATTGACTTTGAAGCCTGTCTGAATAAATTGTGGACAATTAAAAAAAAAGCCCAACGACAAAGGCATTTTAATTTGTTAGAATGGTTCTTTGTTATCAAAGTGCATATTGCCATTTGTAATGTGTAATTGGGTTAAGTGCACTTCAAGAGTCACCAATCAAAACTTGTGTGCTGTACTGTGTTTGAAATTCAATGCAATTGAAGAAAGCAGCAATTGAAGGCAGAAAATATATAGAAAAGAAATTACCATTGATTGACACATCTATATATATATGCCTAATTAGAGCATGTCAATAATTTTTTTTGGAAGTTTGGTTGCCGTGAATTAAATATAGAAAAGGGCGCGAAATGCTGGATCCTCCTGGATCACAACAGAGCACACAGTTGAAAGATGACAGGCATTGACAGCTATGGAGGTGTGAAAGTGAATTGCACTTGAAAAGTGTCGGTGCTACCTTTGATAGGATTCAGAGGAATCAGTTAAGTTAATTTGAATGTAATTAAACTTTAAAGGCAAGTGCATACGGCCATACATGTATAGAAGGCACGAAAATGCAGCGTGGATGACAACAAACCCTTCAGCATTTTTTTTTTTTTTTTTAAATTTTGAATATATATATTTTTTTTTAAATTTTGAATATATTTTACAAGGGTAAAACCGGGTCAGCAGACCGGAAGTATAACCACGAAGGGAATGGCATAGTTTGTGTGGCATTGCTTGTTATATCAATGCATCAACATTTGAATCGAAGGGAAAGGGCCATCAGGAATTGATTTGCATGTGAATTCATCAGAAGGACATGTTTGAAAAAAGAGGAAATATGCACATTAGATGGTGTGAGGAGTGGCAGGGCTGTTGAAAGTCGTGGACAAAAGTGGACTGTGAAGCCACTGGTGTTACACTTTTATTTAAATAGATAAATATATAGGCACAGGTCTCATATATGACAATGCAAAATGATATGTTAAGTCTTTATTACAGTTCTTGAAATTTGTACTTTTGTGCATGGCAGATGTACCCAAAACTACCCATGCATGGCATGTGTTACTTCCAGTTTGAACTTGGCCTCATTAGTCACTAAAATTTTAACCTAACAGTGCTGAAATGTAATTCTTATTAAATTATGTGTCAAAGACATATACCACAGGAGTTCTACAATATAGAATAATTGAGGTTTATAATGTAAGTGTACAAGTGTACATAGATGACACTGAACTACATCTTCACAATCCATGCCAATGTCAGTGATCACATGGTCACTGATCTCACAGTTCATGCTTGAATTGTGACAGAAGTTTTGTCATCTTCCATTTCTTGGCTCCTTGCCTTGTTGTTTGTGTTACCTGATCCATGAAACCTATTCCAGTGGAAAGAAATTCCTGGGGGAAAGTTGACCAGATGCCCGCTGTTGCCTTAGGCCCTTCTGTTTTTCTCGTCCCTCCATCAAAATTATTCAGTGCATCTGCAATATGGAGAACATAACTGTTATTTTTAGGTGCTGATTATTGGAAATTTTTGTGCAGACAGCATCAAGTATTTCTTTGAAAACAAATATGCATAAATGTGTGAAGACACTGGCTCATGGTCATTAGTCAATATCAATATCTATACATGTACGAAAAAGGTGTGAAAGTAAAACACTGTTTGACAGTGTTTGTGTACTGGTGGTTATGTCTTCTTCTAAAGATATTTTGTCTGAATAGGCGATGAAGGAGACAGACTACATCCAAGCTGAGCCATTGAATAAGGGAATCTCAACTAAACATTTGAACATAATAATAATATATTATTGGCAAATCTCAAATATTTAATTTGTGGTACCTGGTTCATGAGAGAACCCATTTTGAAGATTTAGTAACCTTTTAACGAAAGCCTTTCACATTTTATAGAATAGCATCTAGATCTTCCATGGATATACATTCAAAAATCGGGCATATTTAGCAAGTGTTCTAGTTTTCATGCAAGAGCTATCACTTGTGTATATGCATTATCTAGCATACTTGTCAACCTGCAAGATCTATCACTTGTGCAGATGAGTCATCTAGCACACTTGTTGAAATGCAAGATCTTGCACTTGTTTCTAGATGCACAAGTGTGTTAGATAGTGCATTTACGCGTGAGCCAGATCTGCATGTACAGTATTGTACACAACTTAACACAAGTGTGCAAGAAAATAGGAATACATTTACACAACTGCCAGATCTTGCATGTACACCAACAATGTGCTAGATAATAATACGCATGAAATTGCAATATATATAAAGTTCAATCTTTAAACTTGTTAATGCCATGACTCACCATAATAAACCCCATACACGACAGCTGAACCCACAATGGCCCCCAAGTACTGGGCAGCTGAGTATGCTATGCATTGGAGCATGGTTATCTTCTTGGCAATGGCCATTGCTAAGGATACTGCTGGATTTATATGGCCTCCTGAAATTGTAAAAGTATGCAAATAGTTTGCTGCAGCTAAAATTAGTCATCAAGCAATTTTTAGAATCTTTGTTTGCTATTAAAAGAAATTATAATTCTGACAGCAATTTATGAATTAAGTGTAGCTTACCACTGACTCCAGCACTGCAGTACACCCCCATTGCAACAGCCACTCCCCATGCTACATTTACGGAAAGGAAGTTGATTCCAAGGGGACCTGCTGCTTGGCCACTTAACACATACTGAGCAACTGAACCATCACCTATCATCTGAAAAAACAAATTGGCCACTTTAAGAACATATGCATATAATTTCAACTACAGTTGGCTTTGCAGCGCATCTGATGCTTCAAACAATTTGTCGCTATCTATAATTATAGAAGCAAGATATTAAAAAAAAGGAAGACCGGCCGATAATCAAATTTTCAAAATTAAGAAAAAGGTGCTGCAGCGACCTGATCACAGTGATCCGACCTCAGCAGAGATTTTGATGTTGCTCCGTATTACTCATTGTGAAAACGCCATCCCAAGAAGTCTTTTCATTTTGGAAAGCAAAACCAAAATATTACTCATCCGAGTTAAGACGTAATTCCCAACGATGAACATTCGGAGACAAAGCTGCATATGTCTTCACAAGTGCTTTGCTTGTAATCGCCATACATTTTCAGCTACACTTATTCATCTGCATTGGAAATTATCAAAATCAAAGAGATACTCTTTCACTGGTAATAAAAATGTAATGAATATTAACACTTGAAACCAAGTAAGCTGCCATCAAATCTGTTTCCTCGTGTATCTGGGTCAAAATTTGATAAGTCTGAACTTCTTGTCTCCGGTGTTTAACAATAATTCATGATGGCAGGAAGACCAATAGAGGACCTCTTGTTGTCATTTGTCATAGACAAGGATATTAGCAAAACTTTTAACACAAGAAAAATGCGGCAGAATATTTTTATCCCATACAAAAATAGCATTGAAGTGGCCTACCCCCCTGAAAACGGCCTGTCTCCAACAACATTTTCTTTGAAAGATCGTGTCACAATAACTAGTACAAGATCCTAATTCAATTAAACTCTTCTATACATGGAGACTTGACTGTCACTCTTCTAAAATCTAGTCACCAATGGCTGAAATAATATACTGTATTACAACAGGAGGTTGTTGTGTTGATGTCTCCAATATTGGGTCATTAGCATCGCGCCGGATTTGTTTCTTAATAAAAATTAAGTGACACACATTCTGTGAGAAAACTTTGTGTCTGATGTTGTCTGAGAACCCAAGAAAATAACTGAACTATCTGTAGCTCTGTATCATTTATGTAAACCAACATATTAGAGTATTTCTGTTGGCATATCAGTTGTCCTATCTCAACTTGTCATTAGCAAACGCCTTGCTACTCTATTTTGACTACATATTTCTGGACCAAAATCACTGTGAACATGTGTCTAGTGTTCATAAGGTCATTGCATGCACATATTGCCAGACTGCCAGTTTTGCAGTGGTCCCTGCAAAGATTTTTACTGTAATTATCATTAGCATCACACTGTCATTAGCATCATGTCAAAAATGGCTTATTGCCTTTACCTTACTAAAATTTTGTTGTAGGTGACTGGAGTTGAAACCAGTTGAATATATATTATCAATAAATGTTTCAACAGACTATTACATAACATTTTTGCATTTTCCTTGCATCTGACATGCTTAGTATGAAGTTGACGCTTCTCTGAAACTACTAACCAAATATGGGGTGCCAGTAACATTTTACCATTGTCTAGCATCTGAAATATGGTTTAGTAAAGACACTGGGCATTGGAGGAAGTAGTGGAGATCATCTTTATTATTCAGAATCCAAACTATTGATGAAAAGAGTATTTTTGTTTGTTTTTTTAAATTTCTGGTTCAAGGACATGTTCTATCTCAATGACTATTGGTCATAGAGACCTGAAATATAGCTCAATGTGTGCAGAAAAGCCACTTTCCTATTTGTTGGTAATTCATTATTCAGCCCTAAGTGGTACAGATTTCAAGTTATAGGCATGATGCTAATGACACACATATTTGGTATTTTAATTGATCAAATACAGTTTCTCAAAAATAATTGGCACTAGAGACCTGGAACTTGGCCCAAAATGTGTAAGCAACTTGCCTAATCATTGGCAATAGATTGTTTAGCCCTAAGTGGTTAGGATTTTTTTAGTTAGAAGTGTGATTTTAATGACAATCAAAAAACATTACACCTATGTTTATCACCTCAGTACAGATCAGCAGGGCATTTCGACCCTTGGACATGAAAATGCAGTGATAGCTGATTGTTTGACCTACCCATCGCAAACTTTAAAAGACATTTCTGGAACGAAAAATTTTCAAAATTTTTTCAGCCGAAATTTCAAGGTTTTCAAATTTTGACCCATCTATACTTATGTATGGTAAGATTTTAATTCTTAAGTTAAAGTGAATACATAATCAATTCAGGTTTTCGAGTTTTTCACTGAACAAAATTAACAGTTATTGATTCGATTTCAAAAGCATACATGTTTTCTGTGTGTTCAGAAAACTGAATGCCAATTAATCTGTTTACAAAAATGTAATTATTTCATAAGTTACCACCTGGTTTAGCAGTGATTGTAAAATGATTAATCACAGTGGGAAAATGCAGAACAAGATTTACTCATCTATTGGACTTCATTGCTGCCAAAATATTATATTTATCAAATTGCTCTAAAAAAACATGGATTCTGCTGCCAGTGGAATATCCGCTAAATGCTGAGGGTTTCCTGCCATACAGCATATTTATTTATTTTTGGTATGAATGCATTATCATTGACTACTCAGGTCCCAAATTTAGGTCATAAATTCAATACCATAGTTTGCCAAGTTTAATGCAACCTGAATTCAATTTCATTTAGTTAAAGTTAATTTATTTGGAAATAGATACATCTCATGGATTAAAGCCAATTTAACTAAATTCTTGCTGAGCACCAAACTTACATGTATCTGTTGACTCTGTGCGAAGGTGCAGATATGACAAACCCGGTCGCTAGGTGCATCAGCATTGGTGAGGTATATCACATACACAGTAAAATTTGAATTTTGAGTCAGCTTAAATGATTGAGATGGTTGCATAATTCCTTTGAGCTAATATAGATGTTGTTTTAATTTATGACAACGGACAGATTATCATAACTTAAAACAACAAGTAATGTTAGCTCAAACAACTTGTGCAACCAACACACTGAATCATTTAAGCTGACTCAAATTTTCAAATGTTACATTGTAAGAACAAGAGGTGTATTACATGCGGTATAATTTGAGTTTATACATATTTAAATTTTTTATAGGCCTACGGCATTCGGGTAAAATTTACTTACACAGCTTGTTGTTTTAATTTTAAATTTACCGACTTCTCAGTGAGCTTGTTCACAAGGGGTGATATATATATGTGGCAATAAATTTGTAATGTTGTAAAGAGTTAGATAGAATTTATTAACTCTTTACATGAGTGTGATGGAAAGTGCATATAAGTCAGACCATAGACAAGTGAAATAAAACAGTGGAAAAGAAATGAAAAGACAGAATTAATACTAAAAAGGGGGTTTGAAAACAAAAATTCAAAGTGCCTCTTGAGTGTGTTAGCACAGGCACTCTCCTGGACTGACTATACAGTCTGTTAGAAATAAATATGATGTTTATACTGAGTATCAATTGATTAATACAGGAGGGTGCCTGTGGTGTTAGGCACAATTCAGATATTTTGGAATGATCGAAGTTTTCTCCTTGAACAAGTCACTGCAGAAATCAGTACTGAAAAGTAGAACACTCTTGACTCATTAATTAGAGATAAAAGAAATGAAAAATAACACACATTAACTTCTTGGTGTCATTTAAGAAATATCTTTGGACAATCAGTCACTTTCATCTCACTCAGGTGAAAATGCCCAGTGGTACACTCTAAAAAATTTCAGACAAAATTGGTTTTTTTAGATTCAAAATGGTTTTTTGAAAAACCAAATTTCAATGCAAAAAACCAACATGGATTTTTTTAAAAATCCATGTTGGTTTTGCATTGAAATTTGGTTTTTCAAAAAACCATTTTGAATCTAAAAAACCAATTTTGTCCCCACATTTTTTTAGAGTGTAGACAGCTCACCTCTTTGATCACTCTTACCTGGATGACTTCAAAGAGCTGTGGTGTCATTACCAAGGCTCTTTCCTAATTAGAGCTAAATCTTTCGAGAAATCAATGAATAACCTGAGACAATCATGCAGAGCCTAAACTACCTGTTGACCCCAATGCCAATAGGTTAACGAAGTGTTTCAGCTATATGATGAAAGACACTTTCAAGAGGAGGTCTTCTTGGCTTGTTATTTTGGCCTTAATGTTTTTCTTTTTGGACAATTTTTGTTTCCTGGAATAACTAAACTTATATAGTAATACAGTTGTGCTTGAAAATTAGTGAACCCATAGAGATTTACCATTGAAGACAATGATAAAGTTGTCTCACCGTACTGGCCATAACATAAATGATATTGCACGAATCATTGAACAAATGACTGTATTATACCATCGAGGTTTCCCACTACATATACCAGCCTGGCCATTGGATTTGTATCAGGGGTTTTTGTGCTGGATCGGGGTTATAATTGTGCAAAAGTAAGTGCACCCCAAGCGTAATGTTAAAAGATAAGACAGAGGGTGCACTTACTTTTGCACAATGGCCAGGCTGGTATATGTAGTGGGAAACCTCAATGGTATAATACAGTCATTTGTTCAATGATTCGTGCAATATCATTTATGTTATGGCCAGTACGGTGAGACAACTTTATCATTTTTTTCAATGGTAAATCTCTATGGGTTCACTAATTTTCAAGCACAACTGTATGTGAGCTTCAGAGAATTTTTTTAATCATTTTTAAGAGGCATATTATCCCAAAACTGAACCAAAAATAACTTAATGCTTTTTTATTGTTTGAAACTAACCATTTTTGGAAGCTAATCACAAATTATTCATCAAACACTACATGCCAAGGGCTTGCTAAAAAAAGGATAACGTCAGTCGTGTGGGATTCAAGAGCGCTGACAAAGTTAAAGAGTGCCGAGGGTATGATTAAAGTAATCTATCAACTGGATGGCAGTGGTAATCTCTGCTAAACATTCCATTTAAGACTCCATCATGCAAATCCATAGTGTTGGAAAGGATTTATTAAGGTTCTGGAGCCCAGAATACCAGCATCCATTGACTCAGCAATGGTACAAAATGGCGACTGGTTTCCACCATCACAATATCGGCATGAAATCACGTGTAATCTTGTGGCGTCATGAGATAAACTTACACATCCTATTTTATTTCAAAGTTGGAAAATTTGCATTTGCATATTGTTCTTGTTCTTAATTAAATAACTATTTTGCTTAGTGCCAGATTTGTTCTCTTTGTATGCAAAGGCCTATATGTCAAGAAGGCCACTTGAAATTATTTCACTGAAATTGAAAGATACCATTTACAGTTGCCAAAAGGTTAGGGATGCAAATGAACCCTTGTTTCAAACTCCTCCCTCCTTCCCCATGGTCTTTATTGCGTACTTTCAGTTTATCTTTTACTCTTAAACGTTATATGACCGCAGTTATCAAATATGTAGACCTTATTTACTTCACTTTTAGTTGAATGAGGATAAGGACTATTGAATAAAAGAACTAACCCTTTGATAGGCCAACCATATATAAAATACACTAAAGTTAAGGAGACAATGTCCTACATTCTGCCAATTGTCATTTTTCGAGTTGTGTATCTAGGCCCACATTCTTGAAATTATTGTGAATGTGATAAACCATTCACATAGTAATGTTTTTTCACACACAAATAGCTACCCCTGAATTAGGCCAAAACGGTTTTGTCTGCCAGACATGCAATTAAGAATTTTTCAGCTACATAGTCATAGGCCATTACATGTACGAGTTATAAAATTACTTGTCAAGGGTTCTGGTTTGAGGTAAATTGGTTTGTAAAAGAGATAAATTAACAATTATTAACAATTATTTCTGATGTTTAACATCAGGTACAATTACCAATAGAAGTTAGATCTTCAGAATTGGCTTGAGTCACAACAAATTATTGGCTAGATGTCTCCAGCTTGCAAGTCCACATTTTCTCCCATTTATTAGTCATAGTTTATGTATTCAGCCCAAGATATTCATGTGTGTCAATTATGGAATATTGCTTCTTTCCCATTGTACCTATTTACAAATCATGTGTTTGAAGATAAGGGCTATTAGCAGCTGACATTATTAAGGTATTTGGGCCAATAGATGTGGTGTGCGTGTCAAATATGGAAATTTGTCTTGTTTTTTTACCAGAGTTGTTTTTGGATATTTTTATAGTTTCTTTGATCTCTGATTATGTTTATCGGCATAAAGACACCTTCAGATAGCCTTAGTTTTTTACCTTCTCAGCTGGCACAATTAACCAATTGGGTGTTGAGGCCAAAGGATGAGTAGGGGGAACGGGGGCACATTGGGACGCTTTTAACGTCTACTAATTTTGCTCAATGCTGAAAGCACTGAAGAACTCAGAAGTTTGCATGAATATCACCAATACCATTGAGCTTAAATGCAAGGCATAATAAACTAGACTTCACATACCCTTTTGCAGCCAGAGAGCAAAATGTGAGTCGAAAAAATGACTGTCCCAATGTGCCCCGCAGGGCACATTGGGACATCAGCCGGGGCACATTGGGACATCAATAGAAAAATCATTTTAACACTCCATGTGCAATAGATATGACATATAAGTAGTGTGTAAGACAATATACAGTGCATTAACACCTTGTAGTGCCAATAGTTCATAACTTTAAACAGTTTTAAACATTTAACATAAAATGTCCTGGGTGCGGACATCTATGTAAGTAACACACAGTGCTTTGCGACAAATTTGTTCATAGAGCATGGTTATCCACAATACCTCTATTCACTGTGGCCTGAACACCTGTTGTGTGCTGTCCAAGGTCATTCAGTTGCCTTGGACACTTAAATTCTGCCATATTAAGTGCATCCCAATGTGCCCCAAATTCACTGTCCCAATGAGCCCCGATATGACTTTTACACCAAAATGCTAATTTCTCGGACACCAGTGAGTGTGTTTATATGGATAGCAATTCATAACTGTTCGTTAGGATATATAAATTCATACAAGCACTGAGAAAGCTTTGTTGTTCATGGTTTGTCCACAGAATGGTTTGAATTGAACCTGTCCATATTTACTTCAGTAGTAGCAAAAACAAACTTTTGCTCGCCATACTTCTGCATGTGGCTGTAATTTGTCTATAAAACCATGGAAACATCAGGATGTGAAATTACAAGATATGATGGCACTACCATATCATATACCTTGCCAGGATCCAAGAAAACCCCACTGTCCCACAGTGCCTCGCGTCCCAATGTGCCCCCGTTCCCCCTATAAGGTGTATCAACTTTCAAATCGTTGCAAACGCAATATGGACACTGACCTTTTTTTCATTATCTAGTCTCAGTAGTCTGCTTCCTTTTATTTGTGATATCTCATATAGATCATAACAGAGGGTCTGTGTACCAAGTGTATTGACTAGTGTCAGTCAAAAATCGTGACACTAGTATCTTGAGATTTTTTTTTTTCAACTGCACATCTTCGAAAATGAAGAAATTACCAAAAAATCATAGGAGGTCTAATTGAGGGCATAAAAAGCTAAATTAAATTGGCAAAAACAATTTAAATATGTTTTGATTGCAATAAATTTCAGTTATCATAGTTTTTCAAGTGTTTGTTTTGTGAAAGTCTGGTGATAAAGCCTTCGTAATCGAAGGGGTCAAATACTTATTTCCGAAGACTATTGGGATTCTTATGCAAATATATTACATAATGCTTCTTTCACTTAATTTTTGTGCATTACCAGTCTTCTAATGTTGTACCGGATCAACCTGAGAAATTTCAGTTTTTTGGAGCAAGCTCAAGTGCCCATACCAGAAAATATGGTAGGGGGTCAAATACTTGTTTTCCTCACTTTACTTCATCTCATATACTTCATCTTAGAAAATATAATATTATATGATCGTTTTTAAGACAACAATGGAATTATTGTTTTCAATTCAATTCAAAACTTTATTGGGAGACGCATAGTAGCCTACATGACATGACTTTGGTCCATAATGACATCTACTGGCATCTACAGGAATACGGAACTACAATTACAATAATATAAAAGACTAGGCTATACATCATCAGCCTAACTATTAGTATGAAGGCATGAGATCCAGTATTTCCGGATTCTCGATAACCAATATACATCGGATTTGAGCAATTGTAATATTAAACAATTCTTACACAGAGAAAGCCTAGTTACAAATTTAAACAGAATATGTCGTAATAAACCATCAAAAGTGTGAACATTGTTCGTGACACATAGCTGACTGGCACTATGATGCCTAGGAACACACAACAATAATCTCAGAGCATCACTGTACGCCATTTTGACCGTTCTGTAGGCACACTGTCTAAAGTTCCACCAAAGTGATGGAGTATATCAAGGAATTTTTAATCTTTGAAGTATATAAGGAATAACATAAAGTTTTGAACAATAATAGTTTATTGTTTTGTGGATTTTGTTCCAGCATTGGAGTTTTTGTCATCACTTTGTTTTTGGATGACATCTTCAAACTTTCATATCATAATTGTTACTTTGTTACTATAATTATATAAGAACAATAAAAATACATTACTGCTTGTTATAAGCTATGTATGCCCAGGGCAGCCCCCTTTTATCCTAACACCAAGCATGCTATCTGCAATTCATGGAACCTAAAAACCTGATGTGTCATTCTGCTGTCCACCTGTGTCCACAAAATCTCCTAAGATCTGTACAAGCTGAACCTCTGTCAAGATAACACACTTTTGTTTCTGATAAATGTTTTTCGTGTAAAATAGCCAAGGTAAACAATAACACACAGGGAGGAAGTGCCACTGTGGTGCATTAGTGCCTTGTCAACAAACCATATTAATTAAGGATTTTTTGGTGTTTGTCATGTATCTTTTTGATAGACACACCGATAGACAGATACACATTCAGAGACAGAGGTACACAGGAAGATAGATAGAATGTGGCTAATATTTCATTACCGAGGAAGAAAATGATTTATTTTCTCACTTTATATATATCATTTCAACATGTTCTAGAATGAAGACATTCAGACATTGGAAAGTAAATTGTTGAGATTTTCTAACTTTGATTTTCAGATTGTCTCGATTAATGGCATCTTATCAATTGTATCAATTGCTGTACCACCCTATCAATGCACTTGAGGGATCACTTTTTATCAATGTGTAAACATTTGAACAATGTTAAAGGATTGGACAGTTTGAAAATGAAAAATATACTTGATTATAAATCACAAGTTAGATATGTGTGCTTGTTTGCTATGGCTGTGATCAGCTGGAAGTCTGAGATCCCCAAAACACTAAAAATCACATTTGCCCTTTATTTTGGTGGGTTGCTATGGCAACGATAGCATCATACCCCTGCTATTGGCCCACGTGGAGGTGTGGCAAACTGGTATGTTGAACACGTTGGAGTGGGTACCTGATATATATACAAGTAAAGTGGCTGCTTTTTAAAATAATAGAACTGGTTCTCATGTATCTAAAGCCCTCCTGTGTGGTATTGGTAAATAGACAATGTAATTGTGTTGGCCTTCCCATCCTTTATCATGAAATTTATTGAGAATAGGATACTGTCAGAAGGTATATTATATAGTGGGACCCATGTGCATGTGAGTGGCATACTTCTGTCTTGTCTGTTATTTATGTCAGGTCATGTTTTGATAGTTGGCTATGAGAGTTTATCACAATAATTGTATGAAGAAAAAAGTGACATGCATGTATAAATTGCATAGGCCTAATTAGGACAGGCTGATACAAATGCATTAATTACCAGAAAACTGCATTTGAACCAAATAAATGGACTTGCACTCGTCCAAAAGTTGGCAAAACATAACTTATTGTCATACGGCAATGATATGTACTCCATGTGCTCAATAGAAATTTGGTAATACTAATATAACTGGTTATTTTTATAATGAGTGACTTAAATTCAATAAATGACAATTCATAATGTTGGACAACACAAAATGGCACTCAAATCATACTTACTATTAGAATCATAGTCCCCAGGAACTCTGCCATGCATTGTCGAACCAATTTATTCCTCACTCTGAGATTCATGGTGGATTTCTCTTTTCAGTCTGTGGCATCAAATAAACTTCACAACAGCTTAGTATCCTTCAAGTAACACTCAATGAATCCAAGAAGTTCTGGTTAGGTTGTGGCTGCAGCAGGCCTCATTTATTACTCTGGCTTCCCTCTGCTGATGCTGCTTCTGCTTGTGGGGCTTGCAGGGGGAGGAGGGGGGCAGTCCATTCATACAGTCAGTGGCTGAAGAAAGAAACACAACATTTTTGTCTTGCTGTATGTGTTACTGTGACGATTTGTCCTGGCTAATTAGTGTCCATGCAATATAAACTAATCAGTCTCTATTCAAGGAATTGGTTGACATTTAATCATTTCGCTTGATGTCTAATTAATTAATGATATGATGATGATATCAATCATATTTTCAAAGGATACAAGTTAGTGCATTTATGGCACGTACAACCTTTCAAAAAATTAATTTACTATATATGCGTTACCTTGATATTAATGGACCGGTGGCACTATTAAATAATCTAAGAACTTCCAGTCTGCTATTGAAGTTATAAACATTTTAAAAATATGCAATTCATATCTGATCCCTACCTACATGTCCTATGCCACGGACTGAACAGCTGAAACAGGAGAGGAGCAGATAAGAATCTTCAGAGGTCAATTGGGTCTAGAGCATTTTGATTTAAAGCTTTTTAACCTCCTAAAAGTGCTTGTTGATAATCTCATGAACTGCAAACATTGTGAGATTAGGTGCATTCATTCTGAAAGACACACCAAATAAACTTTGCACCTTAACAAAACAACAACAATGACCTACATCTGGATCCCAATTGATCTTCACCATTGATCCAGTGAACTGATCAGCTGATAAGTAAAGATGTCATATACATAGCTTCAGATATGATATAGGATGGGAAAGGCTGCAAAAAGAGGAATAAGCTATAATATGTATATATATATTCAGAATGCCTTGAAAATTTGCCATCAGAAAGGACAAATCCCAAGTAATAGTTAAAAATAAATAATTAATGAAAAAATGAAGAATTTTTGTCAATTTTTTCTAAGTCCTGAACATTTTAGGTTTCAAAGTCAATGAAAGTAACATTTCGAGACTTGCAAAAAATTGTAGCCGCTTCTTTAAAATAGTAGGCTGCAAACTAGTAAACCTTCAGGGAACAAGTTCGATCACAACAGCGAATGTGTCATTCCGTCATAGGGAGGAATTATTTGTCTCCACAACTCTCATATTTGTAAAAATAAAAAGAAAAAAAAGGAATTTTGATGTATGGGATGGTGGAATGTATGCTTCTAGACATATCAGGAGACTTGCATGTTTTAAATGACATGTTTGATATTACCTTTCTACAAGTGTGGGGCAAATCCGGCTCCTTGAAGCTCAGTGAGAGATCTCAAGAATATGTTTTGCTTCAGTAGAAATTTTATTCATTGGTTAAACGCATATTCTGAAGGATATACCATTTTGTATTATATCTGTGCCATAGAGCCTTAGTCCAGTGGCTTAGGGGTAAAATCGTTACAAGTTTGATAAAAGCACCAAACTTCCCAGATATGTTCTATAGGTCATTTCTGATGATTTCAGTCGAGGAGCCCTTTTGAAATATCATTTTGTCAGAATTTAGGCCCATTTTTTGAAAACCGCGGAAAATATGCATTATTTTGCCTCCGTATCAAAGAAACAAACACTTTAATCCCTTTTTTTTGTTCAAATTTCTTCCTATATATACATGTTATACATCAAAGGAAAGCTTAAGATCTCCTCTTTCCAAATAATTAATAAATTTGATGGTTGGGTGAACTGATAGGTCACTAATTATTAATTAATCACCTCATGACGAGGAGCGTAACATGCTTAAAGGCCGAAAATAGCAATTCACTGTACACTTGATTTCATGGCATATTTATCTTAAACTAATACATTTTTGACCATTAACAGTCTCAGAGTTCATGACACAACTTCTTAAAGACCAACCATGATGGTTTACACATCATGTATGAATGTTTATTGCGTGCGCGGACACGAGTAATTTTAATCAGTTGTTTTTGGACAGCGGTTCCAAACTGCAGCTTTCTTTCACAATTGTAAGGTGGACAATCTCCTTTGCAGGAGCTTTGATTTACTTCCTGAAGGGATAAAGGTAGTTCAGAATTGTTATCCATACAGGGAGTTATTTATTTTCGGATAAATTTCCATGAAAACGCTTTGGGAGATGGGTAAAACCATTTTGGGACGATCACTAAAATTCCAAATTTCATCGTAGATAAGGAATTGCTTTTGTATATAGCAGAAGTGTATCCTGTAATTAAAAGTCACTATATTATATCAAATCACTGCAAATTCAAATGAAAATGCCTCTTTAACAACACACTCACCTGGGTACATAGCATGTTTGTGTGACAGGACAGTGCCATTTGTGTGTCATGGTTAATGTACTTGGCCCGCTGTGTCACATAAACATGTACTGCAAATCTCCCCAGGTGTTGGAGGTAATGAGAATTTGCATCAAAGTGCTTCAAGGTTCATTGGCTTAAGAAGTACACATATGATGTAGAAATTTCTTCGTCAAAATCATTCTTTGCGTGTCATGCGATGTGGACATCTTCCCTTTGTCAAAATGTACATAGAGAGTTGGGGCAAATAAGCTTTTGAACTAACAGAAGTCCAATGATATCAGACCTCCTTATTATATTTTAGATAGATAGATAGATGGATAAAAAATATGATAAGTGAAGTCTTCTAACCTCAGTTCTGGACACTTGCTTGGGTTGATTGATGAGATCGAGCAGGGAACAAGACTTGTTATAGTGGAATCCTCAACCTGTTAAACATTTATCGCATGTGAGGGATCTTTACTTGCCTGGCACATTGGTCATCGAAATGGTATCCAGCTGGGATGTTGTTCCTCAAGCTCCACTGACAATTTTTATGATTCACCACTTTGGGTTTGAACTCAGGTAGGCAAACATGTCCAGTGGAGCAGACCCAGATTAACACCACTCAGCCATCAGCTGCTATTGATCGCCATATATATGTTTTATGAAAGTGCATCCTCACATTGTCATGCTGGTGCGGCCTTGCTGTAAAACCCTTCTTTAGGACACCCAGAATGAATTATTTCAGTTTCTCACTTTCAAGGTGACCAGCCATAAATTCTTTGTCATATCATCTGGTAAGAATGAAATGGTCTTTTGCAGCTATTTACATGATTCTCCGAAGCAGTCCAAGAACTTGGATGTAATATGTGTTGTGGTGAAGACATAAACTATCTTTCCTTCATCTTTCTATAGTGACCTGCTCCACCAAAATAAGTTTAAAGTAGGCATTCTACATTTCCTACAAATGAGGAAAATGTGTCACAGAGTCACATTTTGGTCTTTTTCTATAATTCTCGTTAAAAAAAAGACATTTTCTTGGAATATTTAGATTAATTTGTACCAGAAATTGATTTAAACTTATTTCTACAAGGTGTCATTCTTGATATTTTAAAGTCATTCATAGTAATGGCGTGATATTCAAACACCATTTTCTCAAATAAAGATGTTTTGCAACATGATTGTCTGGGATACCATGTCTCAGGATGGAATTCAGATATCAAAACATATGAGCCACCATTATGAAGCCAATTCCTGCAGTATAAAAGTCATTTTTAAAACTAAATATGTTGGGAGGCTGACCTTGAGCTTGCAGGTCATACATATATTCAGGGAAGATTCTGTGACTGTCTCAAGCACAAGCATTCCCATACCAGGTTGAAACCATGAAATATCAGGCAGACATTAGGATTGTCGTATTCATCCTGAGGTCGTCCCCCATGCTCTTAATTTGAGCTAAAATACTTCTCGTCCTGCCAATGAGTGTCCATGCTTCTCCTCCTGCACTTGGACACAGATATAGTGATATAGTTGTAATCCTGAGCACCATCCTTTCTTGAGACTTTCACCAAATGCTAAACTTTGTGTTACTCCAAGATGTGGGAGGCCCTTTTATCACACCTAGAGTGTGTTACATCAATAGCAAGCCTGCTGTGAAGGTGTTAGCCTGTGTGAGTTCAAACCCAAAGCACAGAATCTTAAATATTTTGATCGGAGCAAGATGCCACCATGAAATTCTTTGGATAAGATGTTACATTGGTGGCCTGTGTATCAGTGTCTGCGTTAGACAAGTAGAAGGTCCCTGTTATGAGGTTAGACTTGAGTTAGCCGGAATCCTCAAATTGTACACACTATAATCAACCCAATCAAGTGGCCAGTACTTACTACTACATATGGATATTCAACTATGTATCTCTCCGTTTATCTCTCAATGGTTAGGAGATCTGGGATCCGTTGGACTTCAAAAACAGTTACTATTTAAAACACTGACTCAGGTGCAATGCTATAAGTATACATACTGCCGAGAAAATGGAGAGAAGTCTGCATGGTAACCATCATCATAAAGCCTGTGATGATTTCAAAGAAGGAATTTCTATATCGGATGTGCTTGTTAAGCCAATGAACTTTGAAGCAATTTGATGCAAATTCTCATTACCTCCAACAGCTGGGGAGATTTGCAGTACATGTTTATGTGACACAACAGGCCAAGTACATTAACCATGACACACAAATGGCACTGTCCTGTCACACAAACATGCTATGTACCCAGGTGAGTGTGTTCTTAAAGAATTCATTTGAATTTGCAGTGATTTGATATAATATAGTGACTTTTAATTAGAGGGTACACTTCTGCTATATACAAAGCAAGTCCTTATCCACAATGGAATTTGGAATTTTAGCGATCGTCCCAAAAGGTTTTACTCGTCTCCTAAAGCCTTTTCATGGAAATTTATCTGAAAATAAATAACTCCCTGTATGGATAACAATTCTGAACTACCTTTATCCCTTCAGGAAGTAATTCAAAGCTCCTGCAAAGGAGATTGTCCACATTACAATTGTGAAAGAAAGCTGCAGTTTGGAACCGCTGTCCAAAAACAACTGATTAAAATTACTCGTGTCCGCGCACGCAATAAACATTCATACATGATGTGTAAACCATCATGGTTGGTCTTTAAGAAGTTGTGTCATGAACTCTGAGACTGTTAATGGTCAAAAATGTATTAGTTTAAGATAAATATGCCATGAAATCAAGTGCACAGTGAATTGCTATTTTCGGCCTTTAAGCATGTTACGCTCCTCGTCATGAGGTGATTAATTAATAATTAGTGACCCATCAGTTCACCCAACCATCATATATATTAATTATTTGGAAAGAGGAGATCTTAAGCTTTCTTTTGATGTATAACATGTATATATAGGAAGAAAATTGATTAAAGAAATGGGATAAAAGTGCTTGTTCCTTTGGTACGGAGACAAAATAATGCATATTTTCCGCGGTTTTCAAAAAATGGGCCTAAATTCTGACATAATGATATTTCAAAAGGGCTCCTCGACTGAAATCATCAGAAATTGCCTATAGAACATATCTGGGAAGTTTGGTGCTTTTATCACACTTGTAACGATCCACCCAAAAATTGTCCCTAAGCCACCGGACTACCTGGCAAAATTCCGAAGTTCAACTCATTTGAATCATAATTACCGATTCACCATCAACTGATAATTCAGTGACATAAAAGAGCAACTTACATTTTTGTTCTAATGTGTTAAAAAAACCCAGCAGAATCAGAGGGGCCAGATTTGCCCCATCAGCAATGGCAGGAATTGTCCTGAACATCAGGAAAATTTTAGTATGTAATTTTCTGAATGTGTATACATTAATTGTTGAAATCTCTTGCCCATGGAAGTTTATTGACTTAATGTTGCTCTTCTAATGTGTACATATAAAATGCAATTGTAAAATGTCTCAGTTTAAATTGCGTATTGAAATTGCTCAATGTTGAGATGCCTGCTTGTTCCCAAGAAGTGTCATTTTCAAAGAACCCTTCATGATTTAGAATGACGAATTTACCTTCAAGAGATTTGACGAAAGGTTCACATCTCTTGAAGGTAAATTCATCATTCTATTGAATCCGGAGATCGAGAATCTGCATTCAAGACCTTCATGATTTGTCGCTATGGCCAGAATCAGTGCCCAATCACTTTGAGGTCCCTTGTCAGACAAATTTCTCTCAAAAATCCATCAGAATGGATGTATAAGGGACATGAAATTTTATTACATCGTTTAAACCCATGCCAAGCCAGTTTGCAGTGTTCTTTAACTTAATCCTTTGAGGTATGGCCATGAAATTTTGCGCTGATGTTGCTAAATGTCCAGTCCTGGGGTCTGTGAAGTTTCAATGAAAAACATTGATAATCGGCTGCATCAGGCCACATTTAGAGAGACTGCATCAAATCAACCAAAATCACAACCAATGCAAATGGAGCCAAAAAACATTTTTGCATGACATCCATCAGAGTCCCATTTTTGGATTGCTGCATTTTGTTGATTTTGGGTTGAATTATAGCCCAGGTTGGTGTTTTTCAAATTTTGTTTGTCACAACCTCTTCAAAAAAAGCTGTGTCATATGCTTGGACAATTACCCCAATGTGACAATATTTTGCAATACAATGATGACTTCTATTTCTTTGCAATGCAGTCTTGGTGGACTTCTTTGTTGAAAATTTGAAATCATTAACATGTGGATGTAGTTCGTATTCTTTGCATTACAGCCTCATTAAACTTTGCGAATCCCAAATTTGAAACAACCTTACAGAATTGTGTCTGGCTCTTTGAAAAACAAATGGATTTTCTTCTAACTCTCAAAATATTTGGCCAAGCAGTTAATTTATAAGCAGGCTTGGAGAAGAATTATCCTGAGTAGTTTACAAGTTATGTCTCTTTTAATAGGTGTACGTTTAAAGTGTGAGCAGTTTATATCTGAACATACAGTTTATTGTAAATTTTGCCCAGAGCTGCACCCTGAAAAGTAAAGGGAGGTCAAAAGAGATTTGAAGTGGAATGTGTTCATCAAAAAATACCATTGGATTATGATATGGCGGGGCCCCCATTATGGGGGCCTCTTGGTGACCCCTTTGCACCTTTTTACAAAACTGTACGAAATTCCGTTGTCAGGAAGTGAAATTAACATTTTCATTCCGTAAATTTGGCCTACTCTGTCAAATCCCCGTAGTAAACATAAAACTGCGGAATTTACTGACTGACTGTTATACTAGCTTATAATCCGATGTTTGACAAATCTCTGAAAACTGCTGTTAGCTGCTGTTTGAAAACTGTGAGTTGCTGTTGTTCATTGGTGACCTCAATTAGCAATCAACTTCTGAAAATGCACTCGATCTCTTGGAGCAGTAATATGGAAGTGACTAAAGGAAGCAAGGTAAGGTGAGTGGCATTTTTTGTTTATTCTACTTGTTTGTTTGATGCAATGTACAATGCAAAGGCCACCAGATTTTATTAATAAGCACTTTAGAATGGGTTAGTGCAGTTGTTCTAATCACATTCATCATAATTTTCATAGCAGGGCCTTGAAACATATTAGATTTTTGTCACTGAATCAAAATTAGTATTGAAGACCTGTTGAGTAATAGCGGCATTACAGCAGTTTTAAAAGGTTTCTGAATTGTGAAATGGATGTTGTTAAAACATGCAGATTTGACAGTTATTCATTCTTCGGAGTGTCAGTGAACTGAATCCATACATTCTGCAGTTGGTTTTGGAAGTGTTTGACCTGCTATTGCATTATATTTTAATGTTAGTCCGGTGGCTTAGGGACAATTTTTGGGTGGATCGTTACAAGTGTGATAAAAGCACCAAACTTCCCAGATATGTTCTATAGGCAATTTCTGATGATTGCAGTCGAGGAGCCCTTTTGAAATATCATTATGTCAGAATTTAGGCCCATTTTTTGAAAACCGCGGAAAATATGCATTATTTTGTCTCCGTACCAAAGGAACAAGCACTTTTATCCCATTTCTTTAATCAATTTTCTTCCTATATATACATGTTATACATCAAAAGAAAGCTTAAGATCTCCTCTTTCCAAATAATTAATATATATGATGGTTGGGTGAACTGATGGGTCACTAATTATTAATTAATCACCTCATGACGAGGAGCGTAACATGCTTAAAGGCCGAAAATAGCAATTCACTGTGCACTTGATTTCATGGCATATTTATCTTAAACTAATACATTTTTGACCATTAACAGTCTCAGAGTTCATGACACAACTTCTTAAAGACCAACCATGATGGTTTACACATCATGTATGAATGTTTATTGCGTGCGCGGACACGAGTAATTTTAATCAGTTGTTTTTGGACAGCGGTTCCAAACTGCAGCTTTCTTTCACAATTGTAATGTGGACAATCTCCTTTGCAGGAGCTTTGAATTACTTCCTGAAGGGATAAAGGTAGTTCAGAATTGTTATCCATACAGGGAGTTATTTATTTTCAGATAAATTTCCATGAAAAGGCTTTAGGAGACGAGTAAAACCTTTTGGGACGATCGCTAAAATTCCAAATTCCATTGTGGATAAGGACTTGCTTTGTATATAGCAGAAGTGTACCCTCTAATTAAAAGTCACTATATTATATCAAATCACTGCAAATTCAAATGAATTCTTTAAGAACACACTCACCTGGGTACATAGCATGTTTGTGTGACAGGACAGTGCCATTTGTGTGTCATGGTTAATGTACTTGGCCTGTTGTGTCACATAAACATGTACTGCAAATCTCCCCAGCTGTTGGAGGTAATGAGAATTTGCATCAAATTGCTTCAAAGTTCATTGGCTTAACAAGCACATCCGATATAGAAATTCCTTCTTTGAAATCATCACAGGCTTTATGATGATGGTTACCATGCAGACTTCTCTCCATTTTCTCGGCAGTATGTATACTTATAGCATTGCACCTGAGTCAGTGTTTTAAATAGTAACTGTTTTTGAAGTCCAACGGATCCCAGATCTCCTAACCATTGAGAGATAAACGGAGAGATACATAGTTGAATATCCATATGTAGTAGTAAGTACTGGCCACTTGATTGGGTTGATTATAGTGTGTACAATTTGAGGATTCCGGCTAACTCAAGTCTAACCTCATAACAGGGACCTTCTACTTGTCTAACGCAGACACTGATACACAGGCCACCAATGTAACATCTTATCCAAAGAATTTCATGGTGGCATCTTGCTCCGATCAAAATATTTAAGATTCTGTGCTTTGGGTTTGAACTCACACAGGCTAACACCTTCACAGCAGGCTTGCTATTGATGTAACACACTCTAGGTGTGATAAAAGGGCCTCCCACATCTTGGAGTAACACAAAGTTTAGCATTTGGTGAAAGTCTCAAGAAAGGATGGTGCTCAGGATTACAACTATATCACTATATCTGTGTCCAAGTGCAGGAGGAGAAGCATGGACACTCATTGGCAGGACGAGAAGTATTTTAGCTCAAATTAAGAGCATGGGGGACGACCTCAGGATGAATACGACAATCCTAATGTCTGCCTGATATTTCATGGTTTCAACCTGGTATGGGAATGCTTGTGCTTGAGACAGTCACAGAATCTTCCCTGAATATATGTATGACCTGCAAGCTCAAGGTCAGCCTCCCAACATATTTAGTTTTAAAAATGACTTTTATACTGCAGGAATTGGCTTCATAATGGTGGGTCATATGTTTTGATATCTGAATTCCATCCTGAGACATGGTATCCCAGACAATCATGTTGCAAAACATCTTTATTTGAGAAAATGGTGTTTGAATATCACGCCATTACTATGAATGACTTTAAAATATCAAGAATGACACCTTGTAGAAATAAGTTTAAATCAATTTCTGGTACAAATTAATCTAAATATTTCAAGAAAATGTCTTTTTTTTAAAGAGAATTATAGAAAAAGACCAAAATGTGACTCTGTGACACATTTTCCTCATTTGTAGGAAATGTAGAATGCCTACTTTAAACTTATTTTGGTGGAGCAGGTCACTATAGAAAGATGAAGGAAAGATAGTTTATGTCTTCACCACAACACATATTACATCCAAGTTCTTGGACTGCTTCGGAGAATCATGTAAATAGCTGCAAAAGACCATTTCATTCTTACCAGATGATATGACAAAGAATTTATGGCTGGTCACCTTGAAAGTGAGAAACTGAAATAATTCATTCTGGGTGTCCTAAAGAAGGGTTTTACAGCAAGGCCGCACCAGCATGACAATGTGAGGATGCACTTTCATAAAACATATATATGGCGATCACTAGCAGCTGATGGCTGAGTGGTGTTAATCTGGGTCTGCTCCACTGGACATGTTTGCCTACCTGAGTTCAAACCCAAAGTGGTGAATCATAAAAATTGTCAGTGGAGCTTGAGGAACAACATCCCAGCTGGATACCATTTCGATGACCAATGTGCCAGGCAAGTAAAGATCCCTCACATGCGATAAATGTTTAACAGGTTGAGGATTCCACTATAACAAGTCTTGTTCCCTGCTCGATCTCATCAATCAACCCAAGCAAGTGTCCAGAACTGAGGTTAGAAGACTTCACTTATCATATTTTTTATCCATCTATCTATCTATCTAAAATATAATAAGGAGGTCTGATATCATTGGACTTCTGTTAGTTCAAAAGCTTATTTGCCCCAACTCTCTATGTACATTTTGACAAAGGGAAGATGTCCACATCGCATGACACGCAAAGAATGATTTTGACGAAGAAATTTCTACATCATATGTGTACTTCTTAAGCCAATGAACCTTGAAGCACTTTGATGCAAATTCTCATTACCTCCAACAGCTGGGGAGATTTGCAGTACATGTTTATGTGACACAGCGGGCCAAGTACATTAACCATGACACACAAATGGCACTGTCCTGTCACACAAACATGCTATGTACCCAGGTGAGTGTGTTGTTAAAGAGGCATTTTCATTTGAATTTGCAGTGATTTGATATAATATAGTGACTTTTAATTACAGGATACACTTCTGCTATATACAAAAGCAATTCCTTATCTACGATGAAATTTGGAATTTTAGTGATCGTCCCAAAATGGTTTTACCCATCTCCCAAAGCGTTTTCATGGAAATTTATCCGAAAATAAATAACTCCCTGTATGGATAACAATTCTGAACTACCTTTATCCCTTCAGGAAGTAAATCAAAGCTCCTGCAAAGGAGATTGTCCACCTTACAATTGTGAAAGAAAGCTGCAGTTTGGAACCGCTGTCCAAAAACAACTGATTAAAATTACTCGTGTCCGCGCACGCAATAAACATTCATACATGATGTGTAAACCATCATGGTTGGTCTTTAAGAAGTTGTGTCATGAACTCTGAGACTGTTAATGGTCAAAAATGTATTAGTTTAAGATAAATATGCCATGAAATCAAGTGTACAGTGAATTGCTATTTTCGGCCTTTAAGCATGTTACGCTCCTCGTCATGAGGTGATTAATTAATAATTAGTGACCTATCAGTTCACCCAACCATCAAATTTATTAATTATTTGGAAAGAGGAGATCTTAAGCTTTCCTTTGATGTATAACATGTATATATAGGAAGAAATTTGAACAAAAAAAAGGGAATTAAAGTGTTTGTTTCTTTGATACGGAGGCAAAATAATGCATATTTTCCGCGGTTTTCAAAAAATGGGCCTAAATTCTGACAAAATGATATTTCAAAAGGGCTCCTCGACTGAAATCATCAGAAATGACCTATAGAACATATCTGGGAAGTTTGGTGCTTTTATCAAACTTGTAACGATTTTACCCCTAAGCCACTGGACTATGTATCCCGTACGTCTTCACTCTTCAAGTTCACCACTATTTGCTGCCACCTGGGGTGCTATTTTTGCGAGCTCCTGTGAGCAGTCAACAGAAACTCAGTGTGGGGAACTCACACAACATTGTCTAGAAGAAACCAGGACAATCTCAGCATTTGTTTATGGCCTGGTCTATTTACAAAAACTCTGTTGGTGTCTATTCTGGCTTTGGTGGACTTCGATTTTAAGCGGAAAGCTCACAAATACCAAATTAATTTGGAACTATTTTTTTATCAGAAAATGAGAAGACAGAGGCACAATTTAGTTCAAGCCAGAAGGTGCCAGACTAAGTTCAGTCTGCACTATGGCCATTAAAAGATTAAAAAACAAAGCCGTCTGAAGGTTGATTATCAGGGTGTTAAAATCACAGAAAAGTACATATCAACATCTTAAAAGAGCATATGAAGCCCTGAATAGATAAGAAATAGAGTACTACAGATAATTTGGTCTTCAAACGAGATGGGGCATCAGTCACACAATTTGATTATTCTGGGTGGGCAAATTTAGAGGCAGATCCCTGCAAGACACCTTGCCTCTAAATAGCCTTCACTGGTGCTGATGGGGCGTAAAACACAAACTCATTCACTCACCCTTGCAAGACACCACATACCTTAGTTGCCCAATGAAGGCTTCCATTAAGTTTGTGTGGGGAAAACGGACACAAAGTTACATTTTAGACACCCATGCATCATTTAGAGCTATTTAGGCCCACTGTAGAAAATTCATCAACCGAAAATGATCTCCGAATAAATAAATCATCTTTAGAAAGGTTGGTCTTTGCAATGCAAGTCGTTTTTGTATTGAAAAATAAGTAAATGTTACAATGAGCGTTATCCAGAAAATTATTCCTAAGTGTAAAGTTTTTTTCTGACCACCCTGTAGACCAGACATTCTGTTGAGTGTTACACAGCCTTTAGAAATATGTAAACTATTCTGTTGTCCTGGTTATTCCATCTCCACAAAGTGAATGAGTATGTAAATACAAAGGGGTAATTTTTGGTATCAAAAAGCAAATAGGCTGCTTTATATAGCCTTGTGAATTAGTGACAGATCATTCTTTTTGAACACTTTTCTGACAACACGTAAACATGCATAATTGGTTTGAAGTAGATTGAACACCATCAAACTTCTGATGAGTAAATTCATCCCTTTATTTAACAAAAGGCAAAGCTAGAGTTACAAAACTTTCTTTTTGTCTGCTGATTTCCAAACATTTCCATTCAATGCAGAATACTGGATCTTCACCAGCAACCATGCTTTTTGAAAGTAGTCTGGCATATTAATACAGACAGCTGTTGTGCGACATGATCTTGTGACCTGTTCCTGGCTACAAGTGGACCACCGTTTCATTAACACTGCTTTTTCCAGCCTTGGCAGAACATCATTATGCTGTCATGTGTTGCCACCTAGTGGCAAGTGTGAAATTCCGTGAGCTCCAGCAAGCGGTCCACATGATTAAACTGGGTGTTGGGGAAGTCACAAAATTTTGTCTGGAAGAAACCAGGGCTGTTTCTAAGTATGCTGATGGTCTTGTCTACAGTAACTTCCTTGCCTAGTCTTACTCTGGTTTATATTTTATTACCTCAATGTTGAATAGAAACTTTCTGAACTGTTTCTTTGGAGCTGCAATGCTGAAGCATACTAAACTAACTTTGTGCCAGGTGGCAGCAGCATGCAGTTCTCATTTTCACCAGACTGGTCCTATTCTATATGTATAAATGTTGACCAATTCAATCCCATGGTAAATTTTTGCTAAAAAATCAAATTGGGGCAAGTTGTGCCATCAGCAATGGGGTAAGTTTTGTTTTATGTGGGTCATCAGTGTTCGGTAAGTTTCAAGTCATGATCAGTCATATGATAGAAACTTGATACAAATTATCTACCTGAAGAAGTGGGTGAAATAAAAGGTGTTCTTGGGAAAGTTTTGATCATGGCGCACAACTTACCACACCATTGGGGAAAGTTGGGCTGCTTGACCTACTTTTGATCCACTTTTTCAAAGTGCCTGCCATCATCTCCCTATTAAATGGTATGATTGTCCTGAAACTTTGATTTTTGGGCAAAATGTTGTATTTTGATATCTGATATTCGGATTGCCTGCAGAAGTTGTGCAAAACAGCTTAGATCATACAATGCACAACTTCCCTGGTTGTGTTTAGTTTTTACCGGGAATGCCACTTACTTCATGGATTGACAATGGATTGTGACTCATTGAATCACTCTGAACCTTGGTCTACAGTAAGTTATAATAAGTGAATGATTGAATGAGAGTTTTGCTTTGGAGGGGAAAATATTTTAGCATCCATGTTCCTCTATACAATTGCCCTGCATAACCATTCATTATTATAAATATTATAAATATACATTTATTTCGCACAATCATGTGGTGTACAAGCAATCTCACATTCCAGCCAAATGTAGAGTCTGCAGATTTTAAACCTTTTAAGACAATGTAAATGTACCTCACCAGATCGTTTTCACTGTGTATTATAGAGAGTAGGTCTAATTTATTGAAAAAATTGGCTGTGCTGTCTTCAATATGAGGCATTATAAGCACACCACTATCATCAGAGGGACTAATATTCCATCAACACCCCTGGTGGATGTTTTCAGGTCCGGCAATGGCTTTTCAGTTCATCTCTTTCTTGCTTGAATGTAAAGACTTGATACAAGGCAACAGCCATAGTTAACTCTTAATTGACAATATAGGCAAAAGCAAACATCAAAGATAACCGTCAGCTTTAAATGACAGCATCAGTCATCATGCAAGTTTCCAAATTGGGTTCAAATTCAACTGTCTTAACCATAATAATATTATAATTGTTTCACAAAACATTTCTAAAATTAATCTATGAATTTTAACGTATCGACCCATTAGCACCCTAAATTGAAAACATTTTACAAATTTTGTACATTGGCAGTGGAAAAGATACCTGTACAGCATACACGTCGGTACTCGGTAGTTGTGTACGTATTGCATGTGTGGGCCTGGGCAGAAAGATACTCATTCAATAAAGAATATCTCGGTAAGACTTCACCTTGTCATGACTAATGTCCGCACTTTCTGCAGTCATTTCTCCTCCTCACCAATTAATAGTAGAGCATTTGAAAATGATACGACGATATTCCTAATGGCTGTGCAGGTCAAGCAGAGAAGTGCCTTGGGTCCCAGGGTAATTGGTTTGATTTAGGAAGCTCAGCAAGTGCAAGTCATAAGTCAAATTGTGGGTCTTGCTTACACTTACACCTATCTACTGGTCCCAAAGTCTCAGATGCTGATTCACAAATGCTTTGTGATGTCACTACTACCAGCAGTCCTTAAGATACTTTAGCTGATTTTTGCAAAACTTGTTTTTTATCATGATTTTTGACAACCCTGACCGACATGGGCATTCATCAAATTAAACCCCATTCTAGACACAAAAATCCGAGGATTATTATTGATACATAGGTTTTAAATGTCGTTCATGCTGGGAATGATAATACAACTTTGAGTTTGACAAATTGGAAACGCTTGGAATTGTAGTCCTTTATAAGTGAGTGATGGATTATGCTATGGAGCTTGAACTCCACATATCAACATCAGTATGCTCCTACAATTTCCATCTTGGAATAATTCCATATCAAGTCATCAAAGGGCAATTTATTTAATAACTTGGCTGTGTCATATTCATGCGTGGATTCTATGAATCCACCATTACCACCAGAGGGACTAATATTTCAGTAATGCCCCTAGTGGATGCTTTCAGGAAAAACCATAGATTTTTGTTGATCTCTTTCTTGCTTGACAGAAAAGGATTTTCTGCAAGGTAACAGCATTGATAATTTTTTAAGGGACTAGCCATTCTGCTTCCAAAATGTCATTTTTCCAAAGCCGTGTTTGAATGACGTTTATGGTAGTTGAAAATATGCTTAGTGATACAAGAAATTAAATAACATTTATATATGATACAAGAAATTAAATAACATTTATACATGTAGGGCATGTTAGGTCCTAGGTGTTTTCAATGAATATGACTTCAAGGCTTAGTTTTTTTTTTCAATTTCAGTACAACGGTTCTTTCAAATTTCACTTTGAATGTGAATATGTAATATGTTGGCCTGAGTACTCTTTCTCAAGAAATGCTGGGTCCAGGGCTCGAGTCTAGCTCTTGCCGGGTCACCTGGGCCTATGTTGGATGGCTGTTTCAATCATCCTTCACCTCACCTGCAAACCGCCTAATGACCTCACAAAAGAAAGTAATAAGAATTATTTCAAAGAGTAAGTACAATGCCCATAGTGAACCACTTTTCAAAAAGCTCAATATTCTAAAAAATTCTGATATTTATAAATTAAAATTCTTAAAGTTCTATTATAAACTGCATAATGACTCGCTTCCAAAATACTTCTCCAACTCAAATTTCCTCATCTCACAACATACCACTCATTCGCATGACACTAGGAGTGAAAACTTTCTAAAACCTAGAATTTATCATACTTTTGCCGAAAAGAGTTTATGTTACCAGCTGACAAGTCTCCTGAACAGCCTTCCCATGCATGTGATTAACAAAGTTTATACCCATAGTGAATATGGATATAGCTCCTATCTGAAGAAATACTTAACAAACCAATACAGCAATACATGTTCAATAAGAAACTGCTGTATATGCCGATCATAAACACAAGCTCCCACTCTCCTATACCCCACATTCCCCCACCCCCACCCCTCCCCACTATTCCATTCAAAATTACCAGTGTCTGACAACAGAATGCTCAACTTAACTCTTCACTATTTACTACAAAAGTCCATCTGTCTCAGTTTTGCTCATAAAATGTTATATATCTAAAATGTGTTAACAGGGGTTGCTTACGATAGCGCTTATTGTTTAGGCAAAGTAAGCATCGCCTGTGCCAATTTGTATTTCAAAATGATGTTTAATCTACATGTTGTACTGATCTTCATATTTGGCTAAATAAAAACTGTTTGTCTGTCTGTCTGTCTGTCTGTCATTGCCGTGTCCTCCTCCTGTCCTAATTAGCCTACCAAGTGCATAAATAAAGGACGTAAAGCCCCAATCATCCATCCATCCCTCAAGAAATTTCTTGCTAAGTTGGCCTGTCCTAGGCCTGCCTATTCTTGTGGTAGTTTAACTTACAAATTCATAGAAGAGCATTTGTAAGTGATACGACAATATTCCTAATGGCTGTGCAGGTCAGGCTGTGAAGTGCCTTGGGTCCCAGGGTAATTGGCCTGATTTAGGAAGCTCAGCAAGTGGAAGTCATAAGTCAAATTGCAGGTCTTGGTCCTCCCACAGCAGGTGCTGCGAAATTAAGCCAATTCATGCGGTCATAAAAATATGACAAAATGACGAATATGGACTGCATAAAAGGTTTCTCGTCCATATTGGCCAGACAACGTACAATGCGACGTTTTTTATATTGTTTATCCATCTCAATGTGTCTAGCTACTATCTAGCATACATTTTGATTGTCTATCTACACTGTATATATCAGCATGAAATATGATAGAAAGACACATTGTAAAATTTGAATTTGTGAGTGAGTTTTTAAAATGATTGAGTTAGATGGTTGCACAAATCCTTTGAGCTGACATAGGTTGTTGTTTTGAGTCTGTCTGTTGTCATAACTTCAAACAACAAGCTATGTTAGCTCAAAAGGATTTGTGCAATCTCACTAAATCATTTGAGCTGACTCAAAATTAAAATTTTACAGTGCACAGGTTCATGATAAGGGAGCAGTAACCACTGAGTCTCATAGTCATATATAATTTGAAAGTTACCATCCACAAAGTGACTTCCCTTGCAAATGGGGTCCTCCAGTAACTTCAAAAACAAAGGAAGTTCCCCACTCTCTATGCTGAGGGCACTTCAGGGAGCCCTTTTATCAACCCTTCCTTTCATTGGCCTCCTTAACCCTGATTTTACCCTCTTTGTCCCACTCTGTCCAATATCTTCCACTTCTTTGGGTTCTTTGAAAATCTGAAAACATCCTGTCTTTGTGAGCTCCCATTGTGTTACTCCAGAGTTTTCCTTGTCAGATTACTATAATACAGTCCTCACAAAGGCTTTGTGATGGCACTACTACCAGCCAATCCATAGGATACTTTAGCTGATTTTTGCAAAACTTGTTTTATTTTGGATCATGGTTTTTTTTTGACAACCCTGACTGACATAGGCATTCAACACCGCTCAAATTAAACCCCATTCTAGACTTAAAAATCCGAGGATGGTTATTGATAGGGGAGACCGGGGTAAGTTGTGCCGCGGGGTAAGTTGTGCCGCCCATTGTTGGGGTTAAATGAAGAACTGGGCAAAGAAGGCAATGCCATCCATATATACTCACTCGGTCAACATCATCAGGCACCAAGAAAAAAACTACCAAATATAATGGTATGAAAAGCTACACTAATAAATTCAATTTTGTTGCTGAAAACTTGAAGTGTCGAGGACTGACATTCTAGTTTCTCAGTCATTTGGTATTTGTAATAAGATGATGTCCCTCTGGTAGGATGGACTTAAGAGGTATATCTAGACATTTCTGTTGTTAGGTTTCATTTTGCATTGTTTGTTTATTTGAGACAGCCAGTTTCATCCAGAAAATCAATTTGGGGTAAGTTGTGCCATTTTGATTGGGGTGAGTTGTGCCAATGGTATGACATAGGAATTCTATTTCCGAATCCGGAACGTAGTGGTCACGTGAGAGCGAGATCTGGCGAGCGGAGTCATAAGCGATTTGTCCAGCGGGGTGACAACATCATCGCACAGCGATTCTGGAAAGTTCTATAATTTTCAGACTTTTGTCACACTTGTGTTACGCTTTTCGGACGATATATACCTTTACGAAGGGTGCTTACTTCATCTACTATGCCGGCGGACGATGCCAAAAAGCCTAAACGGCGGAAAACGACTGAAAAGGCGCGAATTGAAGATAACATTGACGACGCCATCTTGGCGGATTCGCCGCCCGGCTCGCCTGAAACTTCAAAAGATTTGAAAGAAGTGAGTAATCTTGTGCCTCCCACTGGGAATAAGCTGTCTGATGGGGCCACTGGCCAACAAAAAGCGACTACTAGCCATTCTATGGCCACCACTGGTGGGCCTGGTCCTTCAGGGGCCGACACAAAGTTTGACAAGTTGAGCATGACTTTGGAAAAAATTGCAGCTGGTATGCAGAGCTTGAATGACAATTTTACCGCATACCAGGATTATTATGATGACGAGTATTATGAGGAGGATTGGACAGAAGAACCACTGGTTTCTAACCCACCTCCATCGGGTTCCAAGGTTCATGAGATGTCAGATGACGAGGATAGTCATATCCAACCCAGTGCCTCTGGTACAAGCAGTAGGAAACGTCCGGCTGAAGGTCTTGGAACAAGTGATGAACCTACGGCAGCAAATGAGGCATCTTCTGTCAAAGAAGCTTTTCTCACGGGATTGACTCTGGCCTCGGGTGCACAGGAACAGAGAGGCCCTCCACTGGAGGCCACAATTGCTGATAGCCTCAACAAGCTCATGCGATCAAGAAGTGATGAGGCCGATGAGTTACGTAAGAAAACTTTCCCTCCAGCCAATTGTGATGGTCTCTGCCCAGTGAAGGTGAACCCAGAAGTTTGGGCGAGAGTCTCCGCTACTGCTAAGACTCGTGATCTGCGAATGCAGAATGTGGGCAATTTCCTAGTTGCTGGCACTACACACTTGGCGTATTTGATGGACATTATGGCATCCCACTGGGATCCAGAGACTGGCACTTTGTCTAACGCTAATGCTAAGAAATTTTTTGCTCATGCACATCAGTCTATGGTACTTTTAGGCACTGCCAATTATGAGTTACAAATGCGTAGAAGGGAATTATGAAATACGAAATGAACCCGTCTCATGCTCATTTGTGTGCACCTAGTATTGAGTACACAAAGGAACTGTTTGGTGAGGATGTTACCAAGAAAATTAGTGAAATTACCTCCCAGAACAGAGTGGCTGGCAATGCCTTGAGGGGTTCTTCACGTGGACGCAGGGTCGCAGGGGTCAGAGACGTGGCCGAGGACGAGGCCGAGGCCGAGGATTTGGCCCAGGTCGAGGTTACCACCAAGGTTACAACCAAGGTTATAACCAAGGACAGCGTGAAGACTATTACCCAAACTACGCAGAGAACAAGGGCCGGGGCAAAGGCAAGAACAAGCCTAGAGACGACTCGGCTCAGTAGACTCTATAGAAGCAAAAGTTGAACAAGTTAAGGTGAGCTCTAATGCTGGTCGAATATCACATTTCTATCATTTTTGGAAAACTTTAACTAAAGATCCTGTCATTCTGGACTCTGTAAAGGGTTATAAAATTGAATTTGTTGATAATGACAAACCAATTCAGCGGTTTATTCCTTACCCCATACGTATGTCATCTGACGAAGACAGTGTAGTCGATGATACAGTTCAGGGGCTGCTTGACAAAGGTGTCATTATGCGGACCAGCCACGAACCTGGGGAATTTATCAGTAATATTTTTGTGCGAAGCAAGAAGGAATCTGGAAAATTCCGCATGATTTTAAATCTTAAACCACTGAATAAGTTTGTCGTATATCACAAATTTAAGATGAACTCTTTGCGTTCTGTATTGAAATTACTAAAGACAGACTGTTTCATGGCTTCTATTGATATTCAGGATGCTTACTATTCTGTCAGAACTGATGAAACTTATCAAAAGTTCTTGAAATTTGAATGGCGGAATACCTTGTATAAATACTGCTGTCTGCCGAATGGCTTATCTTTCTGCGCCAAGATTATTTACAAAGTTGATGAAACCAATTTTTGCCAAGCTTAGACTTATGGGCCATGTTATTACAGGCTATATTGATGATGTTCTCCTTGTGGGGGAGACTGAAGCTGAATGCGAGAAAGCTATTGTTGATGCATCTGCCATTATGAGAAATTGTGGGTTTTTTGCTGCATGATGAGTCTAAGTCAGTCTTGACACATACTAAATCCATCCAATTCTTGGGCTTTATTTTAGACTATGTAAACATGACAATCAGTTTAACCCAAGAGAAAAAACTTAAATATAGAGACATATGCTTGCAAACTCTGCAGTCCCACACCCTCTCAGTTAGAGAGCTTTCTCGAGTGATAGGCAAACTTGTCTCGGCGCTAGATGGTGTTCAATTTGGAAAATTGTTTTATCGAAAACTTGAAAATGCCAAGATAGCTGCCTTACAGAAACACAAAGGCGATTTTGATGCAATTTTGTCAGTTACTCCATCAATGAGAGAAGACCTGTGCTGGTGGGTTGACAATCTACCTTCCTCTTTCAATTACATCTCCAGGGGAAAACCCGCCCAGGTGCTTTACACTGACTCCACAAAAATAGCTTGGGGAGCTGTTTTGAATAATGAAAAAATTGGTGGATTTTTTGGTTCTACGGAACTTACTGACATTGGTGACAACATTAATGCTTATGAAATGTTGGCTATTAAACTTGCACTTACGGCATTTAAGTCCTCCCTTAATTCAAAACACGTTTTAGTCAGGTCTGATAACACCACAGCGGTGGCTTACATCAATGAAATGGGTGGAACAAAATCGACTATGTGTAATAAAATCGCTAGACAAATTTGGCTCATATGTATTGACATGAATACATGGTTGACTGCAGAACGTCTACCGGGAGAGCTCAATGTTGATGCTGACTATCAATCTCGCTCACAGAATGAGCGTACTGAATGGGCCTTGAAACAGTCTGTCTTTGATCGTATATGTCATATCTTTGGTGAACCTGAAGTAGATGCTTTTGCTTCTCGGCTTAATGCTAAATTACCAAAATTCATTTCTTGGCATGCAGAGCCAGATGCATATCATGTCAATGCTTTCACTTTATCTTGGCAAACTTTATACCTATATATGTTTCCACCTTTCAGTTTGTTGCCACGGGTTGCACAAAAAGTTATGGAGGACGAGGTTGCACACGTGCTGTTAATCGTCCCCTTCTGGCCGACACAAATATGGTTTTCACCAATCATGAAGATGTTAGTGGACCTTCCTGTACTACTGCCATCGACACCCGACCTACTCAGCTTGGCTCACAAGCCAACAGCAACACATCCCTTGTATCCGAAGATGCGTCTTCTGGCCTGCAAGTTGTCAGGAATTCATTTACATCAAGAGGAATTTCACAGGACGCTACCGCCATCCTCATGGCTTCCTGGCGCCAGGGCACCAAGTCCCAATATCAATGCTACATTCGAAAATGGAGAGACTTTTGTGGTTCAAGGAAAATTGATTACACCACGCCGTCTGTTGAAGTTGTCATAGAATTCCTTACCGAACTGTACAATAAAAGACTTGGATATAGCGCGATTAATACCGCCAGGTGCGCATTATCTACTTTCATATATTCTGGAAATATCACTATGGGCTCACACCCATTGATCCGAAGATTTCTCAAGGGTGTGTACAATTTGCAACCTTCAGTCTGTCGCTACCAGCTTATGTGGGATGTGAATATTATGTTGAATTTTCTCAGGAAGCTTTCACCGGTCAATTGCATTGACTTGAAACAGCTGACATTTAAAACAATGATGTTGATGTTGCTTGTGTCGGCAAAAGGGGACAATCTCTGCACTCATTGGAAATACGGGATTTAGAGACTAAGAAGAGTTGTGTGGTATTCAAAGTTTCTGCACTGCACAAGGAAACACGGCCAGGCACAAATTTGAAGCCGTTAGAGTTTAAGTCTTATGCATCGGACAAGAGACTTTGTGTTGTTCATTATTTGACAAATTATCTTAATAGGGTAAAACCCATCCGACGGACTCACACTCAATTATTTCTCAGCTATCGCAAACCTTACAAGCCTATCTCCAGATCAACATTTAGTCGCTATGTAAAAACTATCATGGCCATGGCAGGCATAGATGCTGACTTCAAGCCTCACTCTACAAGAGCAGCGGCTACGTCCAAGGCATACACTAGTGAGGTGCCAATGAAGGACATATTGGACAAGGCCGGCTGGAGCAATGCTCGTACTTTCGCCACCTATTACCAAAAGCCTCTGAATCAAGATCAGGAAGCCTTTCAGGCAGCTGTTCTACAGCAATAGCAAGTAATTCTACCTCCTTATATTCTTTAAATATGCTTTATACTCTTGAGTACAATATTGCCCACTGTGGCTCTTGTTGGCAGACGGCTGAATGACCGTCCTGCTTCAAAGCTCTCACGTGACCACTACGTTCCGGATTCGGAAATAGAATTCCGAAATTAAATGAGATTTATCGAAATTTGATTGGGATTCTATTGAAGAATCTAAGGAAGTAGTAGTGGTCATGTGCCCAGCCCCTCCCATACCCATTGAATCAGGGGTCTGATTATTCATGGTTTTTTGAGGTCTTGGACTCGTCCGGCCATTCAGCATGTAAAATATGACTCCGCTCGCCAGATCTCGCTCTCACGTGACCACTACTACTTCCTTAGATTCTTCAATAGGATCCCAATCAAATTTCGATAAATCTCATTTAATTTAGGAATTAATATTTTATTCATCTTTTTTTGTCTTAATTTTACGCAAGGCCTAAAAATGTTGTGAAATAACTTACACTGAAAGGAACACGTGTTAAAAGAGTTATAACACCCTCTAAACAATGAATAATTCTGTTGTTTTTTTTTTCAGCATTTTTAATTTGTGTATAAAATGGCTCATAAATGTTTGATTAGTTTCATGTAACATGTCAGTCATTCGTTAAAAACATAATACAAATCATCTATTTGAAGAAACGGGTGAAATACAAGATTTTTTTGGAATAAATTAGGTGGCACAACTTACCCCATCACGCGGCACAACTTACCCCGGCACCGGGGCAAGTTGTGCCACTTGACCTACTTTTTTCAAATGCCTGCCATGACCTTCCCAATGGTCGGACTGCCCTTAAACTTTGGTTGAATATGGCCAACGTATTATATTTTGATGTCTGATTTTCAGATTGCATGATTAAACTTTGGTTTTTCGGAAAATCAGCCTGACGAAAAGAATGGCACAACTTACCCCGATCTCCCCTACATAGGTTTTAAATGTCGTTCATACTGGGAATGATAATACAACTTTGAGTTTGACAAATTGGAAACGCTTGGAATTGTAGTCCTTTATAAGTGAGTGATGGATTATGCTATGGAGCTTGAACTCCACATATCAACATCAGTATGCTCCTACAATTTCCATCTTGGAATAATTCCATATCAAGTCATCAAAGGGCAATTTATTTAATAACTTGGCTGTGTCATATTCATGCGTGGATTCTATGAATCCACCATTACCACCAGAGGGACTAATATTTCAGCAATGCCCCTAGTGGATGTTTTCAGGAAAAACCATAGCTTTTTGTTGATCTCTTTCTTGCTTGACAGCAAAAGATTTTCTACAAGGCAACAGCATAAATAATTTTTCAAGCGACTAGCCATTTTGCTTCCAAAATGTCATTTTACGAAAGCCCTTTTTTAGTTGAAAATATGCTTAGTGATACAAGAAATTAAATAACATTTTATATACATGTAGGGCATTGTAGGCCCTAGGTGTATTTCAACTATGGCGCATAAAATGTATTCAGAGATAAGGTTGATTTTTATGAGACATGTTTCTGCTCTATGTGCTCAGCACTCCTCTACTTGATTAGGACCATCAGATAAGTTGACATGAATATCACTGCAAGGCTTAGTTTTTTTTTTTCATTTTCAGTATTCAGTACAACGGTTCTTTCAAATTTCAATTTGAATGTGAATATGGAATGTGTTGTCCTGAGTACTCTTTCCCTCAAGAAATGCTGGGTCCAGGGTTCGAATCCAGCTCTTGCCGGGTCACCTGGGCCTATGTTGGACGGCTTTTTCAATCATCCTTCACCTCATTGCCGTGTCCTCCTCCTGTCCTACTTAGCCTACCTAGTATATAAATAAAGGACGTAAAGCCCCAATCATCCATCCATCCTTCAAGAAATTTCTTGCTAAGTTGGCCTGTCTTAGGCCTGCCTATTCTTGTGATAGTTTAACTTACAAATTCATAGAAGAGCATTTGTGATATGGCAATATTCCTAATGGCTGTGCGGGTCAAGCTGAGAAGTGCGTTGGGTCCCAGGGTAATTGGCCTGATTTAGGAAGCTCAGCAAGTGGAAGTCATAAGTCAAATTGCAGGTCTTGGTCCTCCCACAGCAGGTGCTGCGAAATTAAGCCAATTCATGCGGTCATAAAAATATGACAAAATGAAGAATATGGGCTGCATA
Organism: Platynereis dumerilii; assembly: GCA_026936325.1. NCBI lineage: Eukaryota > Metazoa > Annelida > Polychaeta > Phyllodocida > Nereididae > Platynereis > Platynereis dumerilii. Next base: position 70,911,472 of record JAPTHN010000001.1, on the reverse strand, counting down.
AAAGGTTTCTCGTCCATATTGGCCAGACAACGTACAATGTGGTGTTTTTTATATCGTTTATCCATCTCATGTGTCTAGCTACTATCTAGTAGACATTTTGGTTGTCTATCTATATGTCATCATGAAACATGATATAAAGACACAATGTAAAATTTGAATTTGTGAGTCAGTTTTTAAAATGATTGAGTTAGATGGTTGCACACATCATTTGAGCTGACATAGCTTCTTGTTTTAAGTTGTGATAATCTGTCCGTTGTCATAACATGAAACAACAAGCAATGTTAGCTCAAAAGGATTTGTGCAATCATCTCACCGAATCATTTAAGCTGACTCAAAATGAAAATTTTACAGTGTGCATGTTCATGACAAGGGAGCCGCATTGCCGCAACCACTGAGCCTGATAGTCACATATAATTGGAAAGTTACCATTTACAAAGTGACTTCCCTTGCAAATGGGGTCCTCCAGGAACTTCAAAAACAAAGGAAGTTCCCCACTCTATGCTGAGGGCACTTCAGGGAGCCCTTTTATCAACCCCTCCTTTCATTGGCCTCCTTAACCCTGATTTCTGCCTCTTTGTCCTACTCTGTCCAATATCTTCCACTTCCTTGGGTTCTTTGAAAATCTGAAAACATCCTGTGTGAGCTCCCATTGTGTTACTGCAGAGTTTTCCTTGTCAGATTACTATAATACGATCCTCCTTATATGAAATCTTTTATACTGGAAATATCCACTCCTGTACTGGTTTTAGAGTGTTTTTTTTTTTATCATGTCTTGTTGACTTACACATTTAAAGAAACCTGTTTTGTTTTTGCTAACTAGCTTTCTTATAATTTTCTATATGTGATATCATGCTGGGCAGTTAACTTAACATGGCTAGGATTACACATGGCTCAGTACGATTGGACAGTGCAATTTTCGAATCCAGCTCTTGCCGGGTCACCTGGGCCTATGTTGGATGGCTGTTTCAATCATCCTTCGCCTCATTGCCGTGTCCTCCTCCTGTGCTAATTAGCCTACCATACAGGACGTAAAGCCTCAAACATCCATCCATCCATCCTCAGTATCTGCCATGCTACATGGTAATTTTGGCAATACGTACCTTATGACCTGAAGCGGTCTTATAAAGTATGACGTACTGCTATTTCTTTGTGATGCTCATTGAACGATGGACTAACTTTTAACTTATAAATCACTGATTCCATCGGAATTCAACATGGTCATAACCATTGTTTTCAAAATGTGGTACTGATGATTTTCCTCATCTGCCTCTGACAGAAAATTTGTTATCAAGCTGCAAAATCTCAGACACATCAGTGTATTTCCTGAGTAAGGTGTAAACTTCTATATCTGCACTCAAATCTACTGGCGATAAAAAGAGAACCGACCCGGTATTGGCAATGTCAAGTACGTAAAAGAATGTTTATTGTAAAAAGACATGTGTATGAAATTTGTGGAATTACGACATTCTCTCTTTTTTTTTCATCTGGGAAAACAACAGATTTTTTTGACATAAGTAAAGTGGAAGTGAAGTTTTATTGGTTGATTAAATTTTGTGTGGTATATGTTTTCACTCAGGATATCTTTTTGACTTGTTATTACAATATTGCGTGCCCAGACTGCATACTTTTTTGTAAAAAGACTCAGTAGGTTTTGACTCTAATTGTCAATTAGAGTCAAAACCTACTGAGTCTTAGTAAGTGTCTACCATATCATATCATTAACTTGTCAAAATGGACCTATTCATGGAATGAGAGTTTGTTTCCTGGTAAATATCACATAAAAGACAAAGAGGAAAAGAAAATAATTTTTCTAATAGAATTACCTCCAGCTTAAAACTGCACATGAAACAAATCTATGCTGACAGAAAAGCAAATTTGTCTCCATACATTTTCAGGCTAATTGAATAAAAAAAATTGTTATGCTGTTTAACGCAGCTTCCATGAAGATGCTGTAGAATATTCAGATGCATGATTAGAATAGTTGGTTCCGCAATCTTCATTCGAGCACACTTTTGTGCTTTATCCATATAATTTCACAGATAGAGTCTGATACCAAATGCAAGTCACACTGACCAAAGTTATATGACAATACTATCTACAATGAACGGAGTACAGGTATAGGGAGACCAGGGTAAGTTGTGCCGCCCACTGTTGGGGTGAAATGAAGAACTGGGTAAAGAGGGCAATGCCACCCATATATACCCACTTGGTCAACATCATTAGGCACAAAAAAAAAACTACCAAATATAATCATATGAAAAGTTACACTCGTGAATTCAATTTTTCTGCTGAAAACTTGAAGTGCCGAGGACTGACATTCTTGTTCCTCAATCATTTTGTATTTGTAATAAGATGATGTCCCTCTGGTAGGATGGAGTTAGGAGGAATATCTAGACATTTGTGTTGTTAGATTTCATCTTGAATTGTTGTTTATTTTTGACAACCAGTTTTATCCAGAAAATCTATTTGGCGTAACTTGTGTCGTTTTGATCGGGGTGAGTTGTGCCAATGGTATGACATAAGATTCGATTTTTTTTTTCACTTGACGCAAGGCCTAAACATGTTGTGAAATAACACACACTGAAAGGAACATGTGTTAAAAGTGTTGTACCTCCCTCTAAACAATAAATAATTCTAGTTTAAGCAGGATTTAAGATGTTTGCATAAGATAGCACAAAAATGTTTGTTTAGTTTCACGTGACATGTCAGACACAAGTTAAATACATAATACAAATGATCTATTTGAATAAATCGGTGAAATACAAGGTTTTTTTGGAATAAATTAGGCGGAACAACTTACCCCATCATGCGGCACAACTTACCCCGGCAGCGGGGCAAGTTGTGCCACTTGACCTACTTTTTTCAAATGCCTACAATGATCTTCCCAATGGTCGGACTGCCCTGAAACTTTGGTCAATTCTGGCCAACGTATTATATTTTGATGTCTGATTTTCAGATTACATGATTAAGCTTTGGTTTTTCGGAAAATCAGCCTGACACAAAAAATGGCTCAACTTGACCCGGTCTCCCCTATTAGTAACGCTGCCAACTGGTAACCAAACCAAGTCGCAACCATTTTTAATTTTTTTTTACAACCAAGTTGTAATGTATGATTCTGACCTGGTAGCCTAACAAATAGGATGGTTACTAGTTGATTTGGTTACTAGTTGGTTTGTTTCCAGTTGGCGTAGTTACAAGTTGACTCAGTGGCGTAACTGGGTAGTCTCGAGCGAGGGGGCAGCTGGGGGGGGGGCACGCGATTCTCTGGGGGGGCACCCTCTATATTAATTGTACATTTTAGCCAGAGTCGGAAAGTTCAAATAGGGGGCCACCGGTCCAATATGGGGGGGGGCTGTGCCCCCCCATAGGGACGCCACTGAGTTGACTTGATACCCTGTGATTTAATGCGATATAACTTTCTCAGGTTTCATTATGGTATCAAGTCAACAAGTAACCATGCCAACTGGCGACCAAACTAACTTGTGAATAGGCCTATATGTAAAATTCTCATTATGATATGCATGACAGTTGTCTACTTAACTCAAGGCACCTGTAATATTTGATAAAAATGCAATGAAATGACCTCTGCAATGTCTGCAGGGCCTGCTTTGGACAGTTTGGTTCCAGCTACCTGCTTTTGACTTTCGGCTGGAGTCCTGCTGCCTTTTTGCCAATCACGTAAATCTTGCTGGAGGCTGGTGACCATAGCTGAAAGCAGATGTAGGCTGGACCGAGCATATGGCTCCAGCTTGCTAGACCGAGTGGATGTGTGGTCAGACAAGTAGTCACCTTTTAATCAAAACAGAAATTATTACAAAACATGACGGCATCCTCTGTTGATACTCCTTCCACCAGTTAAAAACAAATGTGAGTTGAGATTGGGGAAAAATAATCAAACCTTTGAGGCATAAAACTCAAAGACGCTTGTCTTTGACATTTGAGAAGGCTTTATTTCCTGTATCTATCTATGGCATTTGGGTGAAGCAGCTTGAACATGGGCAATATTAAATAAGATGGCAACGAATTTTTATTTTTTTAATGAAAAGCGAGTGTTGGCTTTGTCTTTGAGATATATTTTTCCTGAGTAGAAAATACTTTATGCGACTGGAAGCCCACCTGAGCACACTGTAAAATTTGAAATTTTGAGTCAACTAAAATGATTGAGTGAGATGGTAGCACAATTCCTTTGAGCTAACGTAGCTTGTTGTTTTCAGCTAAGATAATCTGTCCGTTGTCATAACTTAAAACAACAAGCTAAGTTGGCTCAAAGGAATTGTGCAACCATCTCACTCAATCATTCAAGACTTACAGTTAATTGCCTGGTACTCATTTCACATTAATAGTGTGTAATTGCTTAAGAGCAGTTGTTATATTGATGAAAGTGTTAGTACACTCCTGGGGGCTGCTGCAAATCTGCAAAAGCAGCAATTATTATTAAGTTAGGCTCTACATGGAAGATTATACCTTAGTCTTTATGTTTTCCAATTCAGTCTTCCTTCGGGCCATCCTAAACGAAATTGACTGTTGAATTCTACTTATTTTTCACGGAATAGGACTTCCTGTGTTTAAAAATGACACCTCACCTTAATTGCTACGAATTTTATTTTAGTATGGTGTGAAAGATGGTGCAAACATGATGAAAACAATGAAAGGTCTGGAAACTAAATCATAATTCACAAGAATTCATGGAACAATAAGCCTGAAATTCCAGCACTTACTTTAATTTTCTAAGAAGGCATCACACAAAAATAAGCAGACATTTTCAACTTTTTTGGACAAAACTCAGGTAAAACTGATTGTACTGTCATAAGATTATCAGAACTTCTTCACAAAAATCAAATAAATCAGTTTTAATTACCTTTCCATAGCCGTTTGTAGGTAGCCTAATCGAAGAAAACTTTTTTTGTTTGCCTTTTTTTTCTGAAATTGCCCACATGTGATTACACGGCTGCAGCACAATGCACTGCACATTGGTTGAGGAAGAGAAGTATTAAATGAGAAGATTTTAAATAACTTGAAATTCCGGCTCAGCTTGAAATGACATTAAGTCCCAAGTCCCTCCAAGCGTTGTTTCAGCTCTTTAATCATGCCAGCTTTGTGTGCATCACGTTATCATGCAGTGATGACCACAACTCCTGCAGGTTACTGCATACTGATATAGGCTGATTACCCTTGTTATCTTCTGTTAGTTATTAAGTGAATGACTTTTTTGATATCTCACCTTTTTATTCTGTAGTTTATTTCAGGAAAAATTTAATACTTGTGGTCTACAAATCACCCTATGTACGGTGCAGTATGTGAGAGAACCGGGCGCTGTTTTGCCATTGAGCCAGTGCTGTACATCTTCAACAAACCTGCTTGTGGAGGCATGGATCCTCATCTGATGAGATGAAAACACACGGCATCATAAAATGTGGTATTTGAGGTTATACCATTCGACACCCCTGTCAACCAATCACACCTGTATTTCACTGCGATAAATCCTATATTCTTTGTTGTCCACTTGTCGTCTCATGTTTGTGTGTTTGTCATAGTATAAGCCGGTTATTCACCGTGGGATCAGGTATATGTGTTTATCACAACTCGGGCTAAGCCCTCAGGTGATAAATCACATATCCCCTCTCCCAGTGGTGAACAATACATTTACCACTCACTCACCACTCCACTTGTATGATTGGAATTGAAACAGCCAACCTTTGGATCTAACTTTTTCAATCCCGAGGCTCGGAGAAAAGCCTTCATCTGACAACATCTCGTCACAGTGAGGCTGAGGCATTCTGGGGCAATCTGTGTTCTGTCAGCTGCAGCTGGTGCAGTATAATTGCCCTGAAAGGTCCAGTGTTCTCCTCCAAAGGTCCCTTATGGACTCATTGGCAATAAACAAAGCAATTTGCAGTAAGCAATCTCAACTCTTAATGAGGAAACATAAAAAGTCTCAGTGAAGTCAATATTATGATCAATAGTGGATGTAATGTCATTCAAGATAATGAAAAAGATGAACACTGTGTGTAAACCCTAATTGAAATGTGTTAATGTGGGATTTTATCTATACTTTTTACAGGGGAGACCACGCTCTCTCTCCCTTCTTGTCAATCATCAATCAACCCTCATGATCACCCAGAATTGAGCTCAAGGGCTGCACTTTCTATCTATCTATCTATCTATCTATCTATCTATCTATCTATCTATCTATCTATCTATCTATCTATCTATCTATCTATCTATCTATCTATCTGTCTACCTCTCTATCTATCTACCTATCTACTACACATTAGTTTGGTCCTGGATATCTATTTATGGTGAAGCGCTTGTTTGTCAGACAAGTGTGGATCAGTGTAACCAGATATAATGTGGTGTGACCCAAGGGGAAGTATTTGTCACGCAATGGTACTTCTGTGTCTGAGCCTGATTTGCTTGTATTGTATTGAGTGTGCTTGGGGCCTGTTGGAGAGGGAGCAGTCAATATATAGAGGGCATATTATATATATAATGAATGAAATTTACTCTTACTTTTGCAGTTTTGATAAGCCAGAAATTATTGGAAAATTATATTGATAAAATGTTATTGCGAGTAAATCATAAATATGGCTGAAAATATGAAGCATGCAGTGGCAATGAATGCTGGAGGTGGCGTTTCTGTGTTCCAAAGGGCTGGATTTTTGCTTGTTTTAATTAGGAAATACAAACTGCTCCCTGGAAATGTTTTCCTCACCTTTTAGAAGTGAAAAATTTCCTTTTGAGATTTGTTTGATGGTTTTTGTGTTGTTAGCTTGTGTCAATGTGTGTTGCCATCACTAACTTTCATTGAAAATTCACTATGTTTCAGCTTCTGTGTTACTGACAGTATATCTTTACCAGTTTATTTGTCCTGTTTTGTAACTGATTCTTGAGATAAGACAGAAATGTGACAACATGACTGTTTGTAGTTGGACATCCTTGAGCAGTATGCATGGCCATTTTAGAGTGTTCAAAAAATGGGTGAAGTATCTCCATTTTTTGACAAAGGAAAAATAACAGTTTATAACCTCAACTCAAAGCATCTGAAAGACTATAGTGGTCTTGCTGGGGAAGTGTTTCTGACTGTTCTTTTGAAACGACATGAAAAACAGCTTGGTGGAAGCGGTCCTGCGGTGGATAGGTTGCTGAATCCAGCTCTATCTGTGGACTGGTTCTGACTGGGCTTCTGAACTGAGATCAAAAAAGATCTCACAGAAGCTAATAAAGGAAGGCATAAGAACGACCAGGCTGAGCAAGCTGAGTGCTGATCTAGAATTTACGCCACGTCAATCTGGTAAATTGATTTATCTGTAGATCAAATGTACGCAATATTGCTGCCGATGGAAGGTGGGGGTAATCTACGTCTTTCAGCCTGAAGCTGGAAAGGGGCTGTACCCCCATTTATGCCTTATTGTCACCTTAGTGGTTGGTCATATTTCATTATCGTCATTATGGGTGTTGTAAATCCCTGCTGTTATGGTCCGTATGCAATGCCAAGACATTTTATGAATATGGGATAAGTCAGTCTTTAGTGCGCATTGAGAATATTAAAAATGTTGAACGACAAATTCAGGTGGTTCTTTATTCTTTGACACCATGGTTCCAAAATTCTTTCTAATATAACTCAGAAGATGTTTTCATCATTTGGCTTGCTGAGAAAGTAGAGTTATCACCACAGAAGAGGTTGATTAGCCTTATTCCCAGTATGTATCTCCTTAGAAATGCAGAAGAAGTTCTTACGGTTTTAAAAATACTATTTGACTATCAAATAGGTTTCAATTTGAACATATTTTCTGTCAATCTTGTCCCTGCAATGTGAACTTCTTCTGCAATCATTCAATGCAACTGAAGCAATTGAAGTGGCATCATCCCAAGTCATACCATGACAAAATGGCCCATAACCTTTGCTAATTCATGAATACTTAATTAACTGACCCAGTTTTGGCTCACAGTTTGAAATTGTTGCTTCTGTTTCACACTGTTACAAATGGAGAAGTTGTGTATTGTTGAATGGTGCTATCACAGTTCCGGAAATTCCATTGAATTATGTACTTTCACTGTTCTGAAATGAAACTGTTTGAAAGTTTGCTTGTTTTACAATGTTTTTCTCAGTTGCCAGTAATCCTCTAAGTGTCCATAATCGGACTAAATCTGCCTGCAAAATGCTTATGACCTCAATAAGCAGCCAATCACAGAAGAGGTTGGAAATAGCAGAAAACCCTGTCCATTTTAGCAGGGCTTGCGTGGGGAGGATGTTGAAGTGGTAGATATCAGTTGATCTTAAGAGATGGGGGCTTAGGTCATTTATCATTTTACAGTTGATGCATATTTCATAACTTATAACAAATTGTGAGTGCTGAAACATTCAACGTTATTGATGCAGGTCTAGCCTATTTATTTATGTTATCATTTCTTTCCGAGTAATTTATCCAGGTCCTCTTTTGCTTGCTTGAAACACCAGCAATTAAGCATTTTCTATTGTCCTTATGTTGACCAAAATAGCATAATGCTCATGAAAAATTGATGGGCATTGGGCATCACTGGTTCAATTCATCCAGTGTTGTCCTTATATTTCCCCTTTTGTTGTAAACAAACCACCCGATACAGTTACATTTCCTGAGAAAGGTGGATAATTGCAGATTCTACAGAATATTACTAAATAATGTTTTATTTCTTTTTAGGAACTTCATTTTGAGTGTTGATAACCCGTGGCTTCTGTTGAGTGGTTTCAAGTGATTTTTGTGTACCAACTTGTTATTTTATGTTTCTGTTCCATATTTTCTTAACATGCTTCCTGAATCCTGATGCCACGATCAGTCATGTTTATATCAGCAATATAACAAGTCATTACCTTCCTTGCAAAAAGGCATACAAGACACAGCCAAAAGTTATACATACTCGCCAGCTGTATAGGAGAGCATAGGCAGCAGTAAACCGGCTTCAGATGTCTTAGAAGGGTGTGGAAGAATTGATGGCAGTATTCACCAACATTGAATACAAACAGCAAAGAGGTATTGCCAATACACAAAGGCAGCTTCTTAGCTAGCTCAGAGATAAATTATTCTGATATTTCTTTTTGCAAAATTAATTGTCTGCAACATAACTCTCATGCACATATATATATGTACTGCCTATATTTTAGGCATTATAGCTGATGTTGTTTGCATGTTTTCCTGAATTTTACAGGAAGACTTGAAGTTATTTGTGCAGGACATAACTCTCAATGTTTGTGAATATATCCGTGTTGGTGTTTCCTTTGATCTTATATCATGATGTAATGAACAAGTCTCGGAATAGTTTAATGTCAGAGTGGTATACTGTTAAAATAGTAAACTGTTGTCACAAAGGCTTAACTCCAATATCAGATTTTGTCGGTTCGAGTTCAACATAACTGCACACTTGCTCGGTCCTGGATCGCTATTTATGGCAAAGAGATTGTTTGTCAGACAAGTGAGGATCAGTGTAATCAGGTATAATGTGGTGTGACCCAAGGGGAAGTATTTGTCACGCAATGGTACTTCAGGGGTCTGGATCTGATTTGCTTGCATTCTATGGAGTGTGCTTGGGGCCTGTTTGAGAGGGAGCAGTCAATACATGGAGGTCTAGAGGGCATATAGGGTGTCACCAGGACGTCCTTGTATAATGTTCTTATTTTTTTCCGACAACAAGCCACAACAGAATGTATGATACGAACAGGTTTTTGACTCTTTACTCCTGGTCCAGTGTCACAAGTTGGCAAAATTTGGGATTTTTGGTCATCTTGGACGAAAAATGGATAATCACAGATATGTTTCCTATATATTAGTAGATTCCAAAATGCATAAGTCATAGGTTGTAAATGCATTTTTAAGCTAACAAGGCTAGTCAATGCAAGTATGTTTAAACATAAATATGAAGGATTTACAAACTTAAAATGCAGTTTTTGCGAAACTATTCTAACTCCATTCAAATGGACTTGTAGGGAAGAGTTTTTAAGATATCACCATGAAATTTGCTCAAATTTTAGAAAACTATATCCTTTATACAAATATGGTGATAAGAAAAAATTCTCCTCATTTAATGTTTTTTTATGGCAGTTGGCAGTCTTTGCAGAAAATAATGCGCTGCATTCATTATCAGTCACAAAGGCAGGGCTATAACACCAAGATAGGTTAAATTTACAACCACATTGTATAAAGAATTGGGAAACCATGGCCACAGCAACAAAACAATGTCAAAATAATGGCCATTCTAGCATCAGTGCTTGTGCCAGAAGCGTCTGATCAAGAGAAGTCGAAACATAATATTTCACTATCAGTAAAAATGTTGATTTTGTTGTCAGTCTCAAAGACATTGCTCTGATAAATGATAGGTTAGGCTTACAACAACGTTTTATACAAAAATGAATAGCCAGATACACAAGCAATGAGAAAATATCAAAATCATAAGCATTCCAGCAAAGTCTTATCAAGAAGCATCTAAACAGAAGATATCTGACATGAAGTTCAAAAAATTTGAGAGTGTCAATTTTTCGTCAGTCTCAAAGACAGGGCTGTAATACCATGATAGATTGAAGTTACAACTACTTTCTCTACACCAATGGAAAGCCAGGCTCATAAGCAACTAGGAACTACTAAGTAAAATTGCCATGCTGAGCCATAATCACACAGCATCTGAACATTACAGTACCTACATAATTCTCACAAAAAAAGAGGGTGTCAATTTTTCGTCAGTCTCACTTAGGCCCTCACAGATTCCAATACAAGAGCCTCTACCACGTTTTGTTACTATTTCCTGAGAGACCAGGTCATGAGCAAAACATTTATGTATATATTTAGTATATTACAAACCATTGAATGGTGTATTTGATGCACCAAAAATCACATTGTCCGTTTTGGCTTTGCGTGTGACAGGAAAACCTTATACTGCAAAACAGGTCATTCTGAAATACAGAAGCATATTATGGCCTTTTTTCTGTATTCATAAGATGCTCAGCAAACCAGGGCATAATACCAAATTTCAACTTTTATTCTAACTGCATTTACTAGCTTGTATTTTAAAGTTTTACTTGAATTTTTTTTCATGCAGTGTCCAGAGTGACGCCAAAAAATGATCCCATATGCAATCATTTACCATTTAATATATCAAAAGCTACGAGATGTGGATACATTTGCTGCTATTCACATCAAAGGGGACATCACTGCCTTTCATATGATCCATAATACATGCATGAATTATATGCGAAAGCTGAGATATGACCCGAAATGCATGTCCATGTCAGGCCAAAACTGAAATTTTACCAACTCATCACATTGGACCATCTGCAGTTCTGATGAAATGTGTTTGCCGGTAACTATGGAAGGAAGTAGTAAGCAAGACTGTAACTTCTTCTTTTTAAAAGCCTTCAAAGAAGTTGTAACAAATGCCATTGGAAACCTTTCTGAGTTCTGGAGGCCCGTAGTCCTACTGCCTTGCTTGTTTTAAAAATGAGAAAATGTATACTACTGATGAGTCAACTTTCCCATTCAATGTTTTCTCAACTCTTGAGAAATTTTTAGGCATCTATTACTCTGTGAAGCAGCCCTATGTGAAACCTCTTGTTACAATAGAATTCTATATAAAATGTCCACATACATGTAATCTTGGGGAAATGAAAACTCATGTTCACAAAATATTGTAAAATTTGTAAGAATTATTTTACCATAAACCATAAATTCATACATCCGTATGTATGGTCTTGTTGCAATTGAGCTTAGAAGATTGTGCTTATCAATCACTGGCAGCAACAAGCCAATCAGTTGAAGGACAATTTGAGAACGCACCAGTTACTTCATATGGTGACCTGTTAAAAGTGTATAACTCAAATTTAAAGTTGTTTGTTAAGAAGGATGCACTGCTTGTCTTGCCAAAAGATGAGGAGCCAAATTCAGTGAAAGATGCAAGATATGGAGCTGCACAGCCAAAGTAGGCCTAATGCATTCTCACTCATCCTATTTGAGAGTATTTGGTGCAATTAACCATGCAATCTCAGAATACTGCAATGGTATAAAGTAGTTTCGGGTATGGAAGACCCCCGAGTGTTGAATTAATAACCACCATTTCTGGTGCTTTTTCTTATAGATGATATCGAAACGAGAGGCTTTTTAAAAGGCAATGTCACAATCTTGTAGGACAAAAACCAAAATAACAGTCAGCCCAGACAAAAAGGGAAAGGGTCAGAAAAGTGAAGAGGAAGGCTTAAGAAAGAGGGCAGAAGCCTGACAACTGGTTTCAATGCTGAATATTTGTGAAAATAAAGAAGAGAAAATTTTTCATCTTACATGGTGATGGTGAAAGAAGTCCTTTAGCACATTTTTTAAATACAAAAAATGTCCTTAACTCCAGTATTAGGAACAAATATGGCAGATACTATGCTAGATATCAATTAGTAAGGATAACATTTTCTATGATGCTAACTCATAAGCATTACTGTTGCCAAATAGCAAGTTGGATGGATAGTCTTGACAATTGGCATGTTGTGCCAAAACTTTTGAAAAGTGGTATTTCAGAAACTGTTGTTTTTGCAGAGTAGACATGTTGCTGTTTTTTGACATGTTTTCTTACATTTGGCTTGTTGATGCAGGGCAAGCCTGTTTATTTCTTTTTATCATTTCTCTCTGAAAATTCCATCCCTGCGGCCTGCGCTCTTTTGCTTGCTTTAAAGCACCGGAAATTAAAACATTGTCTCATTTTGATGAGGAAAGTAGCTTTGTTCCCACTTTGTGAAAAAGTGACACATGTAATTGGTTCAATTCAGCTGTTGCGGCGTTGCTGTCTCTCGAAGTGCTTCTATTGTAAACACACCTTCAATCTTGGTAACACTTACTGTCTGGGGTGGGTAAATATAGAACTTGCAGAAAAACAAATTATTTTTTCCTGGTAATTCCAAAATTTGAGTGATCATCAATTTTTAAATGAGTGAGTTACAGTATGTGATGGGGACTGTGCTGTGCTTTCTGTGTGATGATAGGGCATCCTCCAATGTTATTGGATTGTCGGTTAGCGGAATTTCGTTAGGCCCACATAAGAATGGGCCTAATGCTTTCATTCGCAGATGTCTGTCTGCCTGTCCTTCTGTCTGCCTGTCCTTCTGTCTGCCTGTCCTTCTGTCTGCCTGTCCTTCTGTCTGCCTGTCCTGTCTGCCTGTCCTTCTGTCTGGCTGTCCTTCTGTCTGGCTGTCCTTCTGTCTGCCTGTCCTTCTGTCTGCCTGACTGTAAACACAGTTGAGGAAAAACCGATTAACGCGTTTTGAAATCTAATGAAACACTGCAGGGTTTTTGCAAGCTCAACAAAGAAGAACTGATTCGATTTTGGTGACGATCTGTTTTGCAGATACGGCACAATTGAAAAAATGTTTTTGGAGCTTTTGGTGCAGATTGCAAGAAAACCAAACTAAAATGAGAGATGCTGCTTTTTCTGAGATACTTTGACAGTCTTTAGGGCAAAATGTAGTATCATTGCGATTTCTCGAATACTCTCTGAGATACGTTTAAAAAAAATTGATGTCCCGAAAATTGACCGCTCATTTTATGAAAAACTAGAAAGAATGCTCATATGAAGCCGAAAGTTATTATTAGTACGTAATATCCCACTTAGTTGTAGACTGCTTCTTGGGCCATCGGTCTCAGCGCTACGGGCCCACAAAAATGCCATTTAAAATTTGTTATATCTTGGTTTCTATTTTAGCTACAGCAATGTAATTGGTAATAAAGGGAAGCTTCGTTTTTACAGAATAATGTAAGACGTCTGTTGTTACCGCCAAAATCCACTATTGTGCCCAATAGGCCTATTGGGCATGGATATTAGGCCTTTGGGCAAAACATAGGGTCTTTCGGCAAATTATAGGGTCTTTGGGCAAACTATAGGGCCTTTGGGCATTATGACTCCTTTTGGCATGACTTTCCCAAAGTCATCGCATCCTTCAAAATATCCGCGAGGCCTTTGGGCAAAATATAGGTCCTTTGGGCGCATGCCTAAATCACTCAATATCGCTTACTCCAGACTATAGTGGATTTTGGCAAAGATCTCATACTTTGGATACATGCCCAAGTCACTCGCAATAACTCTTTTGTACTATAATGGATTTTGACAAATATCCAACTTTGGATAATAGTGAACTGACCAATGAGAATACGCCCTAATATCTTGACCAATGAAAATCCACCCTAATATCCACAGTAGGGGGGCACTGTAGTTAATAGTTTGTCCAATGAGAATGCCATCTAATATCCTGTCCAATGAGAATCCGGCCAAAAATCCCAGCCAATGACAGTCAAGCCTAATATCCACAGAGCCATGATTGGCCAGTGGATATTAAGCTTCATTCTCATTGGACACACTGAGAATTCAATGAGATTCCAATCTAATATCAAACAGCCAATGAAAATTGAGCCTAATATCAAATAGGCTAATAGTTAAATAGGCTCTTTGGTCAAAGTCAAAAGACTAAGCCAAAATCCACGACAGTCTTTTGTGGATATTTGTGGATATTTGTGAGTGATTATATATGCTTTGGGCATAAACAACTGTCATCTAATAAATAAAACTCCCAAGCCCCCCCCCCCCCTTGACACCTATAATGAGGGGTGTTGGAGTCATACAAATTTATGATATTACGCTGATACTGTTGAAAGGGTCATATTTTGTATGACACAACAACATATAAACTCGATGGCCATGTACAGGCCAATGGTCTGCTGTTTTTTCCACCTGTACAAAAGCCTTCTTTTTGGCCCTTTTGCTTAGGATTATCTAAAACCGCTAAATTTATTACTAGCTATTTCTGACTGGGGATGAGTTTTCTTTGGCTTGCTTCTATTAAGACATCTGGGTGATAAAATGTCTAATCTTGACTTGCTTGTTTGTCTGGCTTCAACAGTGGGATGACATCTCATTTCAGTGCATGATCACTACACAGGGTTATAAATAGGTATGCCTAATATCAGTTAATGCTTCCTCGTTTCCAATGCCTCTGAACATAAGTGAGCCACTGAAATGTCAGTCTAGTCCGATTCTAGGATTTTGTGATCTTGAGGGTTAATATTTGTATAAGCAAACATACATTTATATACTGTGTTTTAGTGTGGCAGGCTGGAAGCCATATCTCAATCTCAAACATGCAGTTTACATTGCATTTGGGTAATGTCAGTCATAGGCTTCCATGAAGACAGATGGCTGGGAGAGATTATGCTCAATTGACAGTATTGACTGGAAAGCACTTTGCTAAATCTGAGTTAGGGATTCTGCAGTATTTTGGTTGCCAATTAAATGGGGAGAATGTTGTTACCGCCAATATCCACTATTGTGTCTGATAGGCCTATTGGACATGGATATTAGGCCTTTGGGCAAAAGATAGGGTCTTTTGGCAAATTATAGGGTCTTTGGGTAAACTATAGGGCCTTTGGGCATTACGACTCCTTTTGGCATGACTTTCCCAAAGTCATCGCATCCTTCAAAATATCCGCGAGGTCTTTGGGCAAAATATGGGTCCTTTGGGCGCATGCCTAAATCACTCATTATCGCTCACTCCCAACTATAGTGGATTTTGGCAAAGATCTTATACTTTGGATAATTGCCCAAGTCACTCGCAATAACTCTTTTATACTATTGTGGATTTTGACAAATATCCAAATTTGGATAATAGTGAACTGACCAATGAGAATACACCCTAATATCTTAACCAATGACAATCCACCCTAATATCCACAGTAGGGGGCACTGTAGTTAATAGTTTGTCCAATGAGAATGCCACCTTATATCCTGTCAAATGAGAATCCGGCCATATATCCTAGCCAATGACAGTTAAACCCAATATCCACAGAGCCATGATTAGCTAGTGGATATTAAGCTGCATTCTCATTGGACACAGTGAGAATTCAATGAGATTCCAATCTAATATCCAACAGCCAATGAAAATTGAGCCTAATATCAAATAGGCTAATAGGCTCTTTGGTCAAAGTCAAAAGACTGAACCAAAATCCATGACAGTCTTTTGTGGATATTTGTGGATATTTGTGAGTGATTATATATGCTTTGGGCATACACAAATGTGCTCCCGAACTTTTGAATTGCAGAAAGAAAACGGGATTTTTTAGAGTTACAATTTAAATACTAGTTCTCAATTATTCCCAATAAATTTATCGGGAATGAGCATTCACCAGACTATACCTGGAATTTTGAAGTCTGTATTTTTTTTAAATTATGACATCTCCTTTCGTCTATGATTAAATCATAAGGTAAACAGACCAAATCATGGAGCAGTGCTTCCTATATTTAGACTTTTAGGATTTAGACTAACAAAGACATCTAACTTTAACAACTATTAACATGGTCAGTTAGTGGGAGTTGTAGGAGCTAATGGGAATTACATCAGTTGGAAGGATTTAGCAGGAGAACCAGGCCATTAGCAGGAGGTAGTGTGGCACACTGGATGTTGTGGAAGTTCAAGGGAGGTCTGAGCGATAAATGCTTAAATGGTCCCCCAAAAGCACTACTTTTCTAAAGATGGCCACCATTCAAAATCTTTCCCTTTTAAGGCATACATTTTTTCAGATGGGTATATGAACCCAACTTTAATGAATATTTTGAAACAATTTCTGAATTCTAACTTATTTTATCAAGATATGATAATTTTTCATAGAAAAATATGGGTTTTATGCATTTCTTGTATTCAAAAATGCGTAAATTTTTGTTCTTCCTATGGTTGATAGCTGTGTTAGTTTTGATTATTAATAGTTTGGAACATTTTTCCTGGGATTCTCATATTAGGTTTTGGCCACTAGAGGGCTCTATGGCATACCATATTTAAAAATCAGTATCTCAGCAATGATTGGAGGTAAAATTTCCAAATCTCACAGGTCAAAGAAACACATTTAAAGTCTTTTCTCACAATTTGCTTTTAACAGCAGTAACACTTGAATTGCATTGCATTCGGAAATTATATTTCTTGCAAGCCGCACCAATGACAGCTTCTAGATACCCCCCTTTTGTTTGAATATTATTAGGGTCCGACGCCCACATTTTCATAACGTATTAGACTGTAGAGCAACTAACTGTGCAATTTTCATGCATGTGCTGCTGCTGGTTCCGGAGTTTTTGTGCGGCAATTGGTTTTCACCCTTTTGTGGTGGGGTAGTTACCCCGTTTTTGATTTTTTTAGCATTTTTGTTTTGCTCATACTGTCTCTATTATGGGTTAGGAAGACAACTGTGAAGTCCTGGTTTCAATATCTCAAATAGTTTCCATAATAGACCTTTTTACCCAAAAGAATGTTCAATGAGGAAAGAAGCTTTGTTCCCAATGTGTGAAAAAATATTGGGGGTAATTTGTTCAATTCAACTGATGATGCTTCACATATGTCAATATTTTGTGAAATGGAATCTGAATCTGATTTTCCCTGTTATTGTAAGCAAACCATCCTTCACAGAAGTTTACATTACTTTTAATGTTACGTTTTATTTCAGGGACATCATGCGACTTTTAACAAGTGTGAATGTCACATGTTCTGTGGAGTCTTTTTCTGTTCAATTGATAATTGTGACACAGGCAAAAGATCTCCTTAATATTAGGATTTTTCAATGTCAGTACACGCTCTCTCTTCCATCTCGTCAATCATCAATCAACCCTCGTATTCGCCCAGAATTGAGCTCAAGGGCTGCACTTACCATATCTATCTATCTTTCTATCTACCTCTCTATCTATCAACCTATCTACTACACATTAGTTTGGTCCTGGATATCTATTTATGGTGAAGCGCTTGTTTGTCAGACAAGTGAGGATCAGTGTAACCAGATATAATGTGGTGTGACCCAAGGGGAAGTATTTGTCAGGCAATGGTACTTCTGTGTCTGAGCTTGATTTGTTTGCATTGTATATGGAGTGTGCTTGGGGCCTGTTGGAGAGGGAGCAGTCAATATATAGAGGGCATATTATATATATATAGGGTGTCAAGGACATGCTGATATGTCCTCTTTCGTTTTCTGTCTGCCGGCAAAGCGAAATTAATGAAATTTACTCTTACTTTTGCAGTTTTGATATGACAAATTATTGGAAAATTATATTGATAAAATGTTATTGCGAGTAAATCATAAATATGGCTGAAAATATGAAGCATGCAGTGGCAATGAATGCTGGCGGAGGCGTTTCTGTGTTCCAAAGGGCTGGATTTTTGCTTGTGTTAATTAGGAAATACAAACTGCTCCCTGGAAATGTTTTCCTCTCATTTTAGAAGTGAACAATTTTCTCCCGGGATTTCTCTTTTTTTTTGTGTTGTTAGCCTGTGTCAATGTGTTATGTCATCACTAACTTTCATTGAAAATTCACTATGTCTCAGCTTCTGTGTTACTGATAGTATATCTTTACCAGTTTATTTGTCATGTTTTGTAACTGATTCTTGAGATGAGATAGAAATGTGACAACATGACTGTTTATATAGTTGGACATCCTTGAGCAATATGTATGGCTATTTCAGAGTGTTCAAAAAACGGTGAAGTCTCTCCAATTTTGACAGTGGAAAAATAACAGTTTATAACCTCAACTCAAAGCATCTGAAAGACTATAGTGGTCTTGCTGGGGAAGTGTTTCTGACTGTTCTTCTGAAACGACACGAAAAACAGCTTGGTGGAAGCGGTCCTGTGGTGGATAGGTTGCTGAATCCTGCTCTATCGGTGGACTGGTTCTGACTGGGCTTCTGAACTGAGATCAAAAAAGATCTTGCAGAAGCTAATAAAGGAAGGCATAAGAAGGACCAGGCTGAGCAAGCTGAGTGCTGATCTAGAATTTACGCCACATCAATCTGGTAAATTGATTTATCTGTAGATCAAACGTACGCAATATTGCTGCCGATGGAAGGTGGGGGTAATCTACGCCTTTTCAGCCTGAAGCTGGAAAGGGGCTGTACCCCCATTTATGCCTTATTGTCACCTTAGTGGTTGGTCATATTTCATTATCGTCATTATGGGTGTTGTAAATCCCTGCTGTTATGGTCCGTATGCTATGCCAAGACATTTTATGAATATGGGATAAGTCAGTCTTTAGTGCGCATTGAGAATATTAAAAATGTTGAACGACAAATTCAGGTGGTTCTTTATTCTTTGACACCATGGTTCCAAAATTCTTTCTAATATAACTCAGAAGATGTTTTCATCCTTTGGCTTGCTGAGAAAGTAGAGCTATCACAACAGAAGAGGTTGATTAGCCTTATTCCCAGTATATATCCTCTTAGAAATGCAGAAGAAGTTCTTACGGTTAAACACTAATTGACTATCAACTAGGTTTCAATTTGAACATATTTTCTGCCAATCTTGTCCCTGCAATGTGAACTGTTGTCTTCTTCTACAATCATTAAATGCAACTGAAGCAATTGAAGTGGTAGATATCAGTTGATCTTAAGAGATGGGGGCTTAGGTCATTTATCATTTTACAGTTGATGCATATTTCATAACTTATATATATGTTATCATTTCTTTCCGAGTAATTCATCCAGGTCCTCTTTTGCTTGCTTGAAACACCAGCAATTAAGCATTTTCTATTGTCCTTATGTTGACAAAAAAAGCATAATGCTCATGAAAAAGTGATGGGCATCACTGGTTCAATTCATCCAGCGTTGTCCTTATATTTCCCCCTTTGTTGTAAACAAACCACCCGATACAGTTACATTTCCTGAGAAAGGTGGATAATTGCAGATTCTACAGAATATTACTAAATAATGTTTTATTTCTTTTTAGGAACTTCATTTTGAGTGTTGATAACCCGTGGCTTCTGTTGAGTGGTTTCAAGTGATTTTTGTGTACCAACTTGTTATTTTATGTTTCTGTTCCATATTTTCTTAACATGCTTCCTGATGCCACGATCAGTCATGTTTATATCAGCAATATAACAAGTCATTGTCTTCCTTGCAAAAAGGCATACAAGACACAGCCAAAAGTTATACATACTCGCTAGCTGTATAGGAGAGCATAGGCAGCAGTAAACCGGCTTCAGATGTCTTAGCAGTGTGTGGAAGAATTGATGGCAGTATTCACCAACATTGAATACAAACAGCAAAGAGGTATAGCCAATACACAAAGGCAGCTTCTTATGTAGTTAGCTCAGAGATAAATTATTCTGATATTTCTTTTTGCAAAATTAATTGTCTGTAACATAACTCTCGTGCATATACGTATATATGCATGTACAGCCTATATAATTTAGGCATTATAGCTGGTGTTGTTTGCATGTTTTCCTGAATTTTGCAGAAAGACTTGAGGTTATTTGTGCAGAACTAGCTTACTAATTTCTTTCAGTATTGACACACTCTAAATGTTGCATCAAGAAGCTCTTTTGCTGCTTGAAAGCTCTGGAAGTTACAGCCTATCCATTAGTTATGCAAAAAGAGAAGACCAGTTCACTGTGAAAAATGTATTTTGTGACTATTGACTACTGATGAAGTGCCATCATCATACATTTGAATGCGAGACATCTATCTGAAGGCTGTTTGATTAGTCGTGATCGTGAGAAGGCCATTTGGAAGGCCATTTGATTCATCATAACTCCTTTTGCTTGCTTGTCACCATCAAGCAAGGTTAGTCTCCTTCATCAAATTAACATTGAAAGTATTGGTATGATCATGAAAAATCATCGTTATAATGACTCGGAGAGTGCCATTTTCACAGTGCAACAGTCCACTCTTTTTGCATAGCAAATTTACAGACTGTAAGCATAGCCACAGTTCGTGAGAAGAGTAGCTTTGTTTCAAACATGTGAAAAAAGTGATAGGAGTGATTGGTTCAATTCAAAGTCAAATTTCAAGTTCAACATATTTGCACGCTTGCTCGGTCCTGGATCTCTATTTATAGCAAAGAGAATGTTTGTCAGACAAGTGAGGATCAGTGTAATCAGGTATAATGTGGTGTGACCCAAGGGGAAGTATTTGTCACGCAATGGTACTTCAGGGGTCTGGATCTGATTTGCTTTCATTCTATGGAGTGTGCTTGGGGCCTGTTGCAGAGGGAGCAGTCAATATCTGGAGGGCTAGAGGGCATACAGGGTGTCACCAGGACGTCCTTATATAAGTCCTTATATAATGTTCTTATTTTTTTTACTGACACCCAGCCACAACGGAATGTATGATGCGAACAGGTTTTCGACTCCTTATTCCGGCAGTTCTGATGAAATGTTTTTGCCAGTAACTATGGAAGGAAGTAGTGAGCAAGACTGTAACTACTTTTTAAAAACCTTCAATGAAGTTGTAACAAATGCCGGAGGAAACATATCTGTGTTCCGAAGGCCCAGAGTCCTACAGCCTTGCCTATTTTAAAAATGAGAAAAATGTACACTACTGAGAAAAATGTATACTGCTGAGGAGTCAAATTTCCCATTCAATGTTTTCTCAACTCTTGGGACATTTTTAGGCATCTATGACTCTATGAAGCAGCCCTATGTGAAACCTCTTGTTACAATACAATTCTAAAATGTCCAGATAATCTTAGGGAAATGACAACTCATCATCACATATTATTTTAAAATTTATAACAATTATTTTACCGTAAACCATGCATACATTTATACATCTGTATATATGGTCTTGTTGCAATTGCAGTGATTGAGCTTAGAAGATTGTGCTTATCAATCACTGGCAGCAACTAGTCAATCAATTGAAGGACAATTTGAGAACGCACAAGTTACTTCATATGGTGAACTGTTAAAAGTGTATAACTCAAATTTAAAGTTGTTTGTTAAGAAGGATGCACTGCTTGTCTTGCCAAAAGATGAGGAGCCAAATTCAGTGAAAGATGCAAGATATGGAGCTGCACAGCCAAAGTAGGCCTAATGCATTCTCACTCATCCTATTTGAGAGCATTTGGTGCAATAAACCATGCAATCTCAGTGTACTACAATGGTATAGAGTAGTTTAGGGTATGAAAGACCCCCGAGTGTTGAATTTATAACAACTATTTCTGGTGCTTTTTCTTATAGATGACATGGAAACGAGAGGCTTTTTAAAAGGCAATGTCACAATCTTGTAGGACAAAAACCAAAATAACACAGTCAGCCCAGACAAAAAGGGAAAGGGTCAGAAAAGTAAAGAGGAAGGCTTAAGAAAGAGGGCAGAAGCCTGACAACTGGTTTCAATGCTGAATATTTGTGAAAATAAAGAAGAGAAAATTTTTCATCTTACATGGTGGTGGTGAAAGAAGTCCTTTTGCGCGTTTTTTTTATTTTACAAAAATGTCCTTAACTCCAATACTAGGAACAAATATGGGAGATGCTTTGCTAGATATCAATTAGTAAGGATAACATTTTCTATGATGCTAACTCATAAGCATTACTGTTGCCAAATAGCAAGTTGGATGGATAGTCTTGACAATTGGCATGTTGTGCCAAAACTTTTGAAAAGTGGTATTTCAGAAACTGTTGTTTTTGCAGAGTAGACATGTTGCTGCTTTTTGACATGTTTTCTTGCATTTGGCTTGTTGATGCAGGGCAAGCCTGTTTATTTCTTTTTATCATTTCTCTCTGAAAATTCCATCCCTGCGGCCTGCGCTCTTTTGCTTGCTTGAAAGCACCGGAAATTAAAACATTGTCTCATTTTGATGAGGAAAGTAGCTTTGTTCCCACTTTGTGAAAAAGTGACACATGTAATTGGTTCAATTCAGCTGTTGCAGCGTTGCTGTCTCTCGAAGTGCTTCTATTGTAAACACACCTTCAATCTTGGTAACACTTACTGTCTAGGGTGAGTAAATATAGAACTTGCAGAAAAACAAATTATTTTTTCCTGGTAATTCCAAAATTTGTGTGATCATCAAATTTTCAATGAGTGTGTTACAGTATGTGATGGGGACTGTGCTGTGCTTTCTGTGTGATGATAGGGCATCCTCCAATGTTATTGGATTGTCGGTTAGCGGAATTTCGTTAGGCCCACATAAGAATGGGCCTAATGCTTTCATTCGCAGATGTCTGTCTGCCTGTCCTTCTGTCTGCCTGACTGTAAACACAGTTGAGGAAAAACCGATTAACGCTTTTTGAAATCTAATGAAACTCCATAGGATTTTTTGCAAGCACAGCAAAGAAGAACTGATTCGATTTTGGTGACGATCTGTTTTGCAGATACGGCACAATTGAAAAAATGTTTTTGCAGCTTTTGGTGCAGATTGCAAGAAAAACCAAACAAGAATGAGACATGCTGCTTTTTCTAAGATACTTTGACAGTTTTTACTCTTTAAGGCAAAATGGAGTATCATTGAGATTTCTCGAATACTTTCTGAAATGCGTTTTTAAAAAATTTGACGTCCCTAAAATTTACCACCCATTTTATGAAAAACTAGAAAGAATGTCATAGGAAGCTTAAAGTTATTATTAATACGTATTATCCCATGTCTAGGCACATTTTCTCCCTGATACTGTGTTTTTTCCTGGGCCAATACAGCAGGGAAAAAGTCTGTATCAGGGAGAAAAACCAGTATATGGTCAGCTGACCAGTATTTGCCAGGGAGTATACTGACTTTAGATTCATTAACCAATCACAGTGCAGCATTGTGACACGCCCACTTTCAGCTCAGCCAGACAAGCCAATAATCCGCCACTTCACCACTCCACCACTGTGCACAGAGTTGTCTGTGTTTTCATTGTTGGGATTAGACTTCTTGGAGCGTGGTAACATTGTGTAATTTAATTAAAGCAACTAGAGTCACCAATTTGAATAAAAAATGTGCAGATAGAGTTAATTTAAAAATGAAACAAGGGCTCTTTTACAGTATTATTTTTAAAACTTAATTCTGAAAACACGCAGTTCTGTTGTTTGGAAATGTATAATATACTTTAATTTATCAATTTCTGATATTTTATTGAAAGTTGAATTTTACATAGAATCGGTAATAAATATTAGGCTGATTTTTAAAATACAATTTTAATGTCATGGTAAAAACAGTAGGCAGTTCAGCAGCACTTTATTTTTCATAATACTCAATCATAAGGCTATAAAAAGCTATACATAATGCAATCAGCAATCTACTTCTCAACCTGCCATCCTGTTTTGAATATTAATGCTAACAGTTTAGATAGATAGATAGATAGATAGATAGATAGATAGACAGATAGACAGATAGATAGATAGATAGACAGATAGACAGATAGATAGACAGATAGACAGATAGATAGATAGACAGATAGACAGATAGATAGATAGAATATAATATATAGGCTATGGAGTTGCTATATAACATGTATAAGTCACAGGCTGGTTCACGGCATTTTGAAAGACAATGGATGACTGTTTATCTTGCAGTGGTACTAATTTCAATTAAATAGCAAAATGTGCCTAGACATGGGATAAGAAGGTCATACCATGGGTAGGTGCAGTACATCCCAGTATACTCCCCTCGACCCCAGTATATTCCCTCGCCCCTTCGGGTCTCAGGAATATAGTGGGGTCTCGGGGAGTATACTAGGGATGTATTGCACCTACCCATGATATAACCTCATAATATCCCCCTTAGTTGTAGACTGCTTGGGCAATCGGTCTCAGCGCTGCTGGCCCACAAAAACGCAATTTAGAATTTGTTATATCTTGGTTTCTATTTTAGCAATGTAATTGGTAATACAGGGAAGCTTCATGTTTACAGAATAATGTAAGATGTCAGTCATCTATTAAATAAAACTCCAAGCCCCCCCCCCACTTGACACCTGTAATGATGGGTGTTGGAGTCATACAAATTGATGATATTACCCTGATACTATTGAAAGGGTCATATTTTGTATGACACAACAACATATAAACGCGATGGCCATGTACAGGCCAACGGTCTGCTGTTTTTTCCACCTGTACAAAAGCCTTCTTTTTGGCCCGTTGCTTAGGATTTTCCAAAGAAGCTAAATATATTACTGGCTATTTCTGACTGGGATGAGTTTTCTTTGGCTTGCTTTTATTAAGACATCTGGGTGATAAAATGTCTAATCTTGACTTGCTTGTTTGTCTGGCTTCAACAGTGGGATGACATCTCATTTCAATGCATGATCACTTCACAGAGTTATAAATAGGTATGCCAAATATCAGTTAATGCTCGCTCTTTTTCCAATGCCTCTGAACATAAGTTAGACATTCAACTGACAGGCTTGTCCGATTCTAGGGTTTTGTGATCTTTAGGGTATTTTAAAAATAAATATAAGCAAACATTGTATTGTATTGTATTCTATATACTATCAGTCATGCACTGCAATGCAGGCGCAAAATTCGTGGTGAGCCTTCCACAATGATACAGCTCAGGGCAGCCATAGTACAGTGCCCATGGGCAGTGACAAGGGGAACATTGCCCAAGGTTCCCATGCTTTAGCATTCTCAAGTGTTGGTGACCGGCGTATGATGATGATTGATGAGAAGACTGTGAGTCTGGTACATACCCTATTAATTCATACATTCATATACTGTGTTTCAGTGTGGCAGGTTGGAAGCCATATCTCAATCTCCATCATGCAGTTTACATTGCATTGGGTAATGTCAGTCATAGGCTTCCATGAAGATGGATGGCTGGGAGTGATTATGCTCAATTGACAGTATTGACTGGAAAGCACTTTGCTCAAATCTGAGTTAGCCATTCTGCAGTACTTTTGGTTGCCAATTCCATGTAGAAGGAGAATGTGCTCTCAAACTGGTGAATTGCAGTAAGAAAACAGGACTTTTAAAGATTACCATTTAGATAATATTAATCTCAATAACTTTTTCTCATCTCACGAAGTGAGACTGACTGAAAACAGTCTGCTATTCAAGCAGGCGAGCGAGCGAGGCTGCAGACTGACAAAATTCAAGTCAAATTGGGTATCGAATTGGAATATAGGGCACCAGAACTGCTGTCAGGTCCGCGCCCGGCAGAACTCAGCAGAACTCAGCAGAGCTGAACTGAGGTGCTTCCAAAATGCATGCATGCACAGATGTGAAATGAAGCACCAGGAGTGAAATGCTGTAGCCGGCCACTCTAAAAAAAACAGCCTCCAAAAACCCTGTTTGGTATTTGAGCTTGTCCCGCATATTAAACCAGCTAGGGTTTGTGGAAATACCAAATTGTTTGGTTTTTAAAAAAACCAACTAAAACTTGTTTCTTCATAAACCAAACAGACAGGGGCTGTTGGATATCTGAGATATCAGTAGTGGTAGTACGTTATATCACATAATTAATCCATGGCTGATGGCTAGCCTGACTGGCCTATCAGGTGTGGATGCATGGATGGATGATTGAGGCTTTACTATAAGTATTTATGCACTTGGTAGGCTAATTAGGACAGGAGGACACAGAAATCAGCGATGCATGATTGAAACAGTGGTCCAGCATAGGCCGTATGTAGTGCGGAAATACAGGATGTATTTTTATTTTTTACAAGATGATTTTAATTTTTCTATCTGTAGGGGGGGGGAAGGATATTTGTGGGGGGAGGGAGGTGCTTTGATTTTTTTTATATCTGCAAAGAGAAAAGACAAATTGCAATTGTGAAAACAGAACAGTCACAGAGTGTAATAAAGAAACACAGGGCAGAGAAAGTTAAGCTACGCACCCAGCAAGCACTTGAGATAGCTCTAAAAAATCAGTAGACTTTTCTTCCTTGTTGTACAAAGCAGTCTAAAGTTCATTTACGGACTACCAAGATAACAAAATGTATACTTACCTCACAGAGAAATGCCACTGCAAAGCTATATTACCAATAGGACATTCCCAGATCAGTTGCCTGTGATTGTCTGAAGTTTGGTCTTGAATCATTCTCATGTTGGAGTTTTTGCATGTAATGATACTTATACGAAATGTTTAGCCTACTTAATCTTCCACATGTTAAAAGATGTTCATTGATGATTTCTTGCAAATGGTGTATATACAATTTTGTAACGCAATTATCTAATCAACATGCCCGTGCATCAAACATGGTCTTTTATAATTACAAAGTTACAAACTAAATTTGAATACCATAGTTATAGATGGCACCACTCGGCTCACCATTGCTCATTCATTATTCTTTGACAAACATGAGACTCAATCTACTTTTAAAGTCAACTGTGATGTGAAAGCTGGGACAAAAAACACATTTTGAGATAATGCACTGTTTGTTTGTTACTATACAGCTTAGTTATGCTTTCAGTGTTGATAGGCTCAATGATTCCATGCTTTGTATTTATTAATCACTTTTTCCTTGTTCAATATTTGAACTTCTGTTTGCCAAATGCATGCCAGTATAGATGGCGTTACATGTGGTACAGAAGGCTTTGTTCTCTGAGGAGCTGAACTGTCTCAGCAAGCACAGCATCGAAGTTGTCTATGAGGTCCATGAAGTTCCTTTTACATCGAAACTAGTACTAGGTTATTAAATATCACGAGATATATTAATAAAAGCCATTGTCCCTAAGCAAATTGTTTGTGCATGGTAATCTGGTTAATCATCCAGAAATGTTGTCATATCGACACATGGACCAATATTTATATTTTACTCCTACAAGTGGTCTTGGTTTTTTGAAAAACCATTTTACCTGAGGAGGAGACCAATTCCAAAGACAAAAACCAAAAATGACCTGATAAACCAAATTTCAATGCAAAAACCACCATGGTTGTCTCATAAAACCGCTTGATATTTAAAAAAACCACTTTTGTCCTAATTTTTTTAGAGTGCCTGATAGTGACATGCACTTCAGCAAATGTGGCAGCATGCTTCAAATCTAAAGTATAGCCAATTCAAACTGTACACCTTTTCCTTAAGCTGTTAATGCACTGCGCTCTGTCTCGTCATTCTTGTATTTATTATCAATAAAATAAAAAGACTGCAATATGTCTCTGTAGGAGACTGCCATTAAAAAAACAAAAGAAGGCCTAATTCATTCTAAAAAAATGTGTTTATTATGCGAGACGAATACTGTAAATATATATATATCATTATTTTATTGTTTAAAATGCATTTAAAATATATATATAAATGTATATTTTGTGTTTTGGAAGTGGACAACAGCTGTTTAATTATGTAAGCTTCGTAACTTTTTGGCTTCCGTGCTCATATATGCCTATATTAATAGTGTATCATATCTGAGAGGTTAATTGAATGGCTGTAACGGTAACCCAATAACAAATTCATGAATTTAGTAATTACTCATTGATGAGTCAACGTGAGATTTCAAATGGGAATCCCGATGCACTTTTTGACTGAACCTTTTGCTGCAAACAGAACATCCAAATGGCTTCTCCCCAGTGTGTGTTCTTGAATGCCGAGTGAGGCTTGATTCCTGGTTGAACTTCATTCCACAGAAAGAACATCCATACGGCTTCTCTCCACTGTGTATCCGTGTGTGTACCTTGAGATTGCGAGCCAGGCTGAATCTTTTGCCACACATAGAACATCCGTATGGTTTCTCTCCACTGTGAGTTAAGATGTGCTGTTTGAGGTTTCCGCTGTTGCTGAATGCTCGATCGCATGTAGGACACTGATGTGGCTTCACACCACTATGTACTTTCATGTGAGTCGTGAGGTTAGCTTTTCCTCTGAACTTTTTCCCACATACGGAACATCCAAATGGTCTCTCCCCATTATGCATTCTCACATGATATTCGAAGAGTCGTTTTTCTGTGAATTGCTTACCACAAGTCAAACATTCAAATGATTTTTCCCCAGTATGAGTTTTGAAGTGGTAATCCTAGCCCTGGACCCCTGGGACAGGGGTCATGAATCGTCCCATTGGAAAATCATGAGATTTGAAGAGCATGGCTTGGGAGAAATACATTTTAGCACTTTATCCATGTGTTTTATTCTAATTTTTTGACATATTCTGATAATTCACATTTTTTGCTACTGACTGCACCTTATTGCAACTTTGATAGTGACTGTGATAAGCCTGAAATCTTCCTCTAAACCTCAGAAAGTGATTTTTTATCTTATACATTGAGAAAATTGCCACTCCTGATTGGTCCAGAGAGAGTGATGTCATAACAAACACTTATGATGTCATAGGTGCTGTTGGTGACGTCACAATGGTAACATCTCACATCAAAATGAGGCTGATTGCTGTCTCTCACAATTTTTTGATATTTGCTTTATTTAACATCAATATTTACCAAGCCAATATTTGTCTGAATGCATTGAAAAGTGGTGCCGTCAGCAGTAAAATATGTAGGCTACCCAAATCCAAAATTTCATCAGATTTGGATAAGAATTGTTTAATCTAGACCAATTCTCCCGATACCATGTCAAAATCTCAAGATTTTGAATGGGACGACCCATGACCCATGCTACGCATGGGTCCCAGGGCTATGGTAATCCAGAGTTCTTTTTTCAGTGAAGCGTCTTCCACAAACAGAACATTTATGAGGTTTTTCTCCCCTGTGGATTTGCAAATGCTTGTCACGATTTCCTTTATTAGCGAACTTTTTACCACAAAATGAACATTCATACGGTTGTTCCCCACTGTGGGTTCTCATATGAACGGCCACGCTTTGTTTTTGACTGAAATGTTGGCCACATAAAGCACACGCGTATGGCTTCTCTCCACTGTGTGTTCTCATGTGTACAACAAGTTCGCTTTTGCGGGCAAAGAATTTACTACATTCAGAACATCCAAAAGGCTTCTCTCCACTGTGATACCTTAAGTGAGTTTGGAGGTTGTGTTCGGTTCTGAATGTTTTACCACAAACAGAACATCCGAATGGCTTCTCTCCACTGTGTGTTTTCAAGTGCAGCTTCAGTTTTGTGTTGTTTGCAAACATCTTGTTACATTCCTTGCATTGATATGTTTCATTGTGACGTTCCAGGTGATTCTGAAGGTTTTTGTTGGTGCAAAATGTTCTACTACAAAGAGAACATCCAAATAACTTCTCTCCATGTGCTCTCACGTGATTGGTCAGGCTAATTCCGCGTGCAAAGGTTTTACCACAAACATTGCATGCGAACGCTGCGTTTTCACTGTGACATTTCAGGTGATTCTGAAGGGTTTTGAAAGTGCTGAATGCTTCACCACATACGGAACATCCATACGGCTTATCTCCACAGTGTGGACTTGTTTCTTTACCCAAGGTTCCGCCCTTGTCGTCACAATATCCAATTAGATTTTTAGAAGATTCCCAACCTGGCAGGCAATGGAAATGTTTGCTGCTAATCTTGGTTTCTTCATCCTTGACAGACCAAGGTTCTTGCTCAAGACTCAACCTCTCTTTACATTCATCCATGCTTGTTTCGTTGTAGTGACTGAAAGAAAAAAACAAACAATTTTTAATTAGTTATGAGAAAAATGTGAATTGGTCAGTTTTTGTCCCTCTCCCTTTGGCCAACTCTCCTTAACTCTCCTTTTTGATGATTTTGCAACAAATAGCTTGACAATTAAATTTGTTCTTTAAAACATGTCCTGTAGATAAATAAATTACTCATTGCGAAATGATTATTGAGCATGCATGGGTTGTCTCTGTTGAGACAAACTGGATGACATGTAACCGCATAAGAAAGGCAGTAAAACTGATCTAGATTTTTATTTCATTCACTCAATGAGTGAATCACTCATTGTACATGATGTTACATCAGAATAGTCTCTTATCGTGTTTCTGGAACTTCTACGGTGTTTCAAAAATTTCCAAAAAGGATAAGGTTGTGTAAGTCAGAGGTCGATGTGTCCTGTTGAAAGCATGTATTGTAGAGTATTGGGCAAACTATGAAGATGCCATTTTGCCTAAATGAAAATTCTCTGAATGATTCCGATTGATACAATTTGATGGATGTTGTCTAAAATCAGTTTTTACACCTTATACTTTCCATTGGACCATGGTATGATCATAAGGATAAGGATATCTTTATTATAGTGACAAGTTACATTTTACAGACACAGAGAGGAGTATAAAAAATCACCCAGCCCCAATGGGCTTATTTGTCACTTTAAATAATTTAAATTGAAAATACATGCATAGGTGGCAGCGTAAATAATCATAAATATGGTAAAATGCAATGGGAGGAGCATTTGACTACTTTTTTGTTACAGAAATAAAAATAATTGAATTGGTGCATAAAGTGCTGGCTTAAGTGATTTATGTTATTCAAACGGCTTGGATAACTTTTCCACTGACAACAGATATACATTTAGATGCAATTCCATCCCGAATAAGACGATAATTTCAGAAATTTACTGATTCTGAATATCAGTGCCAAACATATTGGTGGGCATACATTTTTAATTAAACTTTTGTCTTCATGTGTTTTGATCTTGTTTTCAAATAAATCAGGTGCTCAACCAAAACATTTTGTAATGTTATGTTACATCATCGCATATTTCATGATTAGCTTTATTACATTGACAAATTACGATGTCTAAATTTCATTTGAGAATACATCCAAATAACATATTTTTGTTCAACTGTTCATTAAGACACATAATTCTTGAAAGTTCAGAACAAAAGCTCCATTTAATAGTGTCCCAGCATCAATTCCTTCCTTCTGGAGACTAACATGACAGTCACAAAGGAATAATTTATGCTAATATTTCAGTATTTGACAATTAAAATAAAAATTCCCATAAGTTTTTTGAGGACAAAAAATGCTGGAGCCTCCAATCCAAGATTCACTGGCTAACTGGCATATCCATATCACAGCATAAAATCATTTAGAAAAAGCCAGACCTGTTCAGAAGATGTCTAATGAAACGATAAAGTAACACTAAAGCATTCCATCGCATTTCTTCTTTAACTTTTTGGTGCACTGTATAAATTGGTAGCAAAAAAATAGCTTCAGAGCATATGAATGTTATGCATGTGGGAAAATATATTGCATATCATGAGAGCTAGAGCACATCACAGAAAATTGTGCAAAAGTGCATCAACATATACATGGGTTAGGCCTATACGTGGAATCGTGGATAAATTGACATTTGTATTTTCTATAACTGCATTTGCATTAAACAAAAAAGGACCTTAGTTCTCAAAGTTCAAACAATAGACTCACTTATTTGGCAGTCAAATTTTCACTAATCTTACCTGTCTGGTCTATGTCTTGAAATTTCCGTCTTTGTATACTCAATAGCCCTTTCAAAAAAGTCATTCAATGCAGTAGTTTTTGCTGTAGGCTGCTGAATTCATAATTCATTTGTCTTGTTCTTCTCTTTCATATGTATCTTTTTGCGTTGTACAGGCCCCTGTTATATCTGGCAAATTTTCCAGCTCCAAATGTACATATACCAATGAACTGAATGGCTGTGGTGTCATCATTCACTCTTATGTCAGAAATGCTCAGTGGTCAAACTTTCTCAGTTGAACATAGTTCACACTTTATATTTGTCACGGTGCAAATGCCATTAAAGTGGCAGACAGGAAAGCTGACAAATGATCACCAAGTGAAATGTGAATAGATGCACAATCTATGGCAGGTTGACTAATTGGCAGTAATTGCCCAATTGCAATTAGAATAGACACTATATGAACGCATACGGAGTGACGCATTGCTTTATTGCAATTAGACCCAATGCTTGGCAACTTGGCAAGATGAGTAATGGGACTAAAACAAACACCATTAATTTTGGTATCACAACACCTTAGATCTTAGGACACCTGATGCCACCTATGCAGCATAATGCAATGTGGGTAATTTACATGAAAAGTGAAATTTGAAATGTGTTTCTTTTGAGCCCTTTTGATCCTCCTTCTTGTAAGCCTACCTGCTTTGTAGTGGGAAGTGCCAAAGACCATTTGAAATGGTAAAAGCGTATTACCAAAATTAGTCAATGTTGGAAATTCATTCTAACTCAGTTCTTGGAAGCTTTAGCCATTGTATGTAAGAAATAACATGTAGGCATTATGGCTGCTTAGATAAAATAGGTTGTAGTCACATTTTCCCAAAATCATTAAAAAGAACACAATTTATTTATTATAAAATTATACACAATTACACATGTAACTGCTATTTGCACATTTTCTAGAATTTTGCACGAAGAATTCAGGTTATTGATGTAGAACTACCTTATTAATTTCTTTCCAGTATTTTTACTCCAAATATTTCATCCAGATGCTCTTTTGCTTGAAAGCAGCGGAAATTAAACCATCTCATTTGATGTGGAAAGTAGCTTTGTAAACGCTGTGTGAAGAAAGTAATGGCCCTAATTGGTTCAACTGATGCTGTGGTTACAATTTCCTGTTATTGTAAACAAACCATCCTTCACAGTTACACATTGAACTCTTAATATTTGTGAATGACCTATGATCTATGTTGTTGATTCTCTTGACTTTTATGTGATGACTTAATGAAAAAAGTCCATTTAATGTCGGAATAGTAACTGCATGTACAATAGTAACTGTTCCCATGAAGGCTTCGAATGCGAGATTTTATCCATTTGAGTGCAACCTTATACTGCACAGCCCTGGATCTCTATTTATGGCAAAGGGATGGTTTGTCAGACTAGTGTGGATTGGTGTAATCAGATGTAATTCGGTGTGACCCAAGGGGAAGTATTTGTCACGCAATGGTACTTCAGGGGTTATGAGTCTGATTTGCTTGCACTGTGTTGAGTGTGCTTGGGGCCTGTTGCAGAGGGAGCAGTCCACAAATAGAGGGCAATTTTCGGTGTCACCAGGACGTCCTTATATTATGTTCAATATATGACAACCAGGCACAGCAAAATGTATGATGCAAACAGGTTTTCAAATCTACTTCTGCAGTTCTGACGACATGTTTTTGCAAATAATTTGAAAGGAAATAGCAAGCTTGATGGTTACTTATTCTTTTTAGTCTTAAATGAAGTTGTAATGACTGCCAGTGGTAACCTTTCTGTATTATGAAGGCAGAGATTCCTGCTGCCTTCCTTGTTTTAAAATCGGGAAATGTAAACTGCTGAGGAATCAACTTCCCCAGGCAGTGTTTGTTTTCTCACTTCTTGGAAATTTGTTAGAGCATCTATGAAGCAGAACCCTCTGTTTACACTAGGTTTGTAATTAAAAAAATGTCCACATAATCTTGGGGAGATGACAACTCACTCTCACACATTTAATTATTTTGGCAAAAACCATCAATACATACATCTCTACATGTTGCAATTGAGCTGGGAAAATTGAGCTTATCAATTGTTGGCAGCACAAAGTCAATTAATTGAAGGAAAATTTGGATCAAACCAATTGCTTCATTGAATGACCTGTTACATGGTTAAAAATATATTACTCGCTATTTCAAGTTCTTTGATAAGAAGGAGGCAACATTGTCTTGCCAAAAGACGAGGAGCTAAATTCACTGAAAGATGCAAGATGTGAAGCTATACAGCCCAAGTTATGCATTCTCACTTGTCCTATACGAGAGCATTGGGTGCAATAAACCATGCAACTTCAGTGTAATGCTATGGTATGGGGTCAACTAGTTCGGGGCAAGAAGCCCCCACAAGTTGAAAGACCCCCCAGTGTTGAACTAATAACTACCATTTCTGGTGCCTTTTCACGTGAATGATATGGAAACTAGGCGCTTCTATAAGGCGATGTCACTATTTTGCACCGCAAAATGTACCAAAACACAGAAAGGGGAAAAGCTCAGTAAAGAGTAAGTCTTAAAAAAGAGAGCAGAAGCTCAAAAGCGACCCAGAGGATCTACCCTAGACAAATCTCTCAATCATCGCATATTATCATTTGATTTTGCGTCAGAGCGTCACAGCCAATCAGCGTGCAGTATTTCCCTCCACTTCGAAAGTTTACCGCCAATTTGCAAAGCAACTATTCACTCCCCAGAGACGTACTATACATCATTTTAAAGGTCTCAGAGAGATCTATCTAGCCATATGAGAAACACCCATGTAATGTTTACGGAAGTGTCCGAATCAGCGAAATCGGCCTCATTTGCATAACATGTGTGAAGGCCTGTTCATTGGCCATCTTTGGGGGTGTGTCTGATCTATTCACTGAAGGCTTTGCTGAAGTGTCAAAAGCGAGTTTTGATGCTGAATGTTCTTGCTCCTGCTTGATGGTAGTGTACAAAGCCCTTTTGTACATTATTTTTACAATATTGTATTTAATTTCAATATTTCAATATATCAACAGTAACTGTTGTATGAATACTTGTAAGCCAACTCCATAAATGACTATTTCGGTCAGATGAATCATTTTACGGCCGTAAGAACAGTCATTAAATGGCGGTAGAGTGTGTAAGTGGCAATGGGTTCCAGCTGGGAATTTGAATAATTTCAGTTTTAGTTTGGATAAAATCGGACAATTGCAATCAAAATGTCATGAATTCATTTTGCAGTTGCTTTTCATCTGTAACAATATCTGACCATCTAGCCTGAGTCATTGGAGAACATAACAACTGACACACCACATATATCTTACTATGCATTTTTGCTTTGAAATGTTTACAACTTGACAAATAATGACAGAAAATGGCCCATATACATTGATACAAGAAAGGCCAGACTTAATTCATTCTTTTTCTAAAGATTTTTTTTTGTTTATGGTGCTATTGTAATACATAATCAATTAATCATTACTGTTGCCAGATAACAAATGGAATGGACCCTCATGACTTGTGCCAAAACTTTGGAATGTCGTATTTCAGAAACTGTTGTAATTGCAGAGTAAACATGTTGCTGCTTTTGACACGTCTCTCAGCATTTGGCTTGTTGATTTAGAGGGCAAGCTTGTTTTTTTTTCTTTTTATCATTTCTCTCTGAACATTCCATCCCTTTGCTCTTTTGCTTGCTTGAAAGCATCGGAAATTAAAACATTGTCTCATTTAGATGAGGAAAGTAGCTTTGTTCCCACTTTGTGAAAAAGTGACACATGTAATTGGTTCAATTCAACTGCATGGTGTTTTCTCTCAAAGTTCTGTTAATGTAAACCGACTTTCCATCTTGCTATCACTCACTTTGTTGGGTGGGTAACTCTAGAACCTGCATAAAAAACAAATTAGTTTTTCCTGGAAATTTCGAATTTTGTGTGATCATCGAATTTTAACTGAGTGTGTGACGTGGGAGTGTTGTGCTTTCTTCATGATGATAGGGCATCTTCCTATGTTTTTGGATAAGTGGTCAGCAGAATTTTGTTAGGCCTGTCGCAGATGTCTGTCAGGTTGTATGTCTGTCTGTCAACATGATTGTGGAATAACTGCTGCACGCTTTCAAATGAAACTGTCCAAATTTTACAAGCTTCACAACAAAGAATTGACTCGATTTTGGAAGACCCGTTCTGCGAATACGGCACAATTAAAAAATATATTTTAAAAACTTTTCACTGTATTTTGCTTAAACTCGACAATAGTGCATTAGTGGACAAGAAATTCGCTGCCTTTTTCCTGTTCAGAAGTCTTCATATTCCGCTCTGTGCTTGTGATTATCCAGAGAAACTAAGGCTATTATTGGCTATTTCTGACAGCCTAAAGCAGATGATTTTTCTTTGGCTTGCTTATTATTAAGATATCCAGGTGATAAAAATGGCTTATCTTGACTTGTTCGTTTGTCTGGCTTCGACTGTGGGAGAAGGTGTAATGACATCTTTTTTCAGTGCATGATCACATATGCATATGGTTATAAATAGATACGTGTAATATTTAAAATGTCCACTCTCTTTCGAAGTCTTTTTCCAATGCCTCTGAATATAAAATTAATGAGACACTGAAGTCTCACCCGCTTCTAGGATTTTGTGATATTGAGGGTTATTATCGTTTTCATAGATGTGTGTTTTTCCAGTTTGTACTTCGCTTTACCTCAAAACTGTGATGTCACAGATTTAGTTGCATAACTTTGTTTATTACAAGCACACATTTCAAGAAACTGACTCAATGCATAGACACATGGATTATATATAATTAGCTTGCTATGTTTAGTCTTAATACCTGCACTGGTTGATAGATGCTTCAATGAAATGTAACTGAAACAAACAGATTGCTTATCCTCAAAGGAGAGTTGCACTTCTGGCCAAAATTTTGGAAACAATGAGCCGTTCACCACTGCCTTAGTGTTGCACAAAATGGTATCTGGTTGTTGGGTTTGTTACTTGATCAAATTGAAATAGACCTAAATAAATTTGAAGTGGATACAGTAAATTTGTGAAAATAGCATTAAATTTCAAAGGTTGCTCTTGTTTTTTTTTTTTTTTTTTTTTTTGTTTTTTTTGTTTTTTTTTTTTGTTTTTTTTTTTTGTTTTTTTTTATTTTTTAATGCGCTCAGACCAGATGTCACTCTTCTCTGTTATATCCTACTCACACCACATTGTTAATGTGTGTTAGAGCATTCTTCTTTTGAGTGTTCTCCTTCTCTCATCCTTTCTACTTTCTTTCTTTTTTACTCCCCTGGGCCTTTGTTCTGAATGAAGTTTGTCTCACTACCCTCTTACCTTATTTCATTGGCATCAACTGTGATCTAGGTTTCCCATGTTTTCTGATTTCAGCCAGAGAAAGTGATTCTCTGGCTTACTAACAGGCAGTTGGGTTTACTGCATCCTTGATCTCTGTATCACTTGCACAATTTAAAGGTATGACCCAATAGA
Organism: Platynereis dumerilii; assembly: GCA_026936325.1. NCBI lineage: Eukaryota > Metazoa > Annelida > Polychaeta > Phyllodocida > Nereididae > Platynereis > Platynereis dumerilii. The sequence continues at coordinate 70,874,036 of JAPTHN010000001.1, read as the reverse complement.
TTCTTCTCGAGTGACAACTAGCTTATCATCATAGCACGCCCTGGGTCTTTGTTTTTTTGTGCTAGTTATTATTATCATAATTTTTTAAATTTTGCAATGATTATATTTACAAAAATTTACACAGGTTACATATATTTGAGAAAATTTCATTTGTATTGTTGTACCCAGGGTTTGTTGTATATTTGTGTTTTCTATTCACTTTTTAAAGTTTTAAACTCCTAGACTTGGTGTATATATTTATTTGTTTGTATGTATTGTATATGTATGTGTCGGCCGTTACAGGTGTACAATGGATTATATATTATTTTAAATATTCCAAGATTAATTTTTGGCCGTGTGTGCATTTGTATTTGTTTGATATGGTGGCAGGTTCTTTGTCTCTTTTTTTTTTTCTTACAGCTGTCTACATGCAATGACCTCTTGCAATATTTGAAGAAGACAAGCGGTCTGAGTTAGTCATTTTGTTAAGGACAATCTTACATAATAGCAAAAATTGCAGTTAGTTATTTTGGGAGGAGGGTGGGGGGTTCTATCTGCCACTTTATTTTAAATGTTTTGGTATAGGTGTTGTTAATTCTTATTTTTGTATACAATTTGATAGGAGTTATTTCTCTTTTTTCCTATTCTCCACTCTACTTAGTAATACATCTAAGTGGGCTTTAACACCATCACTTATGTTTTCATTAACACTTTTTCAAATTTATTTTGCATTTGCTGTTTACTCGGAGTACCCCATTTTCCTATTTGTGACAATGTTAGTTTCACTACTGTATTAACATATGCTAAAGCAATTCTATAATCATTATTTTCACAATTTTCATAATAGAGAGTCTGTGGCTCAAGAATGACATTATATTTTCCTTTTATGTAAGTCAGCAAGCTTTTAGCTCCACTGCATTTGAAGAAACTGTGATCCCTACTTTGCACCAGGTCATAATCACATAATGGACAATTTCCAGATTTGTTCTTATACTTTTTATTGTTAAAATGATTTGAGATGATGGTGTGCATGGTTATTTTGCTTTTATTGTTGAACTGCCTACTGCTCCAATTTATCCATATTTTTTTCCAGTTGTAACTTTTTAGAACCCTTTCTATTTCAAATTGTTTGCATGTATCGTCTGCCAATTTTCTGTATATTTTTCTATAGTCTAAGTTTTCCCATCCTTCCTTTAGTGCTAGCTGTTTTATTATTTGATTTTCTTTCATTTCTTTATCCTGTCTTCCCTTGTTAAAATTACCTCTCCATAATGATTTTCCCAAGAAGTAGTTGATTTCTTGCTTATGAGTTATTTGAAAAATATCCTTCCATGGGTGAGTTATACTGCTATCTGCATACATTATCATCCATTGTAGTTCCTGGGCTCTGCATTTCAATTCTGGGTCAGGCAGCCCAAATCCTCCACCGATTAGCGACCTTTTCATATGAGCATTGGAGTACATGATTGGCCTTGTATCTATTATAAAGTTATTTATTATTTTTGTAACATTGCCTATCTGACTTTTTGTTGGAGATATTATCCTATTTACATATAATAATAATGAAATTGCAAATGCGTTAATTATAGTTACTCGTCCCATCATACTCATCTTTCTGCTTTTCCATTTGTTTAGATTTCCTTTTATCTTTATTCCAATTAATTCCCAGTTTTCTTTTCTTCTTCTTTCTTTTTCGTGATGAAATTTTATACCTAGTATTTTAACAGACTCTTGTTCTAAGGTCTTTTGTTTTTTCCTGTAGTTACCAAATTGCAAAGTTTGGGTTTTTTCTAAGTTGCATCTAGCACCTGTAGCTTTCTCATAAACTTTTATTAAGCCTGAGGCTATTTTTTCTTCTTTTTTATTCTTCAAGAACAAAGTTGTATCATCAGCATAAGCTACTATTTTAATTCTTCTTGCATTGTTAATTTTTATTCCAGTTATTTCTCTGTTGTAATTAATTAACCTTAACAAGGGTTCGGATGCCAGTATGAATAATGTCATACTCAGTGGACAGCCCTGTCTTACTGAACGGGTTACATTTATTGTATTTGTCAAACCAAATTGTGTCTGTATTCGTGTGGTAATTTTCGTATAAGCTAATTTTATGAATCTTGTAAGTATGTCACCAAGGTCTAACTTTTCTAAAATATTGAAGATATATGAATGTTCTATTCTATCAAATGCCTTTTCCAAATCTATACTTTTTAAAATCCCTCCTTCATTATTCTCTAGATCCTCTTCATCTCTTGTTATCAACTCCTCTATTAGCTTCAAATTTTCATAAATAAATCTCCCCTTGATTGCGCATCCTTGTGTTTCTGAGATTACTCCTCCCAGAATACTAAGTAATCTTTCTGATAATATTGAAGGTTGCTCTTGTTTGGGGCAAACAGTTCTTTTGAAAGCAAGAAAGGAAACTGACTACCAATCATGTATATTGTACACTGTGGAAACTACCCATACAATCCCTCTTCCTATTATGACATTTTCTTCTGATCAGATAAGAATATATGCACCCACAGGCAAATTTCTGTAACACTGATCCAATGGCAAGCAAAATTATGTTTCCAAACTTTTGGCCTGCGGTATACAATGACTGACAACAAGTGTCACACAGTGATTTGAAATTGTGCATACGTGTCACTTTTGAAAAACAAATAAAACAGGGTTTGTTTGGGAAACATTGAAACAGAGACTCTTCTGGCAAGGTATATTCAATTGACAGTGTTGACTGAAAAGCACTTCCGGTAATATACCGATACTACAGTATTTTGGCTGCCAATTCCGTGGCAAAGGAAAATGTGCTCTCAAACTTGAGGATTATAGAAAGAAAAGGATTTTTTAAAGTTTTACCATTTAAATAGTATTAGTCTCAATAGCTTTGATTTCTTACCACATGCAGTGGAATGCACTTAAAGAACGAAAAGGGATAAGAATCACCTTTTTGAATTAATGGCTCTGTCACAAACACCGCACCCCATAGTGCCACACACCACATGCACATAAGGTGCTTGGGAATCACCCTCTGTTAAATAACCCTGAAGTTGAAGAGCCCTTTTAAGCTTCTTCAGGCAAGGACGGTTTGCAGAACATTTGGGGCTGCATGGCCAGAACAAATTGCAAGGGGGTTGGGGCTTTTTAGATAGACTTTATTTTAGACTTTATTTTCCGAGGGTAAAAACCTATTAAGTGTGTACACTTATCTTACATAGGGCCCTTTTCTGAGAGTGCACCCTCATCTTTCATTAAATTGATTTTCAATAAGTTCATTTTTCTTACAGTTGTTGTCACAGCCAATATCTACAACTTGTAAAGCACTTGGGGGGCATAATGTACCTGTCAATTAGGCTCTCTAGAAATGTTGTAAAATATATACATGTATGTATGGATTTTTTCCTTATCGGCCTACAATCAATTAAAGGTTTTTGTTTAACCATCAAGAATGCTATAGTAAACACAAGATGTGACGAGTTGAAGGTTGAAATATATCTTGAGATGTTGGGACATTTTATTTACCAAGCAGTAGTACAGTACATATAATACAGCCTATTGTATTGCAAAGGTAAGAAAAACGATCGACCTACAACTTTGTCACTGGCGTTCACACAGAAGGAAAACAGCCTTAGGGGGCCTTTGCTCCTTGCCTTTTTCCTTTCAGCACTTTCTTTGGTTGTCACCGGAAATTGAACCAAGGTTTGCTTTGATTGGAAATGCAAGGGTGGGTCAAGATGGTGAAAAACTAATGGACAAGATTGGTTGATCCATGGAAAGTTGTCCTTGTGAATCCTGTTGAAAGTGCTTTTGTTCAATGTTTTATGAATGGCTCACTGGGCAATGCCAACATTCCTGCAGAATTCATACACAAACTGTTAAAAGCTTTGCTGTGCTAAAGAATTTTTTTTTTCCTGACATTCAAACTATGCAGAGATCTGTGCAGCAACCTGCTGCTAAAAACATAGAGTCTAGTTATGAAAAGATGAATTTAATTAGAACTTATAATGTCCACAGTGCACCACATGTATATTGTTTGACAAATTATTATCGTTTTCATAGCTATGTGTTTTTGAAAACTTCGTTTTGGAGTTAAACCGTGACATCATCGGTATCTGTCAATGTGATTGGTCTAATCTTCAATCTGTGACATATCAGTTCAGAGTTTCACATCACAATTAATGACAAAGGAATTTAAAACTGTCAGGCAATGTTACTACTAGTGTACAACCACAACAAACAACGCACGTCTTAGCTGAGTGTTGTACCTCATTGTTTTCCAAACAAAATGTATTGCTGTTTTTCACAAGACACCAGTCATCACAATTTCAAACAACTTTTTTTGTCAGTAATTGCGACTCTCCTTTGAGGCTAAGTAGTCTGTTTGGTTCAGTTACAGTGCATAGTGAACATACCTCATCCAAGTATCACTGCACTTTGTTAGTTTCCAGAAATCTGTGCTTGTAATAAACAAAATTATTCAACTAATCTCTGACATCACAGTTTTGGGATGAAGCTAATTGCAAACTTGAAAAACATGCAGCTATGAAAACGACAATAACATGACAACAACTATGTTAGCTCAAAGAAATTGTGCGACCATCTCACTCAATCATTTAAGCTGACTTAAAATTTCAAATTTTACTGGGTAGTACTCTACCGGAGTCCTGGTATTGACCACTCAACACATAATCTAGATCTTGTTGGCATTTTCGTGCAAATGGTGGCGACAGCTAATTGTGTTGAGTTAGTAGTATAACAATGTGTCCAGGGTGGGCATGTATTTGGTGGGCCTCTAAAAACTAGATTAATATCGAAATTGAATTGAGATGACAAAGTCAAGCATGCATGAAGTACAGATTGCCCAAATTGATTAAATCAGTCCCAAGAGTTCAAAGATATCCTTGAGATCCATCTTTGCTGTAAAATCATGTTGCTGCTGTTTCAGAGAATACCTCAAAATGTTGATAATACAATTTTTGGGGATTTTCACTCATTTTCTTTTTGATGATTTTGTGTGCGGTCTTGAAGGCTTTCAATGGCATCATTGTATTCGTGTCAAGAAGACGAATGACAGCAAGGCTCTAAACGTTTCACCTTATACGATTAAATATATATCTTCTTAGTAAGCCCATCGTTTCACTGGAAGATGAATTCTAGACTCCCTGTACAATGCATTGACTCCTGAGGCAATGTAGTGATGTATGCTATAATGATAAAATATATAAGAATTAAAGCACTACTTTGACAACTTCGGTTTAATAACGGAGATTTAACCTTTATCAGACTGCAGTGAATGTTATCTTTTGACCAAAAATCTATTCATGGTAGTAATAGAGATTGCTAACCAGACTATTGCAGATTCGGATTATTGTAATCAGATCAAATGTGGTGTGACCAAAGGGGACCATGTGTCACGCAAAGGTACTCATGTTGTCATCTTCTGAATTGCTTTCATTTCGTTGAGTGTATTTGGGATATATATTAGAGGGGTCACCATCTTGAAGGAGATGTTTATGCCGTTGTAAGTATTGTTTCAAGACCGTTGGTGTAAATGTGATTAGTGGGATTAGAAAATGTTGGACACATATTCAAATTGTCAAATTAGGTAATTAGGCATTGGACTTTTAAGAATTGACTTTACTTGTTATTTTTTTTAAATATTAGATGTATGTATAGTGGAATTGCTCTAAATGGGTGATATAGAGAGCATTCCAATGTATGCATCTCCTTCCTCAACCTAGCAATACCTAAACTGTTAAATTTGAAATATGTTTTGAAGCAATATCTTGAGCTGTTTCAAAAATAGCTCAATTTTATGGCTGTATTGTCTCAATGTTATGAGTTGTCTTCATAATATCAAGCAGTGAAATCTCAAATGTTTCAATTGTAACAGATAGTTCGACATTTCAGCTATGCCACGTGCATCACTTCATGTATGTGCTAAAATGATGAGGACTCCAGCGGATCCTATTGGCAGGTCAAAGGATATTTGGATATTATAACCCACATTGTTTCTGGGGCCAGAAAATACAAAATATTAATAATTAACTGGAATTTAGATAAGATAAAATTACATCATTTTGACGGATCAGACAAAGGTATTATAAACCATTAAATTTTGTGAGCAAACTTTTCAGTCAAATCTGCTCATTAATTTTGAGCTGTCTCAGCTTGAATCCATCAACACAGCTCAGCTTAAAACAGTATTCTATGTTAGCTCAGTTCTTGTACAACCATCTCTCTCGGTCATTAAATGTTGAGCTGACTCAGTTCATTCAATTTTACAGTGTGTAGCAGACCTGTGCTTCACAATAAAAAGGTAACAAAAAGCCCAGACCCACCTGTTTCCTGGCCTTTTTCTGTCCAGACAAATCCAATGACAAAGATGTGCTTTCTGCCCTTTGCATGTCTGGTGTTACGTGAGTAACCTTAGATCTGTCTATTTCTGATGGCGAAAGAATTGCTGTGTCTTCGTGGCCATTTGGCAGTATCAGACACTATAATTTGATATGTCTTCTTTTAGTTGGTGTATTCACCTTTTTGATATAGGCTACTGTAAAATTTGGTCAGAAGTAGACACATGCATTTTACACATTTTCTGGCCATACAGTGCCGCCTGTAAGTAAGTGAAACGCATGACATTGTGCCATTGCATCAATGCTAAACATCCTCAGCCAAACTGCTTGTGGAGGCATGAATTCTCATCGGATGAAAGGGAAACAAAGTGGGTCATAAAGGCCGATGTGTGAGGCAAGTGGGATAAAAATAGCAGCCCATTTTCTTCACTGAAGTCGGAGTTAGGTATGGGTCAAAGTCTTTGATAAGTAAGTGAACCACCCTTCCCTATGTTTTAACATTGGGCCTGCGTTTCACTTACTTATCAAAGACTTTGACCCATACCTAACTCCGACTACAGTGAAGAAAATGGGCTGCTATTTTTATCCCACATGCCCCACATATCGGCCTTTATGACCCAAAATGTTTTCCTCTCATCGGATGAGAATTCGTCCTTCCAGAAGCATTTTGGTTAAGGATGTTTAACATTGATGCAATGGCACAATATCATGCGTTTCACTTACTTACAGGCGGCACTGTACGTCTCCTAGAATGTTTGCATGGCTTGCTTGATATCGTCCACGCACATGTGTAGAAGTCATAGCAAAGATCCATCGAATATGATATTAAATCTGTCACTTTTTTTATGGACTGAGAAATTTGGTTGCTGAAGCTACATAGTTTAACACTTGAGCTACATTAAAAACATTGATTCTGGTAAACACTCATTGAGTTATAAACCTTCCACTTTCTGAATGAATTTGTTTCAGAGAAACTATTCAATATATCACTGTTTTACTTTGGATGTGTGCTTTCTGGTGAGAAACCTTGATTCTGGTAAATTTTCAAGGCTGTCTGAATCGGTCGAGTTAGAGCCATTTGTTGAATTGACACGGACTAACCCTTTATACATTAGTATAAAATGAAGATAAGTAATACTGTACATCTTCAAATCAGTCACCATTTCTGGCTTGTGTTGAAAAGATGTGGCTTTTTTTGCTCCTGGTCATTTTCCTTTCAGTACTTCTTCCCGATTGTCATCAGAAATTGAACTAAGGTGTGCTTTGGTTAGGAATGCATGGGCAGGTCAAGATGGTGCAAAACTAATGGACACCATTGATTGGTTTGTTCAAAGTTGTCCTTGAGATTTACCCGTTGAAAATGCTTAGATTGTTGTTGATGACTGAATACATTAAAGCTACAACTAAAGCTAGAGACAGCAGTCTTAAATTAATGATTGGAAAAAGCAAGACTGATACTTACAGCTCTTTGTAAATTGGCAAATGTACAACATGTAAAGAGTACATACTTCCTCGCCTTGCATGTGGTGCAAGCATAAAGGGAAATGCTATAGGGAAAGATAGCAGAGGGCAGGATTACATGTTTCCTGATATTTGTAAAATCTCTTTGACAAGAATGTGCTTTCTGTCTTTTCATTAGGAGCAAGATCTGGTAAAATAAAAGTAGCGTTTTTTTTTTTATATTTTTTGCATATTGTATTTTATGGTTTTGACGTGCATGTATATTATCAGTTATTTTGTAGCGTTTCATAATGTAAATTTGATGTTAACAATGAAACCCTCCAGCCGAGTACCTTCCTTCACAGACTCAATTTGCTTGTTCCTGGCGGAGAAGACAATTAACTTGTTGTCAGTATGACAATAAATCCTGGTTAGGAATGTCCATTCCTGATGAAATATGGAAAGTATTGCTTGCCAGATATGGATTTCTTCCTTGTTAGTTGTGCTTGTGTTAGCACTGTGTAAGCACTGCAGGGTCGCATTATTAGTGTAGAGTTTAAAAGTAGTCTGTAGTTGCCGATGGCAAGTTAGATGGTGTAACTTAAAGAATTGTGCTACTTCACATGTATGTATGGAGGCTTGTATATTATGCATGCTATACCACCTGCAACTCAGTCGCAATAGCAAGCTCATGTTCTCAGAAGGAAAACAGCCTTAGGGGAGCTTTTTCCTCTTGCCTCTCTTCTTTAAAATTGTGATTTCTTTTGTTATCACCGAAAATCAACCCAAGGTTTGCTTTGAATTGAAATGCAAGGACAGGTCAAGAGGGTGAAAAACTAATGGAAAAGATTGATTGATCGATGCAAAGTTGTCCTTGTGAATTCCTGTTGAGAGTGCTTTCGTTCATTATTTCATTGTTTGATGAATCATCCGCCAGGCTTAGTAAATGAACATTTGACCTGACCATGATACTTTTACAATTGGAAAACTTGCAAACCATGATACTTTTACAATTGGAAAAGGTCGCATCTCACTGACAATTTTGCATGTTGGTGACTGGCTAAGGATTTACACAGTACAGACAAAAAATCAGATTGTTATTTATTTACTAAAATTACGAATGCAAAAGTATACACTAGTGAAAGAAGTGTTGGGATCTAACTGAACAAGAAAGAAGACAATGTTAGAACCTGCCTAATCGATGTATAAATTCCTGTTGGCCCTCCGGTAGAATTCATAACTAAAGTGTTTCATATTTTTCAAAGGATACCTATTAACTCTTCTGAGTCTTAAAGATGCAACTGAAGGTTGGGAGTCAGATCATCAGTGAAGTATGATTGGCGAAAGCAAGGCTGGTACGGTACTTTTCATTAGTGTTGAGCAGAGGAGAAAAAGGCCAAGAATCCAGAAGGCACAATTTGTGTATTCATCACAGCTTCTAACAAATGGGAAATCCAAGAAATGTAGTATTGCCAACTTGCATTGTTAAACAAGGGTTGCCCAACTTATATCATCTGATTGCTGCAGTAAAAGTTCATGCAAATTAACCAACATTTAATATTTTGTGTTTTGCTTAATATACAGTCTATACTAAAAAAAAAAAAGATAAGATAAGATAAGATAAAACTTTATTTAACGTCGGTGGTGACAATAAAAACAATAAACACAAGCTATAAGCTTTTTACCGACAAGTTAAAATAACAGAACATGGTGAAACTACGAAGTTATATACAGATGAAAAATGAGTGAAGTTATTTACAATTCTATTATTACTTTAACACATATCTGGGCAATATTATTTATATCATGACATAATTATTACAGAGAATTTCTAAGGCATAGTAAACATGTTCCACATTCACATTGATTAAAATAGTGGTTCCTTCGCAAGTCTGATTTGAATGATCCTATATCATCTGAACATTTCAAATGAGAGGGTAGAGCATTCCATAATGAGGGACCTTGATAACTGATAGACCTTTTACCATATTGAACTGTGTTAAAAGTGGGTAAGACTAGTTTGCCATTGTCCCGCATGTTGTATGGAGTAATTTGTTTTTCAAAAAATGAACTTTCCAAAGGTGGCGCTTGGCCATGAAGTATCTTAAAAACTAATTCAACTAAGCTATTTTTACAGGTTACATGAAGCATCTTTTTACCTGTTTTTATAAGTAGATCATTGTATGTGCCCTCATAATCGTTGCAAACAAGTCTCAGTGCTCGTTCATTGAGTTTTTCAATTTTCCTATCATGTCCAAGAGAGTAGGTTTGATAGGCAATTGAACAATAAACAAAATTTGAAGCTACAAATGCCTCATAAATCCTGAGTCGTCCTTCGTAACCAACATATTTACATAATCTTTGAAGTGCATTTATTTGCCTTGCAGCCTTTTTGCAGATTAGTGATAAATGGTGGTTAAAATTTAGCTTGTTGTCTATATGTATGCCTAACAGTTTCACTACACTTTCTGATTTAATAGTGTTCACATCAACCTTGAAATCAATTTCAGTATTGTTTCTGCTGAAGCATATTGCCTGAAACTTTGAAGGATTCGCCTTCATGTAATTTTCTTGAAACCACGAGATTGCCGTTTCAGCAGCTTTCTCGAGTGTTTCTTTAACTTTTAATTTATCCTTATGAGAATAAGATAAGGTGTTATCATCAGCATAATTGTACACATCACATGTTTTCTTGAGTTCAAATATGAAATCATTGATAAAGATATTAAATAGAAGAGGTCCCATGATTGACCCCTGTGGGACACCAGTTTTGAGATTTAACCATTCACTTCTAATATTTCCTAACTTTACAGCTTGCCTTCGGTTCTTTAAGTAACTCATGATAAATGAGCATGCTTCTAATGAAACTCCATAAGCATTTAATTTTGCTATTAAAAGTCCATGAGGTAAACTGTCAAAAGCTTTTGAAAGATCTATTAATACACAACCAACATGACAATTATTATCGAGGGCATTTCTCCAGTTTTCAATACATTTTACAAGAACATTATTGCAGCTATACTGTTTTCTATACGCAGATAGATCGTTTGACAAGTAAGTTGACATAAAGTCTGATAATTGATCACATATAATTTTCTCAAATATCTTTGAGGTTGAGGGAAGCACACTCAAGGGTCTGTAGTTTTCTTTAGCCAGCTGATCTGACTTTTTATAGAGTGGTGTTACTTCCGCTTTTTTATTGCAGTCTGGGAATTCACAAGTTTCTATGCTCTTATTTATCATTTGAGTGAATGTTTTGCTTAAAGAGTTCGATCCTAGTTTTAGAAACTTCGGGGAGATTTGATCAAAACCAGTTGCTTTGTTTGATTGAAGTAGTTTAAGTTTGTTTAGCACAGATGATTGACTAACAGTTGTGAAGGTAAACTGTCGTTCATTGTTTGCATAGCTGTTAATTTGTTTCACACTTGGGTGATCCCTGTAATGGTCAATGACCTGATCAGCTGACATTTCTTTGACTTCATTTTATTCACAGAGATCATTTGTTACATTAATAAAATATTCATTGAAAGTATAACTAACATCTATTGGTTTGCTAATCAAGGAATCATTTTCATACAATGTTATACTTTGGTTGTTCAGTTTAACATTGTTGGTCATAAATGGTTTTACAACTTCCCAAAAGTGTATCCCTTTAGTTTTGTCAGAATTACATTTATCTTCAAAATATTTTAATAAAGATGTCCTCTTTAACTTATTTACTAGATTTCTTTGTTTCTTAAAACTTTGCCATGACTCTTGACTTTTACTTTTTTGAAATTTTCTTCTCAAGGTTGCCTTTACATTTATAGCTTTTCTTAAATTGTCATTCATATAAGGTAGCTGTTTGTACTTTACTATTTTCTGTTTTTTAGGAGCATTCTTATTTACTATATCTAACAGCAAAGTATTGTGAAACCATAATTGATCATCAACATCATCAAATAATTGAGCAATATGAAAAGGTGCTGATTCTAGATCACTTTTATATGATTCTTCATTAAAATGCTTAAATGTCCTGTAGTATACTATTTTAGGCTGGTCGGATGGGCAAACTAATTTAGTAGCAGCACTGATATAATTATGGAAGTCACTAATTCCAACAGAAATATTTAAGGATTGCCTAATTGATTTTGGATTATTTGTTAAAATTACATCTAGTAGTGTTGGGTTATCTGCGCTTTTAAAGCATGTTGGATTTTTCACTAATTGTTTGAGGTCATAATTGTCACACATATTACTTAATTGGTTAGCTTTTTGCAAGAAATTTACATTTAGATCACCAATTATATAAACACATTCACTTTCTAAGAAACACTTGTTCAGCATAGTTTCTAAAGCGGAGTTAAGATTGGAGACATTTACATTTGGTGGCCTATAGACATGGAGGAAAAACATATTTTTCTGAGTTGTTTTGACTTGTATAACTATACTTTCTATTCCTGAATCATTTACAGCGACATCAGATCGATTTTTGTGTGGGATTGTGTCTTTAACGTAGCATATAAGTCCGCCACCATGGGCGTTTCTATCAAGTCTATGGATCAAAAACTTATCAATATGAAATTGAGCATCAGGGAAAGAGCTATCTAATTTGGTTTCTGATAGAAATAGAATATCACTGTGACCTTTTCTTAGTATTTCATATATCTCCATATACTTACATGACAGACTATTTATATTTAGGTGAGAAAATATAAGGTTTTTCGCATTGTTTTTGGAAAATTTGGAAAGGTCCTCATATGGATTTTCTACACCCTCACTAGAATTTTCTACATTTTCATTCACATTTTCCAAATATTCATTTGAATCTTCTACATGATTACAATCTACGACATTGCCTAATGCACATTGGCTAACAGGGATAGCACCTATTTCAACCTCACAGCTTTGCAATACATTACATTGTGAACTACTACAGCATGTATTCAATTCAATGTCATAATCGCTTTCACAATCAGTTTGTAGTCTATCAAAAGTATGTACATCATTTGACATTTCACCCTTGTTTGTAGTAAAACAGTCAACAGCATTAAAATCACAAGTATCAGGAGTAAAATCATCAACATTAAGATCACATTTAACATCACTGTTATCAAAAGTCACTGATAAATTCACATTTACATTCCTGCAAGGCCCGGCCACCTCTCCCTGGCCTGATCTTTAATAAGACTGTTCACAAAACTTCTTTTTGTGGCCGAGTCCATTGCAGGAGTAACATCGAAGGGGAGAGTTGTGGCGACACGTGGCCTTCGTGTGAGATGCTTCTCCGCAGTTGAAGCATCTCGGTTGTTGTTGTCTGGAATGGGGCTGGGTACGTCCAAAAGCGGTTCGAGGGGGGGCTACGGATGGTCGAGGGGTGAAGCTTTGTGGCTGTCGTGTCATGTGAGATAGTTCAGACCTCAACGTCATGAGGAGTCGTCCAAGCATGTTGAGGCCTTCACCACTCTGACCTCTGCCCCAGTAGATGTTCGGAGTGTTCTCAATCAAGGGACGATTCCCTGATTCCCGCAAGACGGCAGAGAAGCGAGGGCATTGTCGAGCTTTCACCTTTAGGATCTCATACATGGCACCTTGTCGGATATTGTAACCAATGACATTAATACCAGAGGGGGGTAAAGGAAAAAATGTGGGGAAAAAGCTAAAATTTAGGGTAGATGATTAAATAACCGTTATTTGAAATCAATGGTTTATTTATAAAAGTATTAAATGTAGATCTTTAAATTCAGGCAAATGTCACCCCTTCATTTCATTGTCTTGAACATTATATTACTCCTCCTGTCCTAATTAGCCTAACAAGCACAAAAATACAAGAAATAATGCCCCAATCAATTGGCCAATCATCCATCCATCCATCTGGCAAATGTCACTCCCCCCCCCCAAAGAAGTTTGAGCCTGATACGCCAGTGACCATAAATATGATTTTAATATACTAAACAAAGCAATTTGGTACTTGTTAGTGTGTCACGCCAATCAAACAAATTCTTAAATACAAGCATCAAGCTAATTTTTCATCTGCTTCAAAAGCAAAATTTTACTAAAAATATTCAAGCAAAACATGACTGGTATATGTCCTTCAAGGTGTTCTTCATGACAGTGTTGGAATGGCATGCATACTTATAGGCCCTGTGCCATTGGGCAAGTGCCTGTAAGTCAATAGTGTACATTTACCATGGTTATTCCGAGCAATCCATCTCCTATATTTGATTAGGCAAGGCGTGACCTACATCGTGACAGTGTAGCCCATGGAGAAATATTGAATTGCAACTTAAGTGAACCCAGCTACAACAGTATCAAGATCATTTGGTAGCATAGTAATACCTAAAAGAGATGCTTATTATTTTTAACTGAACAGCAAAATTAATTTATCAAAACTTTCTTGGAGTACTGAGGACTCTCAGACCACAGGGGAAAAAAACAAATTGTTTGGTTCAGTCATGTTTAGTGAACAACGTAAATACATCTAAGATCAAAAGATATCTGCAGAAGCAATGCATAATGCAACAACAAACAAAATCTGATGACAAGGTGCAGAACTGAAACTGACAATAAACATAAAGAGCAAACAAACAACAAGGAAGGACAATATCAGAGAACAAAAAGGCCAAGTCAGAGGAGCGCATTCCTCAATGTTAACTTGTATGTGTGTATATACAGTTTATGTACAAAAGTAGACCGTCTATAAAATGAAGATAAGAAATGTTGTACACCTTCGAATCAGTGACCATTGCTGGCTTATATGGAAATGAAACGGCCTTTTTTGCTCATGGTCATTTTCTATTCGGTATTTCTTTGGTTGTCACAAGAAATTGAACCAAGGTCTGCTTTGGTCAGAAATGCAAGAGCAGGCAAGATGGTGAAAAACTCACGATTGATAGGTTTGTTGTCCTTGGAAATTCCTGTTGAAAATGCTTAAATTGTTCACCATTCACCGTTTGATGAATCACCGCATCTGTTCGATGTGTTCATACATGTGCTAGACTGATCCCCCCCAATACATTTAAGCATCTTACATTTGTCAAAGCAATAGCTTTTCAATCTTCTGAAGATACAACTAAAGCTAGGGACGCCTGTGTTCAATTGATGATTGGAAAAGAAGGCTGGTACTTAAAAAACAACAACATTTTGTGATGAGTGTATTCTTCCTCGCCTTGCATGTGCTGCAAACATGAAGGGAAATGCCAAAAGGAAAGATAGCAAAGGGCGGGATTACACAATTCCTGATATGTTTTGGTCGAGTAAAATCTCTTTGACAAGAATGTGCTTTCTGTCCTTTTCATTCAGAGCAAGCTGAAAGTAGCATTATTGTTATATTTTGTTTTTGAGGAACTTGTTTATTAATGTCTTGCACTTTAATATATTAATGCAAATTTGATGTTATCAATGCTATCCTCCAATTGCGTACCTTCCTTCACAGACTCAATTAGCTATTTCCTTGTAGAGAAGACAACTTGTTGTCTGAATGAAAATAAATCCTGGTTGAGAATGTCCAGTCCTGATGAAACATGCAAAGTTTTGCTGGCAAAATATGGATTTCTTCCTTGTTAGTTGTGCTTGTGTTTGCAAGGTGTATGCACTGCAGGGGAGTGTGTAGTTGTTGTGGCAAGTAAGATGGTGTGACTTAAATAATAGTGCTACTGCACATATGTACATGTAAGTAGTCCTGTTATGTATATTACAAGAGCAAGCTCATGTTCACAGAAAGAAAACAGCCTTAGGGAACTTTGGCTTCTTGCCTTTCTCCTTTCTGTGAGTTCTTTGGTGGTCACCGGAAATCAAGCGAAGGTTTGCTTTGATTGGAATTGCAAGGGCAGGTCAAGATTGTGGAAAACTAATGGAAAAGATTGATTGATCCATGCAAAGTTGTCCTTGTTGATTCCTGTTGAAGGTGTTTTCAGCATTGTTTGATGAATCACTCGCTCTGTTAAACTTACACATGTGGCCCTCCAGTAGAATTCATAACTTTTAAAAAGCATCTTGTATTTTTCAGAGCATCAGCTATTATGTTAACTATTCTCACTTAAGATACAGAGCTCATTCTTGAGAGTCTGACCATCAGTGAAGTATCATTGGCAAAAGCAGCTGGTACTTTTCTTGATTGTAGAGTTCACTTTTAAGAGAGAACAGATGAAAAATACCAAAAACTTAGAAAGCACAAGATAATAGACAACAGACAATAGACAATAGACAAAATTTATTTAACATCGGTTTTTACAACAAAAAACTTTAGTAACAAGTGACTAGTGTCACCAACAATAAAACAGAAAGTATGAATTCAGATAAAACCAAAATAGATAACAATTAAGTAAAAACCAGTATAAAAATTTGGATTTTAAGTATCATGAGCAATTTTAAAATATCAATAGTAGCAAGACCCTTCTTAAATTGGTGTGAACAGTCAATTTCTTTTAGCTCATTAGGGAGCTTATTCCAGAGTTTAGCCCCTACATGGACAAAGCTCTTGAGTCTGTATGTGACAGTTCTTCTCTTCTCCATTTGGAGTTGATCTTTTCGATATAAATTGTAATGGGTGAATTTAAGTCATTAATATACATTGTATTTTGGAGAAAGGCCCTTTGGGGCTTTAAAAACTTCTACCACAAGACTTTGAACTCTGCTTTCAAGGAGATATTTTGTGTTACATTTACATAGTAAATCTTCATACTGTGATTCATAATCATCCAACACTATTCGCAGACCTCTCTCCTGCAACTTTTCTAACTTGTTTTGACATTGTTTCAAACAAAAATGCCATACGATATTACAATAGCTAAGATTGCTAGCTATGAAATAATGTTATGCTAAAGGCAATTATAATCACAACAGACTTATGTGGCTACAGCAGCCTATACACTTCATATAATTAACATAGCAAAAATTAATGAGAAATCCTGGAAATGTAATATTGTCAACTTGCTGTATAAAACATTGGCTGTTCAACTTATATGATCCAATTACTGGATTGCTAAATAAAAAGTAAATGCAAATTAATTTAATAAATTTTGTGCATTGCTCAATATACACTGTCTTTAACCTGTAAAAATTATTGTAACATTATGAACAGAACAAGTGTGGTGGATGCTAATAGTCTCTTAAAGACAAGCTGCAAGCTAAATATTTTCATTTGCTTGCTTCAAAAGCACAATTTAACACATTTTATCTTAAATATTCAAGCAAGACATGGCTGGTATTTGTTCAATGTGACCTTTATGACAAATGTTGTTAGAATGGTATGCATACTTATAGGCCCTGTGCCATCGGGCAAGTGCCTGCAAGTCAATAGTGTAAATTTACCATGGTTATTCCAAGCAATCCATCTCCACTATTTGATTAGGCAAGGCATGACCTACATTGTAGCAGTGTGTTGCATGGAGAAATATTGAACCACAACTAACTTAGTTGAACTAACTGTACCCAGTTGAACCCAGCTACAACTTACATGTATCAAGATCATTTTGTGGCATTGAAATGCCTAAAAGGGATGCTTATCAATTGATTTGAAAAATTTTAAATTATATTCAATGTCACTGTATGACAGTGTATGTTATAATAACTTAAATGGCAGTTTTAGTGTACAAGATAAAAACATGAACTCCTGTCTTTTGTTGAAATGTTAAACAACAAACCAGAAGCAGGAAAATATTGAATAGAGAGAATGTCAACAAGAATATCATACATTATCTCTATGACTTATTTACGTTCTTTTTTCAATTATGATCCACATCATGGCCGAATCATGTTGTTTCATATTTTAAATCAGAAGAAAGAATAGGTTCGATTCTGAATGAAGACAAGCAAGCTTAAAAAACATGCAATTTCAGTCAATCTTTATTTTACAGTCCTCGTCATATTTACATGGAAACTTAAGTTCATTTTTATGCTATTGAACTGTGATGTCAGAGATTCCTCTATTCTAGCATTGCAATTTATGTAAATTAACTACAAGCTGTGATGTCATTTTAAACTGGGTCAGATTCCCCGCCTTCTAGCCAATGTGGATCCACCAAGACGTAGTGTCAGTAGCATGGAAAAGAACTTGAGATTCCACGTAAATATGAGGAGGACTGTAAACAATTTTTACTTCTGCATATCCACCACAAATGTATACTGACCAAATCAAATCACTTTTGTTTTTGGTCATATTTTCGTTCTTTTTTTTTGGAACAAAAAGCTAATATTTACTGCGTTTAACGATTTGTTACTTGCAAGGCTTCCATTTCTGACTGCTGACATCCATATACGACCACACACCTGGTATTCTGTATTCAACAATGTGTCTAATCTTGAGGGCATTGGCCTCTGAAAGTTGAGCAGGATTGTATGGAAAGGTATCTTTGGGGCAGACATAAATAATCTTTATCTTCTTGGGGCACTTCTGGGGTCATTCGGCAGGACCAAAAGAAAAAACTGGAATCTCAATTCCTTATTTAAAAGTCGATTTGACAAAAATTGTAGGTAAGCTCCGTGTTCAATTTTCTGTCAATGCAAGAGCAGGATTGTATGGAAAGGTATCTTTGGGGCAGACATAAATAATCTTTATCTTCTCGGGGCACTTCTGGGGTCATTCGGCAGGACCAAAAGAAAAAACTGGAATCTCAATTCCTTATTTAAAAGTCGATTTGACAAAAATTGTAGGTTAGCTCTGTGTTTTTAAAACTTGCTGTATAAGTGAGCAGAGAAAGATGTACATTTTTATAAAAGCTGGAGTGACCCGACACCAATTGCAGACCATACATTTTTGCACCATTTTTCATCTAATGATCATAGCCAACTATCTATACCACTGGCATATTGAAATTCCAAAAACAAAACTCTTTTTCAGCTCACCCTAATGGTGACTGCTGCTGAGCAGATTTATTGTAATGGTCAATAATGAATCCAGCCTTGTGAAAGATATGCAAGCTGAAAATTCAAACATTGTTGTGTATCTGCTCCATTTATTGGACTTGCTAATATTATGGTCTATATTTAAAGATCTTCCTTCAGAAATCAGCCGTTAATTGCTTCAGATGAAACAAAAGACATGAAAAAGCAGCTCCGTGTCTCGTGTAAGAAAGAGACAGATGTGTGCAGCAGCTAATGCAATCACTTTCCTCGATGAGCTGGATACTTCTCTATACGGCATCCCATTCCCCTTTTAGACTTCCATGTATGATTCAGCACGAGCTGCAGCTCTCTTTATGTGCTTTCATCTCCTCAAACAAAAGAAAGAACAGGTACATTCATTCCTGGCTGAAGCCCACTGCTGTGTGTGGATTTAATCTATCGTCGAAAGACCGATGTGGTTTTACTCTAGGCCTATATATACTTCACTTTGCTACCCACACAGTTCAGATTCCACACTAGTTTACACCACATTTGCCAACTCAACAAAACATTGTTATGTCTCTGTGGCTTTAGATATCAATACAAACACCACTATAACGCCTGACAAACAATTAGTATTGAAAGACTCCAAAATCATGTTATTGTAAGTCTGTAAGGCATATGCCATGCCTGCTGATAACTATGGTATGTATACACTGGTCATTTACTTTCGAAAAGCTGTTGGTGAACAATGAGAACATCTAGCCCAAGGGATGCCCGAGGGAGCCCCTCTATTACAAAGTTAGCCTTGGCAGGTGAATTGCTTCTACAGTCAATTGTAAAGATGCTGATGATTTCAGAAATGTGATATTACAGAATATGAAAGTATTGGTGCACCATGCATGTGCAACTTACAGCCAACAAATGACAAGCGCTTACAGAATTGCAATGGCATGTTCCTTGTGGCGTCATATCTTATCTATGCCATGTTATTCTCTGGAACCCCCAGGCAGTTTGTCAGGTTATATCCTATATTTTCAATCAGTGCTATCACTACTGAGTCACAGAACTCACCACTGAGGTCACAAGTAACTCAATGACAAATTGACAGTTCATTTCAATGTGATAGATAGGGCCAGTTGTGAGGTCATCGATTGCCACACACAGCTGAATGTCAGTTCTCGTCATTCTTCAGTTGTTATAATAAGTGAAAATGAATTGGAAGTTTTAGACTCCTGTTGCTTACTACAGACAACCAGACAACAGGAGTTGTATCTTAAATCTGCAGAGCAGGATATGAGTCCCAAGAAGAGGCCATCTGAGTAGCTGCAGTAAAACAATACGTCACCTGAACTACTGCGAAAAGATGAGATGCCTGGACTAAGAGATGAGAGTCAGATTAACGAGAAGTTGTGCTTTTCCATCATGTATGATGTCTTTTAAGATATTCCCAGACTTGTGGAAACCTTGAGAATATGTATAATGTTCTTGTATCTTTGGTTTCGGCAATGGAAAAAACATGTCTCATGCTACAGAGCCATGTATTTTCTAAATGGGTCAAGACACTGCCATGGCTTTTTGTTAGTTTGAACACTGTTATTCAGCATTTCATTTAAATTGTAGACTTATTTAAGATGATACAGAACTGTTAAACAGCGGCTGTCTGAATAGAAGTACAAGCATTTTACATGCAGTTTTTAACTACTTATTTAAAGAAAACAACACACAAAAATGGAGAAAGTAGACAGAAATTATGATTACCTTGCAATTATTATATTTAAATTTTGAAATCCATTCAAGATTTATAATTAAAAGATATATCAGAGAGAAGCGTTGACACTCGAACAGCAATATTAATTTTGAACAATTCAATTGTCTGGATAAGACAATCGCTTGATCGGACAAATATTAGACAATTATTGTCTGTCATCAGATAATCCTTTTTTCAGTGCATAGAATCGCACCTGAGTACCTGAAAGATCGTTTAACAAAATGACAAGAGACACATGGCACATAAACATTCATTTCATGACTTCTAGTATGTATTCCATTGACATCACAGTCCATGACGATGTCATCTACAAGATAATTTGTAGCCAGACCACAGATGCATTTAAACATTAATATACGGGTAAAATAGTCAGATCTATGATAAGATTGACTCCAAATTGAGATGTTACACTTAGTGCTCTGCATAAAACTTCAATGAGCTTTAGACACTAAATGTACGACTTGCCCCTCATTCTGAGCTCAGCATCTTTACTCTTGCAGACTGGAAACCCTATGGTATCAGTTAACTTGATAAAGGGGCTCCCTTTGGGCAGAACTGTCACTTCCTTTAGCTTAATTTGCACTCTTTGCCAACCTTTGCATTATAGATCAGAGACACTCTCTTAAAGGGAATGATAAGCAATCATTTGGTAGTACTAGCAGTGGTATAGATGTTTATAAAATTGGCACTATTATCAAATACAAAATACAAAATGCTTACTGCGAGCACTGGTTTTGTATAATATTTGTTTGTGCATTATGCTATTCCACTAATGCTTGTTGTATTTATGTGTATATGCATTTGTTTATGAAGGTTGAATGTTCTGGAAAATAGCAGCCATTTGATGCAGAGACATTATTCGACAATAAAGGCAAGGCGAGTCTTGTTATAGGACACAATCATAGTTGTATCTGGCTTATTCTCACTGGATGTTCAAGCATGTGTATGGAGCAATTAGTGTTAATCTGTATAACAGAAAGTGAATAAATACATACTTCAGTTGTAATTATGTATGGCTGTATTGGATTTTGGAATGGTCCAAGCATGGTTTACCTTGGTGTAGTTTTATCATGTTGCACAATGTTCAGCAGTGTATTTTCTTCAAGAGCACATGTCTCAGATTTGCTTTCATGTGTTTTGTGAGCAAATGCCTTTTGTTAAAGAACATGCCTTGTGAAGCTTGAGCACTCGAGCTGTTCTTCATTGGTTCTCCCCGGAAATTAAACTTGCCTCTTTTGAAGAAAAATCTCAGCCTTGCTTGTCTGCATGAACCTTATTGTATTTCGTTGAAAAGTTCATTTCTAGCTGAGATATAACACACAGGTTTACTGATGGGCTTGATAGAAGATGGTAAATCCATTTTTTTACCTATTGAGAACGTAGGCCTTTTTGGGCACTATTCAGAAAAAAAAAACTGTTAAACAGGTTATTCCCTTTCTATAACCATCATACTTCAAAGGGTACTCTTGTCTGGTTGTTGTTTTAAAAGTGTCAGCTTTAGCCTTATTGTAAAATAGCTGTGAGTAATTTCGACTTCATCAATCAATGTCTGGTTGTTCAAAGGTCACTGATACCTTTTCCATCTTCTAAATTGACATTCCTTGTTGCCTCGAAATGTACATCCTCAGGCTCTTTTTGCATCTTGTATCCAGCATTTATTTTTGAATGGATGATTTTAAGATCATTGAAACATCAATAACTTTGATGGTAAACTTATGGGGCAGATGTTGCGGTTAAGTTGAACTGGTCAACAAATATTATACAAACACTGCACGGTATGAGTGCAATATGAATTTATGAGTGCAAATAAATTTTCATGTCGCACAATATACCTGCACATTGTTTTATTGTGTGACCACTGTGCTTCCAATAATGTACCATTCAGACGAAAGCTGAACAATGAGTTGTTTTTTTTTTAGCAGGATATACCTCCCAAAGAACATGCTTTTAAATAATCAGATAGATAGATACTATTAGATAGATAGCTGGATAGATATACAGATATATGGATATATACAGATGCAATCATTGTTTCTATGCATTGACAGACACTTTCAGACAGCTGTCAAACTTTTGTCTATGTTACATTATTGATGTCACATAATCTGCTAAATTGCATATAGTATGTGTGCAGAGGTGTTTGACTGCTAGTCAAAGTCAAATATTTTTTATTAAAGTCTCACCCTCTTCACAAACATAAAACCAGTAAAGATAATAATACAGAGGCCATTCTATAAGAATTATGAAAGACTAGATACACAAACATAAAAACAAGCTTAATGCATTCATATAAATTAAATATAAAATGTCAATTAAAAAACAGGTTTATCACAGGAAAGCATATCACAATTAAAGAAACATTTACAGGTATCACAGTTGGCACAAATATTCTCTTCGTCTCTTTGGAATAGATATGTATGTTTTAACAGCAAATTTAATCATGTGAGGATTAGTTAAAATAAAAAATATTTCATCAACATCTGGTAGGTTAATAAAATCTGAACTGTAAAAACATTAAAAGCAGCACCAAATAAGTGGGTCCTGAGATCATCATACAGATTTAATAATGACATTTGTCTCGGTCTCAGTCTCTGAGTGACATAAAGGGCACATTCTCATCTCCACTGGAAGGCCTTCGAATCTCCCTGTCTGCAATCAATTGGGGCAACTCTGCACCAGAACTTGGCAAGAGCGCGACACTGTAAATTTTGAATTTTGAGTTAGCTTAATTAATTGAGTGACATGGTTGCACAATTCCTTTGAGCCAAGATAGCTTGTTGTTTGCAAGTTATAACAACATAAAGATTATCATAACTCAAAATGTCAAGCTATCATGGCTCAAACAAATTGTGCAACCATCTCACTCAATCATTTGAGCTAACTCAAAATTTCAAATTTTACGGTGTACGCTGTGCTGTAAGCGTAAGTGGGTGACATATTGTGGTGTTCCACATTTGGTCTTCAACAGCCAACAGGTTCGAAGTTTGTTGCCACCAGTATTTCTTGCACTCTCATCTCTGTTGATTTCATTTTTCAGTGAAAATTCATATTGCACAATTACCAGTGGCAGTGGCAGTTTTCATGACATAATCACGTCACTGATTTTGGCCAATCAGCATTGCTCTTGCACGGTGGTCTGGCAATGTATTAATAATTCTAAATGGTTATTGAATGATGAAATACAATTTTAAGATTTAAACATGAAAGTTGCATGGCCTTCATAAGATTGTATAAGCACGAAATTCAAACACTGACAAATTGATTTTAGTTCAGTTCACTGATGTCGCCATATAACTTTGTACTAACTTTGTCAGTTGCAGCTTGTAATGTCAAAAACCTCTTTTATGGAGTACAAAGCCAAGTCGTAGATGTTTCCTGGGATTCACATTCATAAGAGGAACTTATTGAATGAAAAATATGCAATATCATATTTTTCATATATATCCATATTCATTTGCCAGTGAAACCTAAACTTTTCCTATTTCTGAAGTGTTTTTATAAGGAAAACTTATTTATTTAGGTTTCTTTTTAGATATTTAATATGCTTATTTATCACAGGTATGATATGCATTGCACAACCAGTAGCATAGCTCCAATGACATGTCATTACCCTGTATTTGGTTCGTAATACATTAGGGGAGAGTGGGACATAACCACCCCCTAAGACAAAATGTCTTCTGAATTGTAATGACCAACACAATCAAGAACTTCTGCTGGCAATATGGCACACTCTTAGAGTACAATCATATGGCCTACTATACCCCAGCATCAAATGACACTCCCTTTTAGCACAGGGATATGAAATAGTTTTTGGTACCAGGTGGGTGGTTATGCCCCATGCTTGGGGCATAACATTAACCACCCATCTCATGGGGCATATCCAACACCCCCACGTTACTAGGGACACAAAAAGCAGAGGATTTCCATATGTGGTCGAAGGATACTCTGTCCCTTTCTGATGAAAATGCAGGTGCACTTGACTTGGAAAATGTCAACAGTATCCGTGTCCTCACTTTTGCTGTGGTAATGATTCCTGATATATTTCTCTGCCTCTTATACCGACAGCCCAAATAACGTAATCTACGTCACCGTAATATGGGGTGAATGGGGACACAGGAGGTATATATTTTTCAATATTTTACATGTGAACGAATTTGTAAACCTGCAAAAACGAACATATACACGAATTTTGCATTCGTGTAAGTGACAAACATTGCATTTCACGAATTTGTACAGGTGTAATTACGAACATACTAACCTTGAAATTGCCTAAAACTAACTCTAACCCTAATTCTAACCCTAAACCCTAATTATCTAGCACTTCCACGAATGTTAGTATTGGCAGGTCCACGAATGAATAATAAAGCACATCCACGAGTGTTAGTTATTGCATATACACGAGCACTTATGCTCGTTTTTACACATCCACAAACTCGTACATGCTCGTTTTTACACCTCCACGAATTCGTGAACATGCCAAATAATGAAAAATATATACATGGACACAGGGGTGAATCGGGACAAGGCAGGGAAGTGTATTATTTCTTCAAAGATCCTAAACCTAGGGAATTCATTTTTGGCACATGTATATTACACATACCAGCGCATATTTTGATAGAATTTCATACTTCTAACTGCAGGTAGTGAGGAGCTGCAGCACCTTAAACTTGGCCCTGCATAATTTGAATTTTGACATGCTGGTCAAAACTTTGCTCATTCCTCAAGAAATATTCATACCACAGCCATCAAATATGCAGGACATTTTTAAAAAATTTAAAATGGTATCTAGGAACCGGAATAGTAGACTAGATGTGGGATTTTGTATGTTTAGTCATAGGTAAAGATCCAGGTCAATGGCAAAGTTTCGGGAATAATCAAAATAAACTCTACCAGTTCATTTTAATGTACTGGCATGGCGTTTTGATAAATATTATAGAACTTGGCATCATTTATTATGGATTTAGTCCAAATATAGTAATCACCTGCAAAATTAGCAGATAATTATAGTTTTTGATACTTTTCTGTCATTTATCACATTTTTTAAAATCTCAATATTATCAATGAAATTGCTTTCAGATTTATCCCAAAATAAATATTTTTCATATTGAAGATATTTCTATTGGTTAGTCATCAGAAGCAATCACTTGAAGAAGCTAGGAAGTATTGATTGTGGAAATAATGGAGTGTCCCAATTCACCCCAAATTCTGGGTGATTTTGAACAGTGATTTTTTGGGCCCTGAGCATGGGCACTTAAAGATATCATTTCAAGCTCCTACAGAAAGTTAGACCTTCTTCTCGGACACAATTTGATACCTTATTTAGATTTCTGAGTTGATTTTTGTCCATGTTATCACACAAAAACGGCATATTCTGTCCCGATTCACCCCATATTACGGTACCCCTGCCCAAGTTTTTCACACATTAACACTACATTTTCTGATATAGCCCTTCTGACAGTTCTGTTCCCATCACTCCCTTATGGTATTTTTTCCAGGGCGGATGGTTATGCCCCTTGTTGGGGTAAAACCACCACAACCCCTATTATCACTCAAGACATAATTTAATGAAGGTTGAATCCCATCTGAAAATTAGTAGGTATATCAACCAACAAAATGCCTGTCACCAGCCCCTTGCATCTCCTTTATGTTAAATGTCATCAAACATACCGTCATGCGTAAAAATAAGATGAAATCACTGAAATCTAAACAAACCGAGCTGGTAAGTTTGGTCCTGCCATTCGCCTGAACTCCATTGAATTAAAAAGGTGTCTGACAGAAGTTAAATCACCTCCACAAACAATATTTTCACTAAGTGGCACCAACTCCCTGGAACCACTGGTGGGTGGTTATGCCCCTGGGGGTGGTTAATGGTTATGCCGTACTCTCCCCTACTTCTTTACCATGCAAGAAACATACTAAACAGGATATTAAGTCCTTATAATCTGCAATAATGAAGTGCCTGGACAATAATTGACCATTCATTGTGTGATACATTCATCTAAGTGATGGATCTATGATGAATACATGATATGGTGATCCAAAGGATGAATGTCCTAGCAGTGATGTATGTGAAGCTAGAGGTTTCAATACGCCATAAAGCTTGGTATTATTCAACTTGGATGGTTCTGTCACAGGCCCATTCTCACTACCATGATTGAGTGAATATATCTGTCACTTTGAGGACAGTGAAACACGTGGGGTTGATGGTTGATTGATTGGCAATCTGAACTTCTCAATTCAAGATGTTGCAACATTTATAAAAATTAGAATTTAGAAATGACACACGTCTATCCTGTTTTGGGAAGCTGGAGAAGTCAAACATGACCAAATGCGCCGTCATTAAACTTGTGAGTAGGGCTTTGGAGTCGGGCAGTAAGGGAACCGACTTCGATTCCCAACTCTTTTGACTTTCTGAAAAGCAACACCAACTCCCAACTCCTTAGGTCTCCTGAGTTACGACTCTGACTCAGATTATCAGCAATATTGCACGCAAATATTACATGGTTAATAGGGGAGAGAATTAATTCTAATCAGTTTTTATAGGATTCTGTGCATGAACACTTTTTAAGTAACTGTTGCGTAATATGTGGGATACATTTCACAATTTTTGTAACTGTTTTTGTAGATCATTTTAATTATTTTCACGATTCAGGAGTCACCAATTTAATTTTCGACTCTGACTCCATTTGAAAATCAAAGTTCGACTTTGACTCCGACTTGACCCAAAAACCTCCGCTGCTCCGACTCCTAACTCAAAATCCCTGCAGAATAAAAATTACTTGCTTAACGCCTTATTAGTTTTGTATTTTTAGAATTTCAGTGTGTCATTACTTTGGAAGGTGCGTGATCTCAGCTTATAAATGAATAACAGGCGTGACGGTGTGTAGAAAACGATGTTGCTGATGATCTGCAAGTGTGAAAATCATAAGATACCTGACAGAACTGAACTTCTAATTTTTGTGAAGTTATGTACCTGTTGCGAGGACCGTCTTTTATTGCATGTTTGAATATTTATTTGTTTATGAGACTTTACTTTTGATCGTTATGGCTTCAACAAATGAATTTGCTTCATAGCTTTTAGCCTAACTGGGTTTTGAGTCCACTAACCTGAAAAAGAGAGGGTTTTATGAAAATCAACATAATCAATCTTACTCCTGCCTGTTCAGAAATGAAAATTATATGATAATCCATAGATTACTCATATTTTTCTGAAAGTAACTGTGTTGTGATATAAGAATAATTATCCCATGTCTAGGCACATTTTCTCCCTGATACTGTGATTTTCCCTGGGCAATACAGCAGGGAAAAAGTCAGTATCGGGGAGAAAAAGCCGTATATGGTCACCTGACCAGTATACTCCCTAATTTGCAGGGAATATACTGAAAACCGCCAATGAGAGAGCTGCATTTAGACACACCCACAGAAAACCTGTGTACACACGTATAGTGTCACAATCTCTCCTGCTGCTTCATCATCCTTTCTTGTAATTTTGAAAGCACAAGCTTCGTTCACTCTTTTGCAATTTGCACTGGATCTAGTAGGGCTAGAGAGAAGCGGTTTGAAGTATTAGATCCAGAAATAAATATTGCATGGGAATAATGCAGTTTTGACTTTCTATTCGGCATAGAAAATTTTCCAGAGCGATTTTCGGTAAATTCATTTAGTTTTACCAAAATGACTTAGTTGTACTAATACTGATCCATCGGGATGAGGACCCTTTTTTATTTCATTTTCGTGTTTTAGACAATATTTCACAACACATGGTAGAGTATTAATGTTAAATTCTGTTTTTTGGTGCAGTTTCAGCACTGTGATTCAATGTTTTCAGAAACGTTTTTCTGCATTCCATTGCCATTTTATTTCTCTAGATATAATCAACCTAGATGCATAAAATTAAAGATTAATGTTAAACATATAGTATATATTACAAGTCCAAAATTTCAAGATGATATCTCAAAAACTCTTGCCACAAAAAAATCATAACTGAAACAAGAATTTTCAGTTCAAGCGTAAAATCACTGATTTGAGTCAACGTTTTTTTCAGTTCCATGGCCGTTTGATCTTATATCTCAGGACCTGAAAGCAGCAGACCTACTAAATTCTCCAGTACTTTCCTACATATAGTGCAGATTATAAATCCAAAATTTCAAGGCGATATCTCAAAAACTAATGCCAAAAAAAAATCATAAGTGAAACAAGAATTTTCAGTTCAATCGTAAAATCATAGATTTGCATCGACGTTTTTTTATTTAGTTCCATGGCCGTTTTTTACTTTATTTCTCAAAAATGTGCCTAGACATGGGTCCCGGAATATACTGGGGTCTCGGTGAGTATACCGGGATGTAATGCACCTACCCATGGTATAACCTCATATTATTTAAGTACCAACCTCAATGTAACATGAAATTCTGCTGCTTTATAAATATCTAAACCATGAACACTGCCTTGGAGGAGAAACTCCCAGATATATAATGCATAGGTTGGCAAAAGTGTGCAAATTAGGCAAATGGGAATGACAGTTTTGCCCAAGGGACTCCAATGGTAGCCCCTTAACAAAGTTAGCCGAGAATGGTGAATCGTCTGTTTAAGATTTTTAAGAGCGATTATCTGAGAAAATCAACCCGCGACTGGAATGTGGTCCGTCACAGAATCGTTTTATATTTTGTGGGATGGAAGTACTATGGCATGAGACTTCAGAAAAAATTTTTTGGTCCGGTCAGATTATTGGTTGCCATGGTAACCATGGCTTCATTATTTTGGACCAAATCAGCAAATTTGCAAAAAATGAAAAAGTCAAAATTACGCATTTTTAGCTCATATTTCCGCCTTAAAAGTGGTAATATATCGCAGCACTACCCATTTTGTCTGGAATAGTCACTCTTGAACTGAGTAATGGCATTGTATTTTTAAATCTGGGGTCAATGGGGTCTGTGTAATTACGGCCTAAAAAAGGTATCTTCGAGGCTAAGGAGAATTTAAAAAATTTCCCATATTTAAGGGCCTCATATCTTCTATGGAGGTACTAGTTGAGCAAAACAAAGGAGACACATGATGAAACTGACCTTTCCTCTACAAGAATCAATAATAAAATCACGGTGGAACCATAGATTGAGCTTACGAACAAAGGTGGCGCCACCTATGTTTTTGGATATTTTGAGATTTGGCAAAAAAGGCTTTCGATTAAGTGGTGCCACATATACAATTATTGTTTCAGAAATCTCAGATTTATTTTTGGTACATTTCAATTATAAGTCTAACATGGCAGGCCATCACTGTTGCAATGGCAACATTGTAAAGTCAGTAGCAGCGCCCCCAAGTGAGCATGTTTGCCAATTTCCTCAAAAACGCCACTTTTTCATGAAAATAGGCAAGTTTGAAGCCACTGGTACCTGGGTAATGGTAATATATGGCTATATTATATACTGTACCTGGACTGGTCACTCTTTAACTATGAATTGGTATTGTATTTTGAAATCTTGGATTAATAGGGTCTGTGTAGGAAGGGCCCAAGAAATCTATGATCGAAGCTAAGAAAATTGCATAAAATTTCACATTTTTAGAGCTTTTTAGGGGCTCATATCTTCTATGGAGGTATTAGCTGGTGGAAACAAAAGGTACAAACTATGAAACTGACCTTTCCTCTAAATGAATCAATAATAAAATCACGGTGGAACAATATATTTAGCTTACAAATGAGGGTGGCGCCATCTATGTTTTTGCATGTTTTAAGATTTTACGAAAAACGCTTACAATAAAGTCATGCCACATATACAATTATTGTGTCAGAAATCTCAGATTTCTTTTTTGGAACATTTGATTTGTTACTCAAATATGGTAGGCCAGCATTGTTGCTATGGCGGCATTGGTATGCAAGCAACAGCGCCCCCAAGTGAGCATGTTGCCAGTTTCTTCAAGAACGCCACTTTTTCATGAAAATAGGCAATTTCTAAGCCACTGGTACTTTGGAAATGGTAATATAAGGCTAAATTATACATCGTGCCTGGACTGGTCACTCTTTAACTATGTATCGGTACTGTATTTTGAAATCTTGGATTAATGGGGTCTGTGTTAGAAAGGCCCAAGAAATCTATGTTTGAGGCCAAGAAAATCGCACAAAATATCACATTTCTAGAGCTTTTTGGGCGCTCATATCTTCTATGGAGGTATTAGCTGGTGAAAACAAAGGTACACATTATGAAACTGACTTTCCTCTTAATGATTCGATAATAAAATCATGGTGGAACCATATATTGAGCTTAAAAACGAAGGTGGCGCCATCTAGGTTTTTGCATATTTTGAGATTTCGCCAAAAGAGGCTTTCAGTGAAGTTGTGCCGCATATATAATTATTGTGCCTGATATCTGCAGTTTTTTTCGGGTACATTTCATTTTTTGTCCTAACATATATATAGCAGGTCATCAACATTGTCACGACTGCATTACTAAGTCAGCAGCAGAGTCCCCATGTGACCATGTTTGCCAATTTCCTCAAAAATGCCATTTTACATGAAAGATTGCTTGAGTCGAACATTTGGAGGTATCACTTTGATTCGGACACTTTGCCCAATCCATTAGCCAAGAGATTGCTATCCAAGTACTGTATTAAGTGCAAGTATTTTGTTCATGACTTCCTTTGTGATCAAAATCATCAGCACTGATATTATCTTAGCATACTCATAGTGTGTTTTTCATATCCTTAAATTTAGGTTCAAATGAGCGGTTGTGTCGAAATCGTATGCTGAACATCGTTAGACAACACAATTTTCTGAGTTCTAATTGTTCAATAATTTTCAAATCTGTCACAGACCTCACTGCTGGTCTTACAATGCATATTGGTAACTTCTGTGAAATATAGTTCACATTTCGCCATATAGCAATAATTCTAGTGAGTTCTTTTTGAAACTTCAGTTCACTCATTGCTCTTCAATAGAAAACTCGCCAATGAAAATATTGGTTTTGTTGCATATTGAATTGAATTATTCTTATGAAATTTTAACATAATCGGTACAAGACTTCCAAAAGCTCTCCATTGAATGTTTTTGGAAAAAAATATTAAGGATAAAGCAGATTTTGATGAAGGTGCATTTTAATACTACAAGAGGATGTACGGTTTTAAGCCATTTTGCAATGTTGCGTTTTTAATGGTGCTCAGTGTAAGTCAGAAAAAGTTGTATTTCAGTCAAATTGAACGATCTTTCACAGGCCTGTGGTGATGATTTGACTTGAATTTGTGTACCACTTAGTTGGGATTGAGGTCAATCTACCTCTTGCTCTAACATGGACTTTTTCAAATAAAAAGTTCTTAAACAGCAGCAGATCCAATGTCTTTTTAAAAGAAAGAGCTGTCCGACGCAAGCATACCCTTAGCCTCTTATGATTCGTATCTGTAACCTCCATATTGTCTGTTTGTTTTGAAAATGCTCAATTTTCTACTAATTCAAATCAGAGAAAATGTTTTTAAAATTTGATGTGCTGGTTGATTTCTACAATATACTTTTCAGACACCAGGAATCTTACCCAGTGGAAATCAGGCCTCATAAAGAATGCTTTGGCCAAATTTCATAAAATTCTTATCTATTTAAAAGTGTGAGATTCAACTTTAAGAATACCTAAAATTAGAAGAGCAAATAACATATTGATGTGGGGTAACAGGTCTAAACATAAATTAAATTGAAAATATTGTTGGAAAGAAACAGTTTTCATAAAAAATTTAAATTTCTTGTTATATTTGTCAGTGAGAACCAATGTCTCGAATTGGGCCATTTTCAAGAGAAAAATGGCATTTTTGAGGAAATTTGTCTTGGGGGTACGGTTGACAAGCAACAGTGATAGACTGCCATGTTAGGGCAACAAATGAAATGGTACATATCATGTACCAGAAAATAATCTGAGATTTCTGACACAGTAATTGTATGTGTGGCACCACTTTATTGCAAGCCTTTATTGCAAGATCTCAAAATGTGCAAAACATAGGTGGCGCCACCTTTTTTCACAAGCTCAAACTATGGTCCACCATGATTTTATTGTTGATTAATGTAGAGGAAAGGTCAGTTTTATCATGTGTACCCCAAATTTCCCCTTGCACACCAATAGAAATATGAGGCTTAAAACATGTGCAATTTCATTCCCGTTTTTTAGCCTCAAGCGCAGATTTCTTTGGCCCTTCTGACACAGAGCCCATTAATCCAAGAGTTCAGAATACAACACAAATACACTTGTTGAAGAATGACCAGTCCAGGCACAGTACTAGATATAGCCATATATTACCATTTACCAGGTACCAGTGGCTTCAAACTTGCCTATTTTCATGAAAAAGTGGCATCTTGAGTTTTCTAAAACAAAAATTGTATATATATGGCATTACTTCATTGAAGGCCTTTATCGGAAAATCTCAAAATATGCAACAACATGAATGGTGCCACCTTCATTTGCAAGCTCAATATATGGTTTCACCATGATTTTATTATTGATTCATTTAGAGGAAAGGTCTGTTTCATAATGTTTACCTTTTGTTTCCACCAGCTAATACCTCTAGAGCTCTAAAAAGGTGATATTTTGTGCGATTTTCTTGGCCTCAAACATAGATTTCTTGGGCCTTTCTAACACAGACCCCATTAATCCAAGATTTCCAAATACAATACCAATACATAGTTAAAGAGTGACTAGTCCAGGCACAATGTATAATTTAGCCATATATTACCATTTCCCAGGTACCAGTGGCTTAGAAATTGCCCATTTTCATGAAAAAGTGGCGTTTTTGAGGAAATTGGCAATATGCTCACTTGGGGGCGCTGCTGCTGGCATACCAATGCCGCCATAGCAACAATGCTGGCCTACCATATTTGAGTAACAAATCAAATGTTCCAAAAAAGAAATCTGAGATTTCTGACACAATAATGGTATATGTGGCATGACTTTATTGTAAGCGTTTTTCGTAAAATCTTAAAACATGCAAAAACATAGATGGCGCCACCTTCATTTGTAAGCTAAATATATTGTTCCACCGTGATTTTATTATTGATTCATTTAGAGGAAAGGTCAGTTTCATAGTTTGTACCTTTTGTTTCCACCAGCTAATACCTCCATAGAAGATATGAGCCCCTAAAAAGCTCTAAAAATGTGAAATTTTATGCAATTTTCTTAGCTTCAATCATAGATTTCTTGGGCCCTTCCTACACAGACCCTATTAATCCAAGATTTCAAAATACAATACCAATTCATAGTTAAAGAGTGACCAGTCCAGGTACAATGTATAATATAGCCATATATTACCATTACCCAGGTACCAGTGGCTTCAAACTTGCCTATTTTCATGAAAAAGTGGCGTTTTTGAGGAAATTGGCAAACATGCTCACTTGGGGGCGCTGCTACTGACTTTACAATGTTGCCATGGCAACAGTGATGGCCTGCCATGTTAGACTTATAATTGAAATGTACCAAAAATAAATCTGAGATTTCTGAAACAATAATTGTATATGTGGCACCACTTAATCGAAAGCCTTTTTTGCCAAATCTCAAAATATCCAAAAACATAGGTGGCGCCACCTTTGTTCGTAAGCTCAATCTATGGTTCCACCGTGATTTTATTATTGATTCTTGTAGAGGAAAGGTCAGTTTCATCATGTGTCTGCTTTGTTTTGCTCAACTAGTACCTCCATAGAAGATATGAGGCCCTTAAATATGGGAAATTTTTTAAATTCTCCTTAGCCTCGAAGATACCTTTTTTAGGCCGTAATTACACAGACCCCATTGACCCCAGATTTAAAAATACAATGACATTACTCAGTTCAAGAGTGACTATTCGAGACACAATGAGTAGTGCAGCGATATATTACCACCTTTCAGGTGGAAATATGAGCTAAATATGCATAATTTTGACTTTTCGTTTTTGCCAATTTACCTCATTTGGCCCTAAATAATGGAGCCATGGTTACCATGGCAACCAATAATCTGACAGGTCCAAAATTTTTCTCGAGAACTCCTATCCCATAATACTTCAATCCTACAAAGTATGAAACGATTCCGTGACTTGGCACATTCCAAATTTTCTGGAAATCGGTTGATTTTCTCAGATAATTGCTCTTAAAGATGCTGACCAATGCAGAAATGCAGTTTGTAAGAATCGAAATTTTCGACTGCGTTGTTTGAATATGTTACACAGAAATAAATAAATCACTATTTTGTAGTAAAGGAAGATTGGCCACTCAGAGTCTGGCTGTCATTTTATGATAATTTACACTCTGTGCAATTGATATGATAGATAGATATGGTAACTGGCAAGTGGATGCCTCCAAGCCCAGTTTTGGATTCTCATTTTAGGGTTGACTGATGTGATTGGAGAGAAAGAGTGGAGTCCTCAACCAGGTACAGCACTTAACTGATCCAAGGGTTGCCACATTAGCATGTCATGAGAACGGTAACCAGCTGGGATTTTGTTCATGAAAGTCCACTGAAAATTTTGGATTCCCCAACCATGGTCGAACCCAACAGCAGAGCAGATGAGAACCTTATCCACTCTGGCACCCAGTGTCCAGTCTGATGTGCTGACTTGTGTTTACATTCTGGTTGAACATACATAATTTCATGCTCTTAACTTCATTTTCTTGCAGCTTGGACCAAAAGAAAAATAGTGCACTACAATAAAGTGACAGGACATGAAAGTTGCTCTCTTTCAAGCTTTCCACATGCCTGGAAACTTTTTAAAGATTCGTAACATGATGTCAAAGCATTGAATCTCAAAGTCTTATCCACAGACCTGTCATCTCTAAGACCTTGTATATCAATTTTTTTAATTTTTTTAGACACAATGATGTCTTGCGAGAGTCTAAACTCGAAGAAAGTGAAGATCTCAAAAAGCATTCTGCTTTTATTGGCAAAATCACACTCTCAGATTGTTTCTGACTGATGATACGATAGACTCAAGGGTGAGAGAGCAGTTCCTCACAATGTCCATACATCTCAATGTTACGATAGCCGATTGATAATATACAGGTCTTATTGGCCATAAAACCTAACGGACTTTAGACACGCTCTGCATTTGTGCATCAGTAAGTTTACTCTTAGAAAGGAAACCCTATTTTGTCAGTTAACTTGATAAAGGCACTCCCTTTGGGCAGAACTGTCACCTCCTGCAGCTTATTATCATTCCCAACCTTTGCATAATAGATTAGAGATGTCCTCTTCCTAAATGAAATCATAAGGAATAATTTGGTACTGGTATACTTAAGCTTGTAGTACTGGCAATACTTATTAGATGCTTTCTATTGAGAGTAAAATCTTGTATTCAACAGTAAATAATTGTTGTAATTATTTATGGCTGAGTTGGATTCTGGAAGGGGTACAGGTTTACATTGATATTGTTGAACATCCATGGCATAATGGGCAGCATTATGGTTCTCCCTGGAAATTAAACCCACTTGCTTTGAAGACAAATGCCTCAACCTTCTCTTGTGACATTGTTGTTTTCATTTCAGGTTGTGACATTACTTGTAACACACAGGTTTATTGATGAGCTACAGGTAGAAGATAGAAAATCCATTTTTACCTGCACGACTGTTTATGGGGTCATGCAGTGAAAAAAACCTCATGTCATCTCTTGTTAGGCTAATCTCTTTCATACCATGATTGTACTCTACATAAATGAATACTAAAGTCTGATGTTCAAGTGTTATATTAGTTATACTTAGTTATATTATAAAAGAACTTCAGTAATTTCAGATTCATCAGTCATGCTTGTTCAAAGGCTGCTGATTGATCAGCCTTTCTTTATTGGCAATCTGTGGCCTCGAAATGTCAGTCGGTAACTTTTTGTAGTTGCTCGGTGTTTCCTTTGTCGCTTTTTATGCTGTTTGGGAACATTGAAACTTCCAGCATTTTTCAATTGTTTACTTAAGGGGAAGATGATGTTTTCAACTAAACAAAAATAATGTAGGATGAGGAAATATAAATTTCAGCATTGTAATTGCTTCTCTCATTTGTTTGTTTACTGCATTTTTGGCATCCTGAAATATTGCCCTTTAATGCCACTGACTAGCATTCAATATAATATTTTTCAAATCCTAATTCAATAAATTGTTTTCACATCTTTGAAGGAGAACAATATCATACATGTTGGCCAATTACCAAAAGTTGTCTATAGAATTAGCTTTTGATGCACCTTATTTATCACATCTACTGCATCCATGTTTATCTACATTTTACACGTATGCACAACCAGTGGAGGGCTCAAAATGTCTTTACCGGATATTGAGTTAATCCATCACTTCTTTTCTGTGCTTGTTGTCTTGTCAACAAATGGTAAGCCAAGAAGTACAGGATATTAATTCAGTCTGACCTCCACTGTCCTGCAGTTATCAATATATTGGCCATATTCTATCATTTCCTGAGTCATGTATTCATCCCACTGATTGATGTCCCAGCAATCAGGTATGTACAGGGTCAGCCAGCAGTTGAGATATGAAATAAAGGTCGGTATTATTGGGCTGGAATTGCCTGTCATTGGACCATTCTCACTCACATGATGAAGCGAAGATAGCCTTCATTTTGAGAACTGGGAAATGTGTGGGGTTGGCCAAATTATTTTTTCGATGCCACAGCATTTCCATTCAAATTGTAGGCCTATTTTTTTATATTGGTTTGATACGGAAATGGCTCAATTCACACTTGGCAGAAGATACCTTTGATCAATATTGTTGATTAACTAAATTTAGCATTATCAATAATTTAGTATGTACAATTGTACAATGTACATTATATGCAGGTGTGAAAAACCAAAACAGAAAACTCAAGACTTTGTATAGTGCGGACTACAAAGCTATTCTGGTAGTGTCTGAGACCAATTGCTACATGTACCTTTGCACTTTGCTGCGAAAGTCTGTTTAGGATACAAACTTTCTGAAGTATCACTTTTCAGCAGACTAAAAATGGCTTCTTTGAAGCAGTGGCGTAACTGAGGGGTCTCGGATGGGGGGGCACCTGGGGGCACGCGATTCTCTGGGGGGGCACCCACTATACTAATTGTAGATTTTAGCCAGAGTTGGAAAGTTCATATGGGGGGCACCTTGGGGGGGCACAGGTCCAATATGGGGGGCACGTGCCTCCCCCCCCCGTGCCCCCCATAGGGACGCCGCTGCTTTGAAGCCTTATTCTCTTTGCTTTACATTTTTCTGTGCCATTACTTCGCGATGTCAATGATCTTAGCTTATAAGGTGGGTGAAAAGTGGCATTGCTTGTGGTCTATAAATTGTGAAACACATTAGTTGCATTTCTGATTTTTTCACAGCCATGTACGGAACTGTTGAGAGAACTTTCTTTTATTGCATGTTTAAAAAATATATTTAATTGTTTGGAAGTGTTTATACCATTATACTGTACATATTTCTCACATTTGATACCCATCAATTTGAGATTCATTACAGGTATACGCCAATCTGCTAAAAAATTGCTGCATCTCTTTGGCTTTGAAAATTGATATATAAACATCATTCTGACATACAATTTGCAGTTGTAAGATTTCACAGCACTGTGATTGTAAGATTTCTGTCATCTCTGCTTGTATAATTTATATAAACTGCAAGATAGGCGGTATCTGGGGGTGATAGACCATAAAATATTGGAGATTTTGTTAAATCATCATCATCAAGCTCCCTCCTGCCTGTCTAGAAATGAAAATGACATGAGAATCCATATAGATCTCATCTTTTTCTGAAAGTAGTTGTGTTGTATAATACAAGAATAGTTATTTAAATACCAACCTCAATGTAACAAGAAATGGTGCTGCTTTATAAATGTCCGAACTCTGAACACTTCCTTGGTGGAAAAAGTATCAGATATATAATGCATAGGTTGGCAAAAGTGTACAAATTAAGCAAATGGGAATGACAGTTTTGGCCCAAGGGACTCCAATGGGAGCCCCTTAAAAGAGTTAGCCAAGAAAGGTGAATCGCCTGTTCAAGTTAAGTTAAGATGCTGACTACCCTGTTGTCATTGTTAGAACAGTTCATTTCTTGTATGTGTGTGGAGGTCCCCCATGTAATTTTTTTCCATTTTTTCAACCATCAATGTTGAATTTACAACAGAGAAATAAATAAATCATTATTTTTTGTGGAAAAACAGTTTGGCCATTCACAGTTGAATTCGGAAGTGGATATCACAGCTCTTTGTTTTTTTTTTTTACAGATCTTTCTGGCCAAGGATTCATGATGTCATGCTCTTAGAAACTTTCTCCAACCGCATGGGCCCAAGAAAATAGTGCACTACAATAAAGTGACAGGACATGGAAGTTGCTTTCTTTCAAGGTTTCCATATAAAATGTGCTTGCAAACTTTTTGAAGATACAATATATGTAACATGATCTCAAAGCATGAATCTCAAAGTCTTATCCACAGACCTGTCATCTAAAAGACCTTGCATTACTGTCGTTCATCTTTTCTCAGACACCATGCTGTCTTTTGTATGCCTACACTCAGTCTGGAGGAAAGTGAAGGTCTTACACACCATTCCGCTTATATAAGAAGAATAGTCCCTCACCTGAGGGCCAAAATCTGGGATTTCGTTGACCCCCCCTGTTTAGCCAGGTTTCATGGTACCAAATTGTAGCAAATTTAGTATAATAGATTCTATTTCTGCTTGTTACCAAGTTGGCAAAATACCTGAAACATAT
Organism: Platynereis dumerilii; assembly: GCA_026936325.1. Lineage (NCBI taxonomy): Eukaryota > Metazoa > Annelida > Polychaeta > Phyllodocida > Nereididae > Platynereis > Platynereis dumerilii. The sequence goes on along the minus strand of JAPTHN010000001.1, from coordinate 70,835,030 downwards.
TCAAATTTTAAAAAAAGAGACAAACGTTGAAAAAATTAATTTTTTTAATATTTTGCTCCTGAAAATATTTAAAATTCAGCCCTGACCTTAAAAATTGTTCGAATATCATGATTTTTTCAGAGGATGATCACTAAAGTATTCTACAAAAGATAAGAGAACTAATTTCTACCTAACTTCAAGATTGCCACCAAAATTAAAGATGGCCGCCTGATAACAAATATGATTTCTCTCTATTTCAGCTATTTTTCCGAAATAATTTTTTTATTAATATTTCAAATGGCTTCAAACTGGAAGGAAGTGGTTGGCTACCATCAATTTATTGTATTTTACCATTTTGTGAAGACAGAAATGATTTAAATGCTATACTTTTCATTTTATAGGGGATTAAAGTTGGACCCGACATGCAATTTGGTGTGAAAAGTTTCTGTAAACGGACCTGGGATTTTCATCTAATTCCTTGGGTCCAGTTGTGCTGCTTCATTGATCTCCCCCAATATTTAATTAGATTTCTTTAACCCAAATTGTTGAAAATTTAGTATAGATTGCATTTCTGCTTGTTACCAAGTTGACAAAATACCTGAAAGATGCTCAAATATCCATAAATTGCTGAAATGTTGAAAAAAATTATTATTTTTTCATATTTTGCTCCAAAAAATATTTAAATTCAACCCTGACCTCAAAAAATGTCCAAGTATCATGATATTTTCAAGGATAGAAGATCAAAGTATTCTACAACAGATGATGGAACAAATATGCTTTTATTTTCAAAATGGCCACCAATATTCAAGATGGCCGTCTGACACCATATCTGATTTACCCATATTTTAGCTTATTTTTTCGAATAATTTTTTTAATTCACACTTCTAATGGCTTTGAGCTGGAAGAGAGTGGTTGGCTAATATAGATTGGTTGTATACCACCATTTCGTGAAGACAGAAATGACTTAAATGCAGTACTTTCCATATTAAAGGGGTTTAAAGTTGGCCCGGACATCCAATTTTGTGTGAAAAGTCGCTTTAAACGGATTTGGGATTTTCGTGTAATTCCTTGGGTCCAGTTGTGCTGCTTCATTGATCTCCCCCAATACTTAGTCAGGTTTCTACATACCAAATTGTTGCAAATTTGGTATAGTTTGCATATTTGCTTGTTACCAAGTTGACAAAATACCTGAAAGATGGTCAAATATTCAGAAATTGCCGAAATGTCGGAAAAAAATAATCATTTTTCATATTTTGCTCCGAAAAATATTTAAATTCAAAACTGACCTTAAAAATTGTCCAAGTATCATGATTTTTTTCAAGGATAGAATTAAGATCAAAGTATTTTACAACAGATGACAGAACAAGTTTGTTTTTATTTTCAAAATGGCCACCAATATTCAAGATGCGTACGACACCAAATCGGATTTACCTATATTTTAGCTTCTTTTTTATAAATATTTTTTTTAATTCATACTTCAAATGGTTTCAAGCTGGAAGTGAGAGTGGTTGGCTAATATAGATTGGTTGTATTCTACCATTTTGTGAAGACAGAAATTATTTAAATGCAGTACTTTCCTTTTTATAGGGGGTTAAATTTGGAACGGACATCCAATTTTGAGTGAAAAGCCGCTCAAAATGGATCTGGGATTTTCATCTCATTCCTTGGGCCCAGTTGTGTTGCTTATTTGGCCTCAACCCTCTCCTCCCGTATTTAATCAGGTTTCTTCATACCAAATTATTGCAAAATTAATATATATTCAACTTCATGTTTCAAATCGAAAAAATTCCGGAATGATGCTCAAATTTAAAAGATAAATGGGAAATGTTGAAAATAAAAGGGTTTTTTTTTCACATTTTAAAATTTAACTCAGACCCGAAAAATTGTCCAGTGTCTTGATTTTTTCAGGTCAACAATGTAGAAAGTCAAAAAGAACTAGTATTCAACCTTTAAAAAGGTTAGGCAATGATTCGACCTCAAATATATGAATAAAACAAATTATATGAGACTATGTCGGACTATTATGGTAGAGACCCAGTAAGCTGAAGTTTCTACTTATATTATGTGGTAAAGTAGACACACTTAGCCCATGCAAAATTTGAAGAAAATTGTCCATGTCAATCACAAGATATAGCCATTTACCCCTTTTGGGGGTTACTACCTAAAACCGAAACTGTTCATCCAGTAACATCCATTAAGTACAAGCCTAGATCCAACATAAACTTGACATTCCATTTTAAACAACCAAATTCCTCAAAATACGTATTTACCCCCCTTTGACCTTGATTACGAGGGTAAATTATCTTATACTGTAACGTTTTCTCTTTTAACATGTGCCTGAGTCAATATCCCATACGTGTGCAAAATTTGAAGTAAATCGTCCATGTCAGTCACAAGTTATAGTCATTTACCCCTTTTGGGGGTAATTATTAAAAACCGAAACTTTTCATCCAGTAACATCCATACGAATAACCTAGACCAAACGTGCAACTAATATTCCATTTTAAACAACCAAGTTCTTCAAAATATGTATTTACCCCCTTAGAACTTGATTACGAGGGTAAATCACCCTATTCTGTGAATTTTTTCCTTTTAGCATGTGTCTGAGTCAATGTCACAAACGTGTGCAAAATTTGAAGTAAATCGTCCATGTCAATCACAAGTTATAGTCATTTACCCCTTTTGGGGGTAATTACCCAAAACAGAAACTTTTCATCCAGTAAAATCCAACCGGATAGCAGTAGACCAAACATACAGCTGATATTCCATTTTGAACAACATAACTCCTCAAAATATATATTCACCCCTTTTGGCATTGATTACGAGGGTAAATACCCTATGTTGGCAATACTGTTAAAATTATTTGTTCAATATGTGCCTGAGTCAATATCCCAAACGTGTGCAAAATTTGAAGTAAATCGTCCATGTCAATCACAAGTTATAGACATTTACCCCTTTTGGGGGTAATTACCCAAAACAGAAACTTTTCATCCAGTAAAATCCAACCGGATACCCGTAGACCAAACATACAGCTTATATTCCATTTTGAACAACATAACTCCTCAAAATATATATTCACCCCTTTTGGCATTGATTACGAGGGTAAATACCCTATGTTGGCAATACTGTTAAAATTATTCGTTTAATATGTGCCTGAGTCAATATCCCAAACGTGTGCAAAATTTGAAGAAAATCGTCCAGGTCAATCACAAGTTATAGACATTTACCCCTTTTTGGGGGGTAATTACCAAGCTTCGGGCAACAAGGATTACATAATACAGAAACCATTAATATATTACCAGACTATCATTGAAATCCTTTCATTAAAACCAAAGTTTTACAATGTTTTCACTCTTGGGGCAAAACACCCTATTTTCAACACCCCATTACATAGTTACCCCTTCACATAATCAAAATATAAAATATCACTTACCTTGAATGGTTAGTCAGGCTACCTATTAGTGAAAGAACTGAGTTTCTAGCTTGCTTAGTTTTTCTGGAAACCTGTGCAAACCTGTTTTAGTCAAATTGGGGTAATTACCCCCTTACCCTCATTGCACAAAAACAATAATGGGTTACAAATGTTGGGATACATGTTTATATATATATTCCAAAGTTTCAAATTGATTCTTGTAATATTAAAAAAGTTATTCCACTTTTAAGTTTTCCAATTTTCGACTTTGAGATGACCTGTGACCTTGAGTTCAAGGTCAAGGTCAACCATCTTCTCCCAAAATGAAGTACTAACCATGGACTATATATGTACCAAGTTTCAAGTCTCTAGCACAAAAACCTACTGGCCAAGAAAAAAAAAAAATAATAATAATAATAACTAGATTTCGATAACCGCTAGCGGTAATAAAACTTCACCGAGCAGTTGGTGAAAATAGTCTAAATATGTTTAAGTATAAAAATAAACAAGTATACGAACAAGTATATGAAGATATATTGTACATGTTTAAGCAGCTTGCTCAGTGAATGCCCATGTTTAGTTTAGTTTATTTAGTTCAGTGGGTGAAAATAGTCTAAATGTATATAAACAAGTATATAAACAAGTATATAAACAAGTATATAAACAAGTATATAAACAAGTATATCAACAAGTATATAAACAAGTATATAAACAAGTATATAAACAAGTATATAAACAAGTATATAAACAAGTATATAAACAAGATATAAAACAATATATAAAATATTATATGAATAAAATATAAAATAGTATCAAAAATATTGTATAAAATGGTACAAAAAATAGCATAAAAAATATACCTTATTTATTTGTGATATATTGCAATGCACAAGTTAATGAAGCTAGCGGACAGCCCCCCCTTTCCCGGTGAATGCATGTTTAGCTTAGTTTATTTAGTTTAGTTTAATTTATTTAGTTTACTTTAGTTTAAAATTAGTTTATTGACATCTTTTAGGTAATTACTACACAAATTTTAGTAATCACTGGTGTTCCAGTCTGAGTACAGTCATTCGGTTAGGTGAGGAAAAGATGAATTTTTCAGGGTTGACCGATCTTTTACCTGTTCACGACACAACAAAATGTACACAAATTAGAATAAGAGGAGAATCTGAGCTTTTCCAAAACGACTTGTATCATTCATATGACTTTATTAGAAGCCGAGATAGAGTTGATTGAAGTAATGGTAAAAATATGAAATTTAACCGAAAAATTGACTCTGAAAATATCAAGTTTTGAACTCCAAATTGCTCCCAAAGGTAAACGGTTTGAAGGAGAGACTTAAAATAGCACAAAATACTGTAAATATGTTAGGACTATATCTCGAAATATTATCAAATTTTTTGAAGACTGACTTCTTTGTCAAAAAAATGTAAATTGGTGAAATCTTGACCAAAAACATGTATTTTTCAGGGTCCGGCGATCTTTTTAACTAGCAGAGATACGTTAAAATGTATAGAAAATGAATACTAGAGGAGAATTTGGACTTTCTGAATATGCTTTCAGTTTTTCTGTAGCTTAATTAGAACCGGAGATACAGACCATCAAAGTTTGGGTGCAAGTGCGAAATTGGAAAATGAGAGGGTCAATTTTGCAGTAATTTTTTGACCTTGTGACATTTATTGTGCAATGTAGGTCAATCCGATGGACTTAAAACTTTACACATTTCTTCTAGGGTATTGTAGGACTGACCTGTAAAAAGACTGTAAAAATCCCTTTATTATTTCCTACTTAAAAAAAATTAAATATCTCAAATATCCAATTTTGTCAAATATTTGACCTTGATTTTGACCTTGAAAATACCTTTCAAGGTCAAAATCTATAATTTCTACAGATTCGCGTTGTATGACTTAGGGGGGGTCATTTCATTATTTGAACTATGTAGGATCAATATTTACCTCTCAAATTGGCAAAAATAGGCTAATTTTTCATGTCGCGCGGTATGCCATATTTGGAATTTTTTTATAAATCAGCAAGAAGAGATAAATCAATTCCGATTTCAGGGTTCAAACAATATAGCTCCTGGCTATTATAATTTAAAATATGAACCCGATATGCTGGAAATAACATAATTGTTGGAATTTTTGAAAATCGAGTGATTTGAACATTAAACAGGTCAAATGACCTTGAAAAATGAGGTTAAGGACAAATTTGAAGGTGGCTATGGAGGTTTTATGGGCATATTTGGGGGGGTTCACAATACATTTTATTGGCCTAAAATCGATATTTCAGTGTCAAGTAATCAAGGTCACCAGTTTTGACGACGCGGTTGACACTAAAAATTCCATAATTAAATAACTAAGCATGATATCATAATAAAAATGATCGCTTGCCATGGATTAGTCATTTACTGTAACAATTGGCTTGAATTCTGCAATTTTCGAAGTTGCTGATATAGAGATCAGGCGCGCAAACCTCTGAGAGTAAAAATTGACCTGTATGACCTCGACCTTGACCTATACTTTTGAAAATTAGGTCAGTTTATTTAGTATAAGTCTATTATATATAGTTTATTAGGAAACTGTAATTGATCAGTTATTATATGAGTAATGGTCAATTGAAATATAGAAAAAATTTATTTCAAAGGGGTCAATGACCTTGAAAAATAGGTCAGAGGTATAGGGTTACATTGGACAATTTAATTAGGTCACATAGGACTATGTACACAAATTATTTGAAAATTTTTCGAGAACATTTTTCGGAAAGAAAAATAATAATAACTAGATTTCGATAACCGCTAGCGGTAATAAAACTTCACCGAGCAGTTGGTGAAAATAGTCTAAATATGTTTAAGTATAAAAATAAACAAGTATACGAACAAGTATATGAAGGTATATTGTACATGTTTAAGCAGCTTGCTCAGTGAATGCCCATGTTTAGTTTAGTTTATTTAGTTCAGTGGGTGAAAATAGTCTAAATGTATATAAGTATATAAACAAGTATATAAACAAGTATATAAACAAGTATATAAACAAGTATATAAACAAGTATATAAACAAGTATATAAACAAGATATAAAATATTATATAAAATATTATATAAAATATTATATGAATAAAATATAAAATTGTATCAAAAATATTGTATAAAATGGTACAAAAAATAGCATAAAAAATGTACCTTATTTATTTGTGATATATTGCAATGCACAAGTTAATGAAGCTAGCGGACAGCCCCCCCTTTCCCGGTGAATGCATGTTTAGCTTAGTTTATTTAGTTTAGTTTAATTTATTTAGTTTACTTTAGTTTAAATTAGTTTATTGACATCTTTTAGCACTTCAGCAAAGCCTTCAGTGATTCAGTCAGACACACCCCCAAAGCTGACCAATGATCAGGCCTTCAAGCATGTTATGCAAATGAGGCCGATTTCGCTGTTTACTGCATTTCCGTAATGGTTAGAGATGTCACTCCTATATGGGTAGATAGATCTCTCTGAGACCTTTGAAATGATAGGTCATACATCTCTGAGAAGTGAATAGTTGCTTCGCAAATTGCCTGTAAACTTTTCAAGTGGAGAGGTCTTTTAGGCGCTGATTGGCTGAGACGCTATGACACAAAATTTTATGATAATGAGCAACGATGGAGGGATTCGTCTAGGGTAGATTCGCAGGGTGTCTTTTAGGCAATTAATACACAAATTTTAGTAATCACTGGTGTTCCAGTCTGAGTACAGTCATTCGGTTAGGTGAGGAAAAGATGAATTTTTCAGGGTTGACCGATCTTTTTACCTGTTCACGACACAACAAAATGTACACAAATTAGAATAAGAGGAGAATCTGAGCTTTCCAAAACGGCTTGTATCATTCACATGACTTTATTAGAACCCGAGATAGAGTTGATTGAAGTAATGGTAAAAATATGAAATTTCACCAAAAAATTGACTCTGAAAATATCAAGTTTTGAACTCCAAATTGCTCCCAAAGGTAAACGGTTTGAACGAGAGACTTAAAATAGCACAAAATAATGTAAATATGTTAGGACTATATCTCGAAATATTATCAAATTTTTTGAAGACTGACTTCTTTGTCAAAAAAATGTAAATTGGTGAAATCTTGACCGAAAACATGTATTTTTCAGGGTCCGGCGATCTTTTTAACTAGCAGAGATACGTTAAAATGTATAGAAAATGAATACTAGAGGAGAATTTGGGCTTTCTGAATATGCTTTCAGTTTTTCTGTAGCTTAATTAGAACCGGAGATACAGACCATCAAAGTTTGGGTACAAGTGCGAAATTGGAAAATGATAGGGTCAATTTTGCAGTAATTTTTTGACCTTGTGACATTTATTGTGCAATGTAGGTCAATCCGATGGACTTAAAACTTTACACATTTCTTCTAGGGTATTGTAGGACTGACCTGTGAAAAGACTGTAAAAATCCCTTTATTATTTCCTACTTAAAAAAAATTAAATATCTCAAATATCCAGTTTTGTCAAATATTTGACCTTGATTTTGACCTTTAAAATACCTTTCAAGGTCAAAATCTATAATTTCTGCAGATTCGCGGTGTATGACTTAGGGGGGGTCATTTCATTATTTGAACTATGTAGGATCAATATTTACCTCTCAAATTGGCAAAAATAGGCTAATTTTTCATGTCGCGCGGTATGCCATATTTGGAATTTTTTAATAAATCAGCATGAAGAGATAAATCAATTCCGATTTCAGGGTTCCAACAATATAGCTCCTGGCTATTATAATTTAAAATATGAACCCGATATGCTGGAAATAACATAATTGTTGGAATTTTTGAAAATTGAGTGATTTGAACATTAAACAGGTCAAATGACCTTGAAAAATGAGGTTAAGGTCAAATTTGAAGGTGGCTATGGAGGTTTTATGGGCATATTTGGGGGGGTTCACAATACATTTCATTGGCCTAAAATCGATATTTCAGTGTCAAGTAATCAAGGTCACCAGTTTTGACGACGCGGTTGACACTAAAAATTCCATAATTAAATAACTAAGCATGATATCATCATAAAAATGATCGCTTACCATGCATTAGTCATTTACTGTAACAATTGGCTTGAATTCTGCAATTTTCGAAGTTGCTTATATAGAGATCAGGCGCGCAAACCTCTGAGAGTAAAAATTGACCTGTATGACCTCGACCTTGACCTATACTTTTGAAAATTAGGTCAGTTTATTTAGTATAAGTCTATTATATATAGTTTATAAGGAAACTGTAATTGATCAGTTATTACATGAGTAATGGTCAATTGAAATATAGAAAAAATTTATTTCAAAGGGGTCAATGACCTTGAAAAATAGGTCAGAGGTATAGGGTTACATTGGACAATTTAATTAGGTTACATAGGACTATGTACACAAATTATTTGAAAATTTTTCGAGAACATTTTTCGGAAAGAAAAATAATAATAATAATAAAAATATTTACGAAAATAAGAAACTTCACCTATGGTATAGGTGAAGTTTAATAATAAAAATATTTACGAAAATAAGAAACTTCACCTATGGTATAGGTGAAGTTTAATAACTAGTTCTCAATTATTCCCAATAAATTTATCGGGAATGAGCATTCACCAGACTTTACCTGGAATTTAGAAGTCTAATTTTTTTAAGATTATGACATCACCTTTCATCTATGATTAAATAGTAAGGTAAACGGGACAAATTGTAGACTAGTGCTTCCTATATTTAAACTTTCAGGACTTAGACTAAGAAAGACATCTAACGTTAACAACTATTAACATGGCCAGTTAGTGGGAGTTGTAGAAGCTAATGGTAACTTGCAGGCAACCTTTGAAAAGGTAGGAAATGATTCGACATGGAATACGTGGGCTTGCAGGCAAAAGATTGAACAATTCATACGAAAAATCAATGGAAACACATAACGGAATATACCATTGAAAACACAAAAACTGCTCAAAATACTTGTTCATCCCTTTCGGCATTGATTTTGAGGGTAAATTACCCCGTGACATCAAAGTCAAACTTGAATTATGTCCCCATGTCAAGATACTAAACCTGTGCAAAATTTGAAGAAAATCGTCCAAGTCAATCAAAAGTTATGAATATTTACCCTTTTTTGGGGTAATTACCTAAAAACGGCAATTTTAACCCAAAAACATCAATGGCGTGAAGTAAAGTCCCAACCGATGCCTGTTAAACCAATGCAAATATAAGAACCACTCAAAACACATATTCGCCCCTTTCGATCCTGAATATGGGGGTAAATTAACCCATGACATCAAAATCATACTTGCATAATGTGCCCATGTCAAGATACTAAACTTGTGCAAAATTTGAAGGAAATCGTCCAAGTCAATCAAACGTTATGAATATCTACCCCTTTTTGGGGTAATTACCTAAAAACAGCAATTTTAACACAAACACATCAATGGTGTGAAGTAAAGTCCCAACCGATGCCTGTTATACCATTGCAAAGATAAGAACCACTCAAAACACATATTCGCCCCTTTCGATCCTGAATATGGGGGTAAATAACCCCATGACATCCATATCGTACTTGCATTATGTCCCCATGTCAAGATACTAAACCTGTGCAAAATTTGAAGAAAATCGTCCAAGTCAATCAAAAGTTATGAATATTTACCCCTTTTTTAGGGTAATTACCTAAAAACGGCAATCTTAACCCAAAAACATCAATGGTGTGAAGTAAAGTCCCAACCGATGCCTGTTATACCATTGCAAAGATAAGAACTGCTCAAAACACATATTCGCCCCTTTCGATCCAGAATATGGGGGTAAATAACCCCATGACATCCATATCGTACTTGCATTATGTCCCAATGTCAAGATACTAAACCTGTGCAAAATTTGAAGAAAATCGTCCAAGTCAATCAAAAGTTATGAATATTTACCCTTTTTTTGGGGTAATTACCTAAAAATGGCAATTTTAACCCAAAAACATCAATGGTGCGAAGTAAAGTCCCAACCGATGCCTGTTATACCATTGCAAAGATAAGAACTGCTCAACACACATATTCACCCCTTTCGATCCGGAATGTGGGGGTAAATAACCCCATGACATCCATATCGTACTTGCATTATGTCCCCATGTCAAGATACTAAACATGTGCAAAATTCGAAGAAAATCGTCCAAGTCAATCAAAGTTATGAATATTTACCCCTTTTTTGGGGTAATTACCTAAAAACGGCAATTTTAACCCAAAAACATCAATGGTGTGAAGTAAAGTCCCAACCGATGCCTGTTATACCATTGCAAAGATAAGAACAGCTCAAAACACATATTCGCCCCTTTCGATCCAGAATATGGGGGTAAATAACCCCATGACATCCATATCGTACTTGCATTATGTCCCAATGCCAAGATACTAAACTTGTGCTAAATTTGAAGGAAATCGTCCAAGTAAGTCAAAAGTTATGAATATTTACCCCTTTTTCGGGGTTTTTACCTAAAAACGGCAATTTTAACCCAAAGACATCAATGGTGTGAAGTAAAGTCCCAACCGATGCCAATTGTACAATTGGAAAGACAAGAACTGCTCAAAATACATATTCACCCCTTTCGCTCTTGAATATGGGGGTAAATTACCCCATGACATCAAAATCATACTTGCATTACGTCCCAATGTCAAGATACTAAACCTGCGCAAAATTTGAAGAAAATCGTCGAAGTCAATCAAAAGTTATCAATATTTACCCCCTTTTTGGGGTAATTACCTTAAAATGACAATTTTCACCTAAAGACATCTGTATTGTGAAGTAATGTCCCAACCGATGCCTATTATACCATTGCAAAGATAAGAACTGCTCAAAACACATATTCACCCCTTTCGATCTTGAATATGGGGGTAAATTACCCCATTACATCAAAATCGTACTTGCATTATGTCCCAATGTCAAGATACTAAACCTGTGCAAAATTTGGAGAAAATCGTCCAAGTCAATCAAAAGTTATGACTTTTTACCCCTTTTTGGGGTAATTACCTAAAAACGACAATTTTTATCCAGGAACATCCACAGCACGAAGGAAAGTCTCAAACGATTCCTATTGTATCATTCAATACACAATAACTGCTCAAAACACATATTCACCCCTTTCGATCCAGAATAAGGGGGTAAATTACCCCTTGACATAAAATTCATACTTGCATTATGTCCCCATGTCAATATACTGGACTTGTGCAAAATTTGGAGAAATTCGTCCATTTTAATCACAAGTTAGAGTCAATCACCCCTTTTGGGGTAATTACCCACAAAACGTCATTTTTATTTTATAATGTGTCTGTAATTCATGAATACTATATACACACCAAGTTTCATGAAATTCCCTCCATTCAAACCAAAGTTAAAAAATGTTTTCACTTTTTGGACAAAACACCCATTTTTGAAAGTCCCATAACTCAAAAACCCCTTCTTTGATCAAAATATAAAAGGTGTCTTGCACTGGATGAGTAGTCAGGCTATCAATTACAGCAAAAACCAAGCCTCTAGCCATTATAGTTTTTTCTGAAAACATGGGCAACTGGTTTTTGTCAAAAGGGGGTAAATACCCCTTTACCCTCATCTCCCAATAAACGATATAGGCCAAAAATGTAGCAACACATGTTTATATAAAGGTTCCTAAGTCCTAATTTTCTAACAATGATATCAAAAGAGATAATCCGCTTTGAAATTTTGGAAAATTTGACTTTGAGGTGACCTCTGACCTTGAAAAATAGGTCAATGTCAAAAAAATTTTGCACAACTTCTCCTCTCACTTAGGACTACCTATCCACCAACTTTCATTAACTTTCTCCAATTTTAGGTGGCCAAATAATAATAATAATAATAACTAGACATTAGATATTCCCAGTGCAACTGGGAATGAGCATTCACCATTTTATCACTCAAATGAAATGATCAGTGAAATGATCAGTGAAATGATCAGTGAAATGATCAGTGAAATGATCAATGAAATGATCAATGAAATGATCAATGATATGATGAATGATATGATGAATGATATGATCAGTGAAATTAAATTAAAATGAAATGTTCAATCCAATGAAGTATGAAATATCTATAGCAAATTTAACAAATTTATAAAAATGACAATTTTGAAATCAAGGTCAAGGTCATTAATTTCCTGTAACATGCCTTTCTATGCATCAGGATATTACCATGTTAAGTTTCACAAATTCCCTCCATTCAAACTGAAAAATTTCAACATTTTAAATTTTTGGTGAAATAATCAAAATTTGAAAGTTTGATATCTCAAAAACCCCTTGAGTGATCAATATGAAAGTTGCTGCTGCACTAGAACTATCTTTTGGCTACACAATCCAGCTGTTAGAATCATCCTGCCATTTCTGGTTTCTGAGAAGAAGAACGGCAAAGGGTAAACTACTAAATGGGTTGGGGTAATTACCCCTTTTCGAAAATGACAAACTTGATGATTGATATTGTTTATGCTTATGATAAGTAATGATATATTGCAATCCAGACAATTCTATCTTTATTAGTTTAGAAGTTAGCTTGAACCTCATCTGTAGCAAATTGACCAAATTTATAAAAATGACAATTCTGAAATCAAGGTCAAGGTCATTCATTTTTTGCAACATACTTTTTTATGCATTAGGCTATTTCCATATAAAGTTTCACAAATTTCCCTTCATTCAAACTCAAAATTTTCAACATTTTAAATTTTGGGTGAAATCATCAAAATTTGAAAGTTCAATATCTCAAAAACCCCTTGAGTGATCAATATGAAAGTTGCTGCTGCACTAGAACTATCTTTTGGCAACACAATCCATTTGTCAGAATCATCCTACCATTTCTGGTTTCTGAGAAGAAGAACAGCAAAGGGTAAACTACTAAATGGGTTGGGGTAATTACCCCTTTTCGAAAATTACAAATTTGATGGTTGATATGGTTTGTAACAGTGATGGGTTACATAACAGTGAAAACCAGACATTTCTATCTTTATTAGTTCAGAAGTTAGCACTCCAAAAATGCCAACTTTGAAGTGACCTCTGACCTTGAAAAATAGGTCAAGGTCAAAAAAATTTTGGGGATCATAATATCTCACCTAGTACTATCCATCCACAAAAGGACAACCCTGAACTCAACCGAAAATGACGGAAAAATAATAATAACTAGACATTAGATATTCCCAGTGCAACTGGGAATGAGCATTCACCATTTCATCAGTCAAATGAAATGATCAATGAAATGATCAATGAAATGATCAATGAAATGATCAATGAAATGATCAATGAAATGATCAATGAAATGATCAATGATCAATGAAATGATCAATGAAATGATCAATGATCAATGAAATGATCAATGATCAATGAAATGATCAATGATCAATGAAATGATCAATGAAATGATCAAATGAACTCAAAATGAAATTATAATGAAATGACTTTGTATTGACTTTATTGACTTCATATTGACTTCATATTGACTTCATATTGACTTCATACATGTGACACATCTAACAGCAATTGTGACAACTACCTGGGATGGTGCTAGCTGTGCTTTATTTTGCCAGCCGCAACAGATAAAAAAAAATTGAAAATCTATGGAAATTGAAAGTTGAATATGTCCAAAACAAAGTGTGTGATCCAAAAATGAAATACCACTTACCATGAACCCATCTCTAGGGAACATAATACACTTATCAGCATCATCCTACCATTTGCGGTTTCTGAGAAGAAGTCCGGCAAAAAAATTAGTGTTTTGTCAACTTAATCGGTTGGGGTAATTACCCCTTTACGAAATTGAATAATGTTTTTCTTGATATTGTTCAAGCTATTAATGGGTTACATAACACTGAAATCCAGACCTCTCTATCTTCATTAGTTTTGAAGTTAGCCCTTTAAAAATCTCAACTTTGACGTGACCTCTGACCTTGAAAAATAGGTCAAGGTCAAAAAAATTTGGGGGATCATAATATCTCACCTAGCACTATCCATCCACCAAAGGACAACCCTGAACTCAACCGAAAATGACGGAAAAATAAAAATAAAAATAAAAAAATCTACAAAAATAATAGCATTCACCATTATGATGGTGAATGCTAACTAGCAGTCAACCTTTGAAAAGGTAGAGAATGATTCGACATGGAATACGCGGGCTTGCAGGCAAAATATTGAACACAGTCAATATACTGAACCTGTGCAAAATTTGAAGAAAATCGTCCAAGTCAATCAAAAGTTATGAATATTTACCCCTTTTTGGGGTAATTGCCTAAAAACGGCAATTTTAACCGAAAAACATCAATGGTGTGAAGTAAAGTCCCAACCTATGCCTGTTATACCATTGCAAAGATAAGAACTGCTCAAAACACATATTCACCCCTTTCGATCCTGAATATGGGGGTAAATTAACCCATGACAGCAAAATCATACTTGCATTATGTGCCCATGTCAAGATACTAAACTTGTGCAAAACTTGAAGGAAATCGTCCAAGTCAGTCAAAAGTTATGAGTATTTACCCCTTTTTGGGGGTAATTACCTAAAAACGGCAATTTTAATCCAAAAACATCAATGGTGTGAAGTAAAGACCCAACCGATGCCTGTTATACCATTGCAAAGATAAGAACTGCTCAGGACGCATATTCACCCCTTTCGATCCGGAATATGGGGGTAAATAACCCCATGACATCCATATCGTACTTGCATTATGTCCCCATGTCAAGATACTAAACCTGTGCAAAATTTGAAAAAAATCCTCCAAGTCAATCAAAAGTTATGAATATTTACCCCTTTTTAGGGTAATTACCTAAAAACGGCAATTTTAACCCAAAAACATCAATGGTGTGAAGTAAAGTCCCAACCGATGCCTGTTATACCAC
This sequence comes from Platynereis dumerilii, assembly GCA_026936325.1. Taxonomy (NCBI): domain Eukaryota; kingdom Metazoa; phylum Annelida; class Polychaeta; order Phyllodocida; family Nereididae; genus Platynereis; species Platynereis dumerilii. The sequence continues at coordinate 70,819,785 of JAPTHN010000001.1, read as the reverse complement.
TGCAAAGATAAGAACTGCTCAAAACACATATTCGCCCCTTTCGATCTTGAATATGGGGGGAAATTACCCCATGACATCAAAATCGTACTTGCATTATGTCCCTAAGACAAGATACTAAACCTGTGTAAAATTTGAAGAAAATCGACCAAGTCAATCAAAAGTTATGACTATTTACCCCTTTTTGGGGTATTTACCAAAAAACGACAATTTTCAACCAAAAACATCAATGGTGTTAAGGAAACTCCCAATGGATGCCTAATATACCATTAAAAACTCAATAACTGTTCAAAACACATATTCACCCCTTTCGATCTAGAATATGGGGGTGAATTACCAAATGACATCAAAATCATAATGCAAGTATGTCCCCATGTCAAGATACTAGACATGTGCAAATTTGGGAGAAAATCGTGCATGTCTATCACAAGTTAGAGTCATTTACCCCTTTTTGGGGTAATTACCCCAAAACGTCATTTTTATTCCATAATGTGACTCTAATTCATGAATACTATATACACACCAAGTTTCATTAATTTCCCTCCATTCAAACCAAAGTTAAAAAATGTTTTCACTTTTTGGACAAAACACCTAATTTTAAAAGTCCAATAACTCAGAAACCCCAAGTTTGATCAAAATATAAAAGGTGTCTTACCATGGATGAGTAGTCAGGCTATCAATTACAACAAAAACCTAGCCTCTAGCCATTATAGTTTTCTCTGAAAACATGAGCAACTGGTTTTTGTCAAAAGGGGGGTAAATACCCCTTTACCCTCATCTCCCAATAAACGATATAGGCCAAAAATGTAGCAACACATGTTTATATAAAGGTTCCTAAGTCTCAATTTTCTAACAATGATATTAAAAGAGATAATCCACTTTGAAATTTTGGAAAATTTGACTTTGGGATGACCTGTGACCTTGAGTTCAAGGTCAAGGTCAACCATTTTCACAAAAAATTAAAGTACTTACCAAGGACTACCTATGTACAAAATTTCAAGTCTCTAGCACAAAAACTGACTGGCAAAAAGTGGCCAAATAATAATAATAATAATATCAAAGAGTTCAAAATGATTCTCCATATATGTCGAATCATAACTAGAAATCGGGTAACCGCGATGCGGTGACAAAACTTCACCTTTCATAGTAATTATTTGCAACGAAATGAAAGTGAGAAAACACGGAAATGATATTGGAAATGATAGTGTAAATGACATTGGAAATGACATTGGACATGAACTTGAACATGAACATGAACTTAAACATGAACTTAAACATGAACTTGAACATGAACTTGAACATGAACTTGAACATGAACTTGAACATGAACTTGAACATGAACTTGAACATGAACTTGAACATGAATGTAATTGCACACATTTTGCATGCAATATCAAACACAGTATCACATGTAATATTTTGCAGTATCACATATATATGCAAAGTTACATGCAATGTATCAAACATACAATATCACTTGCAATACCATGCTAAATCATATCACATGCAATATCAATTTATTATGTGTAATTTCGCATGTCAATTAAAATGTATGAAGCGTGCGCAGATACATGGAAGTACTTATAAACTATCTGTCCATGAACTAGTTGTGATGTGACATAATTATAGTCAGCAGACAGATAAACCCTGCAATAAACCCTTACTGAAACATGTTAATCAGTTTGTTGCCATACGCTGACTGATACACTAACTGATACACTGACTGATACACTGACTGATACACTGACTGACACAAAAATATTTTGAGGGTCTGGGGATCTTTTCAACCGTCAGAGCTCCAAGAAAAAATTCAGAGAAAGAAAACAAGAGGAGAATTTGAGCTTCATGAATATATATATAGAAAATAACATGGACCAGTACTTGGACAGTACATGGACAGTACATTGACCTCTACCTTGACCAGTACATGATCCAGTGCATGAACCAGTGAATGAACCAGTGCATGAACTAGTGCATGAACCAGTGCATGAACCAGTACATCAACCAGTACATCAACCAGTACATCAACCAGTACATCAACCAGTACATCAACCAGTACATCAACCAATACATCAACCAATACATCAACCAATACATCAACCAATACATCAACCAATACATCGATTAGAGTTACTGCTGATTGAAACTGGCACCGTTCTTCTAGTCCTGAAAACATATCGAAATGACAGAAATTTCTGAAAACATACATTTTTCGGGGTCCGGCGATCTTTTTAACCGTCAGTGATACAAGAAATTGGTTAAACATAGACACTAGAGGAGAATTTGTGCTTTCCAAATCTATTTTCAGATTCTCCGTAACTTTATTAGGACCGCAGATACGGCCGATTGAAATTATGGTACAATTCTGAAAGGTGGACTTCAGAAATTTATGAAAAAATGTAGTTTTTCACTTAAAATTACTCTAGAACCAAAACGGTTCAATGGAAACATATATAACTTGGCAGGATTATGTGAACGGACGATGAAAGTATGCTCAAATAGCTTCACTGAAATAAAATGATTACTTCCTTGTCAAAATGATGATAAATTGTGTAAATTTGACAAAAAACATGAAATTTTCAGGGTCCGGCGATCTTTTAAACCGTAAGAGCTACGAAAAAATGTTCAATATATGAAAACTAGAAGAGAATGTGGCCTTTTCAAATCTGTTTTCAGATTCTCTGTATCTTAGTTAGGACCGGAGCTATGGACGATTGAAATAGCGCTATCATTGAAAAAATATTATAATATTTCCTTCATTTTTTGACCTTGTGACCTTTTTGGTGTGACATATGTCAGTCCGAGGACCTTGAAAATTTACACAATCCTTCTAGACCATTGTAGCAATTATGTCTGCCATTTTTGTAAAAGTATCTTTATTCCTTGCCTGTGTAAAAAAATCAAATGTCAAAAAAGTAAAATTTTTTATCATGTTTGACCTTGAATTTGACCTTGAAAACAAGTTTATAGGTCAAAACCAATATGATTTTCAGAATCAGGATGTCAAAATGGGGGGATCAATTTATTATTGTAACTCTCTGGGATCGATATTTCCATGTCAAAAACGCGATAATTTGTCATATTTTAACATTCTCCGGTTTGCTATATTTGGAATTTTGTAGAAAATTAAGGTAAAATGTTAGAGGAATTTGGATTGCATATTATAAATGTACATATTTTTGTCTGTCTAGAGATAATATATCAAGGTGATATCATGAAAAAAACATAATTTTCAGAATTTTTGAAAATAAGCACTTTTTGCACTTTGAAGAGCCAAATGACCTTGAAAAATGAGGTCAAGGTCAAATTTGAAGGTGGTTATGGGGGTTTTGGGGGCCACTTTGGGGGGGTTCACTATACATTGTAATGGCCTAAAATCGATATTTCAGGGTCAGACATTCAAGGTCACCTGTTTTTATGACGCGGTCAATATTTAAAATTACGTAACCCAAAAAGTAAGCATGACAAAATTACAAAAATGAGTCGCAGACCCAGATTGGTCATTTACGCAACTTTTGGCATCAATTACACAATTCAGAAACCTCCGGTTTCTGAGATCATGTGTTCTCAATTGTAGGAGTGAAATTGGTTCTGTACGACCTTGACCTTGACCTACTTTTATGAAATTGGGTCAGATTGTGTAACTTGTATGTAGTACATGTCATAAAATTGGAAAATGAAATTTGCCTGTAATTACCTGAGAAACAATCACTTGAAATAATGAAAAAACTGACTTTGAAGTGGCCTGTGACCTTGAAAAATGTTTCAAGGTCACCGAAACTGGGTCAGTGTAATGAGGTCATGTAACACTATATTTGTGAATTTTTTGAGGAAAATTTTTTTGGCGGAAAAATAATAATAATAATAACTAGAGACCGGGTAACCGCGAAGCGGTGACAAAACTTCACCGCCTATAATCGGGGTGTTATTGGTACAATGTAACTAAAGTAAGGGTATTAGGTTATGGGTCCGACTCCAAGCAATCTTTCAGAGCCACTTTCAGCCCTCAAAATCAATTTCCTGTGACGGGGCGATTTTTTCTTGAAAAATGCAAAAACGGAGGTTTTTGGCAATTTGGGGGCTCAGAAATGATGCGATTTTCATCATTTTTGCAGGAAATGCTGCTCTACTAGTGAGGATTAGTAATGTGTCAAGACATTTGGCCCGAGTACGTTCAGGTTGATTCTGACCGGAAGGCCCATTTTCCTATCTTTTAGCATGCGAATGCCGTAATGGACCCACATAGGCCTATGCAAAGGCCTAGAATCACAAAACCATGCAATTCTAGGGGGAAGGGGTCCAGAAAGGCATTAAACTGCCACCGGCACCCCCACAATGCGGTGTTTCAGCTTTTCCCGCCAAAAATATGCGGTTTTTCTGTTTTGACCTGTTTCCGGGGCAATCCCGGTCCATGTCACAGCCATAGTGATGCTAATCTACTCCATTCTAACCAATTTCCATGCTATTTACTGGCCTGCAGCCTCAACTTCAAAGTTCACCTGCATTAAGTCAGCCAATCACAGCACAGCTTTTTGTTTACTGCGGGACTCGAAACCATAAGACATGTGTCGTCTGCTAGAATGGAGTCTTCTGCAAGTATTTCAGCTTGCAGGTTGCTTATATAACATAGAGAAGGCTTGAATTAGGTATATTTTGGCTTTCTACAGTATTAGACCACAGGAGTTTCAGCAAAAAGCATAATTCAAAGGGGGGGGGGGGTGCACCGTAGGATAATTGCTGGTTTTGATGACGCGGTCAATATTTAAAATTATGTAACTGCATAACCAAACATGGGATCACCACAGTTATAACTTACAGCACTGGCCCGGCCACCAAGCCAGCTTTTGGCCTCACTTTGAAAACCCTGGGGCTTACGGTTTCTGACATCTCGTGCGACAATCGCTTAGTACTAAAAATGGCCGTAGCCATCTTGGACCTGGACCTGCGTTTTCGGAAGTCTCACTTTGTAACTTGCAAAAAGCATGTGGAACCTAATAAAAGTGACAGAAACGAAATCCGGGCGTAACCGGATGAGATTTGGGCATTTCAAAAGTATGGAAAATCTGACTTCAAAGTGCTCTGCGACCTTGAAAAATGAATCAAGGTCGGCGAAACCGCGTGGGTGTCATACGGGCATGGTGGGCTTCCTTCATGAATTTTTTGAAAATTTTTCGAGGACCTTTTTTGGAAAGTACGAACGCAACTTGAATACTAGAAATCGGGTAACCGCGATGCGGTGACAAAACTTCACCTATCATATAATTATTGGCAGTGAAATCAATGTGAGAAAACACAGAAATGATATCGGAAATGACATTGGACATGAACTTGAACATGAACATGAAACTCGCACATGAACTTGCACATAAACTTGTACATGCAATTGCATGCGTCTTGCACATGTAACATTACATGTATGCAATATCACACACAATATCACATGTAATATTATGCAATATCAAATGTAAAGTTACATGTAATGTATTAAATATACAATATCACTTGCAATATCATGCAAAATCATATCACATGTAATATTAATTTATCACCTTTAATTTTGCATGTTACTTAGAATGTACATAGTGTGCACAGATATATGGAAGTACTTAAAGACTATCTGTCCGTGGAGTAGTTGTGATGTGACATATAGTCAGCAGACAGATAAACCCTTACTGTAACATGTCAATTGGTTTGTGGCCATACACTGACTGATTCGCAGACTGATACACTGACTGATACTTATGATACACTGTCTGATACACTGTCTGATACACTGTCTGATACACTGACTAATACACTGACTGATACACTGACTGATACACTGACTGGAACAAAAATATCTGACGGAAAGCACGTAATTTTGAGGGTTGGGCGTTCCTTTAACGCACCAGAGTTACAAGAAAACATTCAGAGAATGAAAACTAGAGGAAAATTTGATTTGCCGAATATTGAACAGTACATTGAACAGTCCAATGACCAGCGCATTGACCAGCGCATTGACCATGCATCAACCAGTACATCAACCAGTGCATCAACCAGTGCATCAACCCGAACATCAATCAGTACATCATCAGTACATCAACCTTGGAATTTTAGGAATGCATTGGCTAAGACACTTCTAGTCCTGAAAACATATCGAAATGACTGCAATTTCTGAAAACATACATTTTTCAGGGTCCGGCGATCTTTTTAACCGTCAGTGATGCAAGAAATTGTTCAAAAATATAAACTAGAGGAGAATTTGTGCTTTCCAAATCTATTTTCAGATTCTCCGTAACTTTATTAGGACCGGAGATACCGCCAATTGAAATGATGGTACAATTCAGAAATATGCATGGAATTCAGAAATTTCTGAAAAAATGCAGTTTTTCACTTAAAATTACTCTAGAACTAAAACGGTTTCATAGAAACAAATATTACTTGGCAGGATTATCTGAACAAAAGATGAAAGTATGCTCAAATAGCTTCATTGAAATGAAATGATTATTTCCTTGTCAAAATGATGATAAATTGTGAAAATTTGACAAAAAACATGAAATTTTCAGGGTCCGGCGATCTTTTATACCGTCAGAGCTACGACAAAATGTTCAATATATGGCAACTAGGGGAGAATTTGGCCTTTCCAAATCTGTTTTCAGATTCTCTGTAACTTAATTAGGACCGGAGCTACAGCCGATCGAAATAACGCTATTATTGAGAAATGTGAAAAAATATCGTAAATTTTTCCCTAATTTTTTGACCTTGTGACCTTCACGGTCTAATGTAGGTTAATCCGAGGACCTTGAAAATTTATAAGATGCCTCTAGACTATTGTAGCAAGTATGTGTGACATTTTTGTAACAATATTTTGATTTCTTGTCTGAGTAAAAAAATCAAATGTCAAAAAAGTAAAATTTTTCATCATGTTTGACCTTGAATTTGACCTTGAAAATAATTTTCTAGTTCAAAACAAATATGATTTTCAGAATCAAGATGGGAAAATGGGGGGATCAATTAATTATTGTAACTCTCTCGGATCGATATTTCCATGTCAAAAACGCGATAATTTGTCATTTTTTAACATTATCCGGTTTGCAATATTTGGAATTTTGTAGAAAATTAAGGAAAAATCTTAGAGGACTTTGGATTGCATATTCTAAATGCACATATTTTCGTCTGTCTAGAGATAATATATCAAGGTGATATCATGAAAAAAACATAATTTTCAGAATTTTTGAAAATAAGCACTTTTTGCACTTTGAAGAGCCAAATGACCTTGAAAAATGAGGTCAAGGTCAAATTTGAAGGTGGGTATGGGGGTTTTGGGGGCTACTTTGGGGGGGTTCACTATACATTGTTATGGCCTAAAATCGATATTTCAGGGTCAGACATTCAAGGTCACCTGTTTTGACAACGCGGTCAATATTTAAAATTACGTAACTCAAAAAGTAAGCATGATATCATTATAAAAATAAGTCGCAGACCTAGATTAGTCAATTATGAAACTTTTGTCATCAATTACACAATTCAAAAATTGTTGGTTTCTGAGATCATGTGTTCTCAATTCCAGGAGTGAAAATGGCTCTGTACGACCTTGACCTTGACCTACTTTCCTGAAACTGGGTCAGATTGTGTAACGTATATGTAGTACATGTAATATAGTTGGGAAGTGAAATTTGCCTGTAATTACCTGAGAAGCAATCACTTGAAATAATAAAAAAACTGACTTTGAAGTGGCCTGTGACCTTGAAAAATGATTCAAGGTCACCGATACTTGGTCAGTGTGATAAGGTCATGTAAGACTATGTATGTGAATTTTTTGAAATTTTTTCGAAGAAATTAGGGGGTGGCGGAAAAATAATAATAATAAAAATATTTACGAAAACAAGAAACTTCACCTATGGAATAGGTGAAGTTTAACTAGAAATCGGGTAACCGCGATGCGGTGACAAAACTTCACCTTTCATAGTAATTATTTGCAACGAAATGAAAGTGAGAAAACACGGAAATGATATTGGAAATGATAGTGTAAATGACATTGGAAATGACATTTGACATGAATGTGAACATGAACATGAACTTAAACATGAACTTAAACATGAACTTGAACATGAACTTGAACATGAACTTGAACATGAACTTGAACATGAATGTAATTGCACACATTTTGCATGCAATATCAAACACAGTATCACATGTAATATTTTGCAGTATCACATATATGCAAAGTTACATGCAATGTATCAAACATACAATATCACTTGCAATATCATGCTAAATCATATCACATGCAATATCAATTTATTATGTGTAATTTCGCATGTCAATTAAAATGTATGAAGCGAGCGCAGATACATGGAAGTACTTATAAACTATCTGTCCATGAACTAGTTGTGATGTGACATAATTATAGTCAGCAGACAGATAAACCCTGCAATAAACCCTTACTGAAACATGTTAATCAGTTTGTTGCCATACGCTGACTGATACACTGACTGATACACTGACTGATACAGTGACTGACACAAAAATATTTTGAGGGTCAGGGGATCTTTTCAACCGTCAGAGCTCCAAGAAAAAATTCAGAGAAAGAAAACAAGAGGAGAATTTGAGCTTCATGAATATATATATAGAAAATAACATGGACCAGTACTTGGACAGTACATGGACAGTACATTGACCTCTACATTGACCAGTACATGATCCAGTGCATGAACCAGTGAATGAACCAGTGCACGAACCAGTGCATGAACCAGTACATCAACCAGTACATCAACCAGCACATCAACCAGTACATCAACCAGTACATCAACCAATACATCAACCAATACATCAACCAATACATCGATTAGAGTTACTGCTGATTGAAACTGGCACCGTTCTTCTAGTCCTGAAAACATATCGAAATGACAGCAATTTCTGAAAACATACATTTTTCGGGGTCCGGCGATCTTTTTAACCGTCAGTGATACAAGAAATTGGTTAAACATAGACACTAGAGGAGAATTTGTGCTTTCCAAATCTATTTTCAGATTCTCCTTAACTTTATTAGGACCGCAGATACGGTCGATTGAAATAATGGTACAATTCTGAAAGGTGGACTTAAGAAATTTATGAAAAAATGTAGTTTTTCCCTTAAAATTACTCTAGAACCAAAACGGTTCAATGGAAACATATATAACTTGGCAGGATTATGTGAACGGACGATGAAAGTATGCTCAAATAGCTTCACTGAAATAAAATGATTACTTCCTTGTCAAAATGATGATAAATTGTGAAAATTTGACAAAAAACATGAAATTTTCAGGGTCCGGCGATCTTTTAAACCGTAAGAGCTACGAAAAAATGTTCATATATAAAAACTGGAAGAGAATGTGGCCTTTCCGAATCTGTTTTCAGATTCTCTGTATCTTAGTTAGGACCGGAGCTATGTACGATTGAAATAGCGCTATCATTGAAAAAATATTATAATATTTCCTTCATTTTTTGACCTTGTGACCTTTTTGGTGTGACACATGTCAGTCCGAGGACCTTGAAAATTTACACAATCCTTCTAGACTATTGTAGCAAGTATGCCTGCCATTTTTGTAAAAATATCTTTATTCCTTGCCTGTGTAAAAAAATCAAATGTAAAAAAAGTAAAAATTTTTATCATGTTTGACCTTGAATTTGACCTTGAAAATAAGTTTATAGGTCAAAACCAATATGATTTTCAGAATCAAGATGTCAAAATGGGGGGATCAATTAATTATTGTAACTCTCTCGGATCGATATTTCCATGTCAAAAACGCGATAATTTGTCATATTTTAACATTCTCCGGTTTGCTATATTTGGAATTTTGTAGAAAATTAAGGTAAAATGTTAGAGGAATTTTGATTGCATATTATAAATGTACATATTTTTGTCTGTCTAGAGATAATATATCAAGGTGATATCATGAAAAAAACATAATTTTCAGAATTTTTGAAAATAAGCACTTTTTGCACTTTGAAGAGCCAAATGACCTTGAAAAATGAGGTCAAGGTCAAATTTGAAGGTGGGTATGGGGGTTTTGGGGGCTACTTTGGGGGGGTTCACTATACATTGTAATGGCCTAAAATCGATATTTCAGGGTCAGACATTCAAGGTCACCTGTTTTTACGACGCGGTCAATATTTAAAATTACGTAACCCAAAAAGTAAGCATGACAAAATTACAAAAATGAGTCGCAGACCCAGATTGGTCATTTAGGCAACTTTTGGCATCAATTACACAATTCAGAAACCTCTGGTTTCTGAGATCATGTGTTCTCAATTGTAGGAGTGAAATTGGTTCTGTACGACCTTGACCTTGACCTACTTTCATGAAATTGGGTCAGATTGTGTAACTTGTATGTAGTACATTTCATGTAATTGGAAAATTAAATTTGCCTGTAATTACCTGAGAAACAATCACTTGAAATAATGAAAAAACTGACTTTGAAGTGGCCTGTGACCTTGAAAAATGTTTCAAGGTCACCGAAACTGGGTCAGTGTAATGAGGTCATGTAACACTATATTTGTGAATTTTTTGAGGAAAATTTTTTTGGCGGAAAAATAATAATAAAAATATTTACGAAAACAAGAAACTTCACCTATGTAATAGGTGAAGTTTAACTAGAAATCGGGTAACCGCGATGCGGTGACAAAACTTCACCTATCATAGTAATTACAGGCGGTCAAATGAAAAATGAGGTGAAAATGACATCAGAAATGAAGTTGGAAATGAGATTAGAAATGACTTCCGACATTAACTTGGACATGTAAATGTACTTGCACATGTAACTGTACAGTCTTACACAAGCAATATTATATGAAATATCACATGCAATATCACTTGTAATATTATGCAATATATTCAGGCAAGTTACATGGTAAGTAACATACAATATCACTTGCAATATCATGCACAATCATATCACATGCAATATCACATGTCAAAGGGTTTGTGGCCAGATGATACACTCATTACAGTGAATCGATTATCGAATCGAAAGGGCTATCGATTATCGATCCAAAAAAAACCAAACCAATTCCCATCACTTCCACTAGAAATCATTAGCAATGAAGGTCCATGTACTGCTTTTATACACATTTTGCACTTCTTCACTGAGAGGCTGTCAAGTAAAAATACTTCTTTTTGCGCAGCTGCATGGCAGTCATTTGGATAGATAAGCGAAAGATGGATTTTTAAGGGTAGACCGATCTTTTTACCGATTGAAGGCACATGAAAATGCATATGAAATACAGATAAGAGGAGAGTCAGGCAAATACATGGACAACTTGAGTAACATAAGGCCATCTATTTATACAATAAAAAAACAAAAATACAATATTACAATATTTTAATAAAGCACTTCATGTATACAGGAAATGTTTCAGGTAATGTATATGATCAGATTGGAGATGTGTGCCTGAAAGGGAAGAGAAATGAATCTATCAATATGCATCTGTCATTCTTTTGAATAAAATCTATATTGGGTCTAGTTTATTAGAGGATGATATGGTAAAGCAACATACCGTGCTGTGGTTAGTGTTGTCTGAGGTCTTCGGATAGAGAATGTCAGTTGCCAGAGACTATCTGAATCATGTCGGCCTGCAAAGAAATATATAGAAACACTTATTGAATATGTAACGACTATGAATATGTAACATATTTTGGGAGAAATTATACCTTAAACTTACCAGTGTTACGTACGCAGCAGAGGGTACCACCATCAAGGTCTCACCAATTGGATGTGCTGCATAGGCCGGCCAATAGGACCAGCCTACCCACACAACATGCTTCTCCATCTGGGAGCATACATGTATTCGGATTGTGAACGGCAATTATTGTTGGTTATTTGTTTTTGTTTCATTGAAGTTTTTAATTTCCTTAATAGCATCCTATTTTAGTATTCAGGTTTTTATGTACCATTTCTGTATTCCATTTTTATATTCCACTTCGATATTCCCGTTTCTATATTCCATTTCTATTTATTATATTCAGTTATTATATTCCGTAATAATATGGTACATTATATTCCGTATTAATATTCCATTGTTATGTTCCATTATTATAATGTATAATGTAGTTGGCATTACATCAGGTGGATGTTTTGTTACAATAAGTTTCACAAAATATCAATTTCTGTACAAGATTAATGTTATCTTCTACAGTAACTTTACATACAAGTTTACACACATTTCTTGATATATGAGGTATAAGGAAACTCATTGCAGATGAAGTTTGATCAATGCATCCACATAAGTTAAAGGCAGAGAGTTATTTTATCCTATGATGCATTGTTATGCCATGGTGATTAATAGTAGCACTTAAATCAAAGTTCAAATCTATAAAATTTTTTACGTGAATCCTTTCAGTCTCTTGAATCTGACAAGGATAAGCCCAAAAAAGGAGAAGCTATATGATACAACTGCCTCACATTTGGTGTGGTACTCCATAAAAGCTGGTCATCTTAACATCCCCTTTAGTACAGCACATTATTTTCAAGTTATAGTAATATCTGGTATATATGTATTGTTGGATATCTTTTGTGAAGGGGACGAAAGTTGCAATAAAAGAAACATTCTACATTTTAAACAGTGATATATTTTCTTATCATAGTTTTTGATACACTTTGCATTGCAATTTGTAATAATACATGTAAATTGTCCATATTAAGTGTCCATGTAAATTGTCCATGTAAATTAATGCTGTAATTGGCCATACCATTGTCCATGAAGTTGCCCATTTGCATATCCATGTACTTTTCTGTTGTCAAACCAAATTCAGTGCAACATAACTGCCTCTTTTTATTCCAATAAGTGATTTTTCATATTCACATTTGTAATAATAAATATATTCTAAATGAGAGAGAGTTTATTTCCAATGCAAAATGAATGTCTTTGTCTACAGCACTTTCCTGTACACAAGTATGTACGCATTTGGACATGTATACGGCAGTCTTTCTTCCTTTACACAGTGATCATTACATTCATACCATCGAACAGACGGGGGTATTTTGATGCAAGCTGTGTAGTGACCTTCTTTCGTTTTTCTGCCAATATGATTGATGACTGCAGTTAGATCATATTCTGTCCCATTCTTGGTTGTAAGATGTCTTTTCAGTTTCATGTTCCTCGTATTCTTGTCCTCTCCATTGAAATTGAATCGCACAAGGAGTAGTATCAAAACAGGAGGGCAATGTGACATAACTGCTTCCTTTTGTGTGTGTTGTGCTCCACAATTTGTGCAAGGGAAGTCACTCTGTTGTGTAGATTCTTCAAAGATGAGTTCAGAACTATGAAGGTACACTGCAACAAATCGGTTGAAATCATGAAGAGTTGTGACATGATTGCATTGTTCGCAGATTTGAGTTGTGACAAGATGATTGTCAAGTAGGTCTGTGACTGGTGACACATTCAAAGTTCTGTATTCCTCCCAAGTGCTTGGACTATTTTGACCTTGTAGAGCATTTACTTGGTGTCCAAATATGTGCATTGAATGGATTTGTGAAAGCAACCATGTGAGATATTCATGTGCATCTTGCTGATCTTGCCGTTTTACATCTTTGGGCCAGTCTACAGGGAGAAAGTCAGGTTTGAACATTGAATGCGGTTTTACAGGAAGATGACTTGAATAAAGCTGTTGTTTTAGCTGAGCAAGTGTCCTGGTTATTGGTTGATCGATATCAAACAGAGGCTGAAGGTCAGGGACTGCAAATAACATTTGTAAGACACTGTTAAGGAAGCAAGTGTTTCCAAAGTTGCATAATCCAGCTGGAATACTTCGGGTTTGCCTGTTTGAAACACCAGTTGTTGGAGTTGTCGAAGTTCTGTGTGAAGATGATGGGAATGCGCTTGCATTTTGTTGTGACATATTTTGCTTCTTTGGCTTCACAGGCCTTTTCTCATTAGTCGGTGGTGATTTATTTGGTTGTGCCATTTTTTTCGATCTTGTAACTCTGTGGCCGACATTTGCAGGTTTGCTTGGCTCTCGAACTTTTGCTGATTTGCCAACATCTTTAGGAGCAGCTGCATTAGGTGTGTGAGAAGATTCAGTCTCAGTTACTGAGAATATTTCAGTTCGCACAGCATCATGGTCTGAATAATATGTAGGTATGACATCAGCTGCAACTTTCTTTGCAGTTTTTGTGTACACAGCATCAAGCAATGCTTCTTGTCTTGTAGGAGCTAGAACATTTTGTGTGTATCCATATTCACATGTCAAGATATCATGAATGCTGTGTGGAGGTTGACTGAGCAAGTTCTCATTGAAATCTCCAGCAATTACAATATTGTCAAAATGAGTAGAAGCAACAAAGTTGAGGAGACTCTGCAACAATGTTCGGAACTTCGGAATGGAAATCTGTTGTGATCTGTACACACTGATAAGCAAGTATTTGTCACCACTGGGTGTTGTTACTGCTAATGCTACATGCTCAATTCCATTGACATTTGTTTCGAGTCTGTTTGCTGAATGTGTATTCTTTACATACATCATGACACCGCCCTTGTCTTCAACTGATCGATCTTGCCTGTAAGGTACATATCCATCAAGGTGTATGTGGTCATCTGAATACTGCTTCTTGAGCCAAGTCTCATTAAACATCAGTACATCTGAGTGGAGTTCCGCATGATTCTTGATGTCCGAAAGTTTTGAATGCAAGCCTTGCACATTGTGATGGAGTACAGTTAACATGACATCTTTGTGAGCAAGTTGTTCTTTAAAGTCTGGTGGGGTGTTCATTGTTTCCAAGTGTTCATGGACATCTTCAGAGCGAAAGATTCTGGATGCATCGTAATTCCTGATGTACAGACCATTCATGCTTGTTACTCTGCTCAATGCAACATATGCTTGACCGGCAGCAAATATCCCAGCCATGTCTACGACACATTTGTCAACAGTCATTCCTTGCGTTTTGTGTATAGTGCAAGACCATGCAAGTTTCAGTGGAAACTGTCGGCGTGTAGTTGCCTTCCTATTTGACATGACTTGTTCATGCAAGTGTATGTTGTGTACCTGACCATCTCTGTCAAATTTGACTGACACATACTTTGTACTGTCTTCTGATGAGACATGCAAGTCCATAACAATTCCAAAAGCCCCATTCACAAGACCTTTTGACACATCCATATTTCTTGTCAACATAACACGTGCTCCCTTGGCTAATTGTAATTTGTCTAACAGATCATCATTTGATCCCTTTACGTGGTGATCGAGTCTCTTGATTTTTCCAGTACCTGGTTCCTTTTCATAGTCAGTGGCAAGTACATCAACTATGTCTGAGCATGTTTTTTGTATCATGGCCGTGTTGTGTTTGAGAACTTTGCTGTTAGTTGCAAATACATGAAGGGCATCTTCAGGCACATCTTCTCGATCACATCTGCTTTTCAAAGCTTCCTCATGTGCATTTGATAAGGGCTCATCTTTTGGGTGGATTCTGATTGAATTAAGCAGTTCAGCAAAGAACTGGTCATCTTTCTGTCGCATAATTTCATTCAATTCAACCATGTAAAAGAGATCATGCCAAATATCAGTTCCTTGACTTCTGTCTGGTTTCATCAGGCTCTTTGCTTTGACGGGTGGTAATTGATAAAAGTCACCGACTGCTATCACACTAACATTTCCAAACCAAGCCTCTTTGTCAGTTGACCTCACTTGTTTCACCTGTCTTAGTCGTCCATGAACATAGGAAAGAACCTTGCGATCTACCATTGATATTTCGTCAATAATGAGTAGTTTCAGGTTTCCAAGTGTTGCCATAAGTGTGTTCACTGTGTCATTTGTGAGTGGTTCGTATCGAAGTGGAAGTTTTGGAGGTATTTTGAAGGCTGAATGCAGAGTGTGTGCTCCTCCCAAATTACAAGCAGCTGTTCCAGTTGGGGCAGTAAGCAAAACAGTAGTGTCAAGTGGACTTTCTCCATTTCTCAGTATTTTACTCGCTTCATTGTATATACATTTAATCAGATGTGATTTGCCAACACCAGCTCCACCATTGGTAAACAAACGTATCGGTTTTGGTTTAGAACCTTGAGCTACTTGGACGCACCATTGCCGTATATAGTAAAAGACTTGTCTCTGTTTGGCATTCATTGTTTGCAGTAATCCTCGAGTAGAATCTCCTAATAGTTCATAAGAACAGAGAGAGTTTGGAGTAGATTCGTCTCGATTGTCATCTAAGTCGGGCATTTCATTTGGTCCAATTTCAACATCATCATTGAGTACATCATCATTATTTTCAAGGCGTTCTTGTTCAGAATTCGGCCCAATTTGTGCCCAGGCATCTTCCATTCGTCCATTTTGCTGTAGTTGTTGCCATGCTTCTTGCAAATGATCACTGATTTTGTCAAATTTGGCTTTGTTTGTGTTGATTATGGAAATCACAGATTCAAGCTCTTCTGAAGGTATCAGTCTGATGTGACCTGTCTCACAGAATTCCTGGAACGTTTCAAAACCAGTCGGCTTCAGTGCTTCCTCTACTCTGTGTGGTAAGAACAGTTTCAGCAGTGACAAGTGGTGCTTTTCAGGTTCTTTGGTCGGAGAATGCTTTGGGAAACGGATAACTGCAGGTGGTGCTCTGGTACGTTTGATTATGTATCCCAAGTCATGTTGCAAAGCATGTGCATTTGGATTTTTTTTGGCAACTGCAGCTTCTCCTTCAGATTTTGAAGCAAATCTGTAGTATGACGCAAATTCTGCTTGACACATTTTGTCAAATTCACGTGTTAACGGTCTGGCTTTGTATTTGTCATACAGGCATGTTACCCAAATATCATCACTATCACCATCAGTTTTTGCTTCATTCATAATGTGAATAAGGGGTTTTGAAAGGCGAACTTGATTTTCATCAGTTGGTATGAACATGGTATTGCGAGATGACTGCTTCAATGGCAAACCTCCAATTGTTCTCACTACTGCTTCCTGTACTGATACCTCACGATTTTCGAAATATACAAATCCAAGCTTTCTCATTTGTGTTTTCAAGTCATCACTTGGTGATTCAGTTGCCAGTTCAAGTTTTGCTTCTCTCAAAAGTTCACCTAACTCATGTTCCGACTTGCTGATGTAGCTAAGAATGTACATAACACAGGAATAAGGATCTGTAATGAACTGTATGTCCAAGTTTGCATTCCAGGTAGAAAGGATTGACTTAGGATATGGATTTATCCATACATCATCTGGATCTCTTTTCAAGTAGATAGTAGTCTTTTTTGTAAGTGATGCCAAAGCACTGACCAAGTCTGCATGGTTTTCAAAACCTGCATCATTCAGTATTTCTTGAGTTGTAAGGCCTGAAACATCTCCACTAAGAACCTCTGAGAGATTTTTGAGGTATACTTCTGCAAGTGATTTATTCCATGACTTCTCAGATTCATTTTTCTGTGATGGATTGTTAGTGCTTTCTTTCGGTCTCACAATTGTTGTTTCTTCCATTATAGGCTTTGGAAAATTAAACCTGCATTCTTTTGAGCCTTTCTTGCACGACTTGGTATGTGATTTACTGTGTGTTTGGACTGCTTTTATAATCTCATGCAGTTCATTTGTTTCATCAACATTACTGACGCCAATGTACCTGTTGATAAATGATATCACTTCTGAATCTGGATTGACATCTATTTGCGGAGCATCTTCGATCCAAAACAAACAGTGAATGTGTGGGGCCCCTCTTTGTTGAAATTCGACTCTGTAAAAGTAATCAGTAATCTTTCCGATTGGATTCGAAGGACTTTTCAACAGACGCATAAGAAGATTCACTCTTTGATAGAACATACGGACAGCTGTAACAGGATTGCTTCTAAGGATTTCACATTTCTCTTTGAAATCTAACAAGTCGAAATCTACCTCTTGTCCATTTTGGCGTGCGATTACCTCCACCATTTCTGGCCAGCGTGACAATTCAGCAGCAGTGAATGTGCAAAACCAAGTTGGAATTCCTAATTGTCGAATCATGGCAAAAAGATCATTCATAGTTTTCTTCCAGTATTGAGGACTACCTCGCATAGAGTCCATGTAACCAAATACATGATCCGAATTCATTAGCTTCATAAGTGTGTCTGTATCTGATAACATTGACGCTGTTATTTTGTTTCCACTGTGTGTCTTGGTGCCTTTACGGGTTTGAATGGAAATTCCAGACAGAAGTTTTTCTAATTCTACTTGCGCTTGAGCATAAAAGATGTAATTTGAGTTCTTGGCAAATCTTAAATCATTTCCAAGTAATCTAGCTGCAAAGTATTTCGCTCTGGATAATTTTACCTCTCTTTCTTCATCCAAACCATTTATACCATGTGGAAACAAAGTTGGAAATGCTTTCATTTCATCATTTGGTGTGTCAAGTAACGAGTGAGGTTTGTTACCTTCAGCAGGTGCAATAGAAATAATTCGATTTTGTAACTCCTGCATTGCTTCAGCTCGTATATCAAGAGGCTCCAGGCAAGTGTCATGTCCAAGTCCACCTAATTCATTAGAAATATCGTCTTCTGTTTCACTGGTGTTCTTATTGACATCTTCATCATTTGTTGTGAGGTCTATTGGATGTTCATCAAGAATGTTGTCTAGGTCTGTTTCACTTTCATCTGCCCATGTAGGGTCGAGTTCAACATCAGCGTATAAAGGGTTAATTTCTTTCAATTTCCTTAAAGCATTTTCAATTTTCTTCAGATGTACCATTTTGAACTGCGCATGGCCACGGTATTCCAATTTACGCTTTAACTTGATTGCTAGAATTTGGGATTCCGACAATGGTCTGGGTAATGACTTCGTTGTTTGTTTAGGGTCACATCTTACACAGATTACAGGTCCTTTAATGCCAGGTTGCTGACCTTTTGGCAGAGGTACAATTTTCATGAAAGGAATTGACAGTGAAATCAACTGCTCTTCAAGTGTATTCAGATCAACAAATTCCTCTGGAATGGCACACATCTGGAGTTTATTGGCTGCACATTGTGGAGGCATATTTCCTTGTTTCAAGTGTCTATTGCATGTTGCGCAGATTACATAATCACCATTTGTTTCATCTTTGCTAACACAGGGTTGGGAACAGTCATCTGAGCACTTGTGAAGATTTGAAATTGTGATACACTTTTCAGCCAAAACTTGATTGTAGTTTTCTGGATGGCACTTTGTAACCTGGTATGAGAATTCAAGTCTGTGACACGAACAACAGACGTTTTCAGGACCTTCAAGGCAGCCTGTTGAAAATTCATCTACAACATTTTCAAGATTTGTTCTGTCAAGTTGCCTCTTTTCATATTGAGCAGATGCTCTGGCTTTAACATTGGCTCTATGTTGTTCATCAGTTTTATATTTGTGACAACCTTGTTGTCGAACATTGGCTCTGAACTCCTCATCAGATTTATACTTGTCTTTGGAATACTTTTGAACATTGGCTCTGAACTCCTCATCAGATTTATATTTGTCTCTGGAATGTTGTTGAACATTGGTTCTGAACTCCTCATCAGATTTATACTTCTCTTTGGAATTTTGTTGAACATTGGCTCTGAACTGCTCATCAGATTTATACTTCTCTCTGGAATGTTGTTGAACATTGGCTCTGAACTGCTCATCAGATTTATACTTGTCACTAGCACGTTGTTGAACATGTGTTCTATACTCGGAATCAGTTTTGTATTTGTCAACAGAGTGTTTCTTTTTGTCCTTCCTGAACTTGTCATCTTTTTCATACCTGGAACGGTAAGATTGGCTTTTCGCAACTTTTCTTTTCAAGTTATTCTTTCTAGTCTTAACTGAGCAAGGCAATTCTTGTTCATCATTACTGCTGGAACTGTTTTGTGACGGCATTTCATAGTCATCATCACTTTTGCTGGCTAATGTCACTTTGTCAGATTGAATTTTCAGCCTTTTACAGGGAAGTAAAGAATTTGTGTCATCGTCATCATCTGATTGGTCATTGTCAGGCACATCTTGTTCAGTATTCTCTTCATTAGGCTTCTTACGAGCTCTACGAAGAGCCCTTAATGTTTTTGCAGACTTACGCCTTTTAGGTGGCATGGTGAAGCAGTACCAAGGGTTAAACTCCAGGAGCAGCTACTTCCTTACTACTAATTGAAAAAGCGCAATATTCAAAAATTCTGTTTCTTGTACCAAATCAACAATACACTCAAAAGTAGCGAGATATAGTAAAAGAAAGACTTCAGTGCAAAATTACAAGTGACAAAATCAGCTTCACATCAGAATGTTTAATGCAACTGAGACAAATTGCAAGTGACAAATTCAGGTTAATACGCAAAGTATCAATTACCAAATTTTAAGAACTACTCTGATGATCAAAAATGATTGGATACATCAGTTACTCAAAGTCAACTGTAATAAAATGTCAATTTTCATGAGCAAAGACATGAATGAATGTCAAAACATAAAACTTATTCTTGTATTATATGCTTATTTGACAGTCTTTGTGCAACAAAAGGAGTCAGGAAAGTGCTCTCGCAATTATATACAACACAAGGAACCAGTCAACTCAAGTGGAAGATCTTGTAATTTTTCTCGAAATTTTTATTCGTAATTTTTCTCGTAATTTTTGTCAAGTACAGCTGTATATACGACACTAGGAGCCAGGCAACTCCAGTGGAAGATTCAAGTAATTTCTCTCGTAATTATTTCCAGTACACCTGTTTGTACGACCAAAGGAGCCAGGCACCCCAGAGGAAGATCTCGTAATTTTTCTCGTAATTATATTCAGTACACCTGTTCATACGACCAAAGGAGCCAGGCACTCCAGGGGAAGATCAATGTACACCTGTATTTACGACCGAAGGAGCCAGGCACTCCAGGGGAAGATCAATGTAGACCTGTATTTACGACCAAAGGAGCCAGGCACTCCAGGGGAAGATAATGTAATTGCTGTCAATTAAAGCCAAGGAGCCAGCACACTCCAAGGCACTAAGGCTGTGTATACTTCACAGGGAGCCAGCCAACTCCAAAGTGAATATCCAGTAGTCTGCAGACAGCAGACAGATGAAGTCCAGTGGCCTTCCTCCAGAATCAACGAATGGGTTATGTAGATGGTTATTTTGAGAGGGAAGAAGTACTTCTTTAGTCGTCAGCAAAACTGGGGCACCACTTCAGGAGACACTTTAGATATGATCTGAAACAGACAAAAAAACACATTAAGCAAAATGTAAAACTTCTGTGAGAGGATAAGGAAAACAAACAACACAGGCAGCATGTTGGAAAAAATATTTAAGAGCAGTTGTAAGATAAGAGTAACAGCCCGATGGTACATACATGGTCACATGTTGTGAGGTGGGCACCTAAAAAGGGCGGTTTTGTAAATACTCCGCAAAGAAATTTGTCATTCAACTGTCAATTTCTCAAGAACTAAAAGGTCTATGAAAACTTGGTTGTAGTCTAACATCGTAGTTCTAAAAGTTCTCATTAATTTGACTGAAACTTTATCGAAATTGATGGATTAGTGTTGGCTCAGCAACCCTGCAAAGAAAAAATCCGGGAGTGATTTGGTGGCGGAGGTGGTGGCAGAGGCGGTGGCGGAAGCAGAAAGCATTTACCAAGCCTATGCTCTGTGACTTGAAAGTACTTGGCAGTATCCTCATTAAACTTTAGGTATATAGTTCAGTTCCCAAAATGTCTCTGCTAGGCTTTCCAGATGTCTCTGGTGGTTTTATATGTCTGCGTAGACTGAGCAGTTCACTGCAGCAGACCTGAAGTGACTTTCTAAACTTCAAAGTAAGTGAGAAAATAGGCCATCAAGATAGGACACTTATGTCACATGATGTTCAGGTCACTCTCTCAGCCTCACAAGCTACTAAGCTGCAAGGCCTGCAGTGCTGAGTCAGATGGCCAGTTGGCATTTAGCGTTTAGATGGCAAGTTGGGGCCAGTGGAGCTCAAAAACAATTTTTGTGATTGATCATGTTTATTTTGCACATAAAACGATTGATGACAAAGAGCACGGACTAACAAACAATCCATACTACCCAAACACAATTTAATTCCAAATGAGTTGAGTCATTAAAAGAGGTATAATTTAGACATCTAACTGCAAAATTTCTGCAGTGTCACTCCAAAACCGACGGAATCAAGGAGCATTGAAAAATTTTTTTTTTTCACATTTTTTCTGAACTTACTGTTATTAATTTTTGTAAGAGCATTTTGACACCCAAAAGAACATTAAGGGTATTTATTTAACGCATTTGATGGTAAAATTCCATGCCCATAGGTATAACCATTTCACAGTTTTGCTTTGGAAACGAAAAATTTTATTATTTTTTTAATTTTCAATATTTTACAAAAACTCTACCAATTGCAGAAATGTGAACACCAAAATGCACATATATGCTGTAAGACCCATTCATGTGCCAAATATCATATATACAAGTGCAATAGTTTAGGCAAGGTGGCCAATACACATTGTGTGCAGCCGCCCCCAGTGGATTCAAGCAAGATATAAAAGGAAGTCATGTCCTAATTACAACATCCCTGGTATTCATTCCTATGCCAGAAGCTTGCTCTATAATCAAGTTATTCACATCTCTTGACCCAAACATATCCAAACAAAATAGCCAAAACAGGGCCCAAGAGACATTCTGAAAATGATCAAATTTCAGATTTTCCCCCAAAACTGTCCATATTGTCATTGTGACTGCATAAATGGAGATGTGTATTACACACCTCCATTAAACAAGAACCCAGGGGTTCAAAATGGAGGTGGAGTAGTTTCCTAAGTTCATATCCCCTGAAAACGACTATTTCCCTGAGCGCTCAGAACCAGCGGTTGTTAATATATATATACAGTGCAACCTCTTTATTTCGCGGTCCTAGGGGGACATACTTTGCCTGTCGCGATATAGCAGAGGTCCTCTCTATTTCGCGGTAGACTGCAGCGCCCCCTAGCATGCATGACGGCCGTGTGCACTCAACCAGAACAGTGCTATCATTGATAATTAGAGCTGCCTGTTAGCTACTCTCTTTCAATGCTATATACAATAACAATTGCATGATAATTACTCTGATTCACTGATTGGAATCATGTAAAGGAATGAATGGATTACACAAGTTTGTAGTAGCTTGAAGTCTGATGATGGCAATTGTGGTTGGCACTTGGCAGGCCAATGCCAATAGACCTATTTCACTGAATGGCCTTAACATTGATCCCAAATAACTTTTTTGTAATTCTGCAATTCTTCATTTGCTTTTCACACATAGGAGATGTATACACTCCAAATCCAAAACCACAACTTTCAAAATTTAAACTGAAAGGATGACCAAGTTATAAAGTCTTAAAGTTACATTAAAATGCACTAAAAATACTCCTGCTTGGGGTCACCTTGGCTGGACCAATCAGAGGCAAGGGCAGGAAATCTCTTAGCCAATGGGATTTAAGTATTCACCCCTTTTCCCCTAGTGTTAACTGCGAGAACCATCAGTGAAATTGGTCTATTAGTGTCATGTTTATACCAGCAGACACTCCATCTGTCTATGGAGGCCTATAGAGATATACATGTAGCCCTTACCCTTGAAGTAACTGTATATTTACTTTGTTTTAGTAAAAAGTATAACTAAAAAATATTTATTATGTTATAATTGATTTAAGTGTAGTGCAGATCTTTTACTCAGAATCATGCAATGGCTCAGGATTGCAGTACAGCTGACTCAAGTGCTAACAACCTAACATCAATTAGCTTAATTACACTTCACACCTCTGTCCATCCACTCACAGCAAGGACTAGTACACCATCAAGAGTGTCAAGTTCACAATGACCTGCCAATTATATACAACATTAATTGCTATTCAAACAATTCAACAATTCTAGCCAATTCTGCTGGTATCTGACTCTGTGCTAGCTTGCAAATATAGCCAGTCAAGCGCAACGTCGTGACTACGTGATGACGCAATCCAAGCTCTTTGATGTGCCTGCTGAGAGTTTGGGGGACATGAGGGTACCGCGATTAAGGGAGGTTCGCGATATAGAGAAGCGCGATATAGGGAGGCTGCACTGTATTGTAAGCTAATTTTCCGAATTTTACACAAATAATCAATTTTCATGCCCCAAAATGGCCATGTGGCGTAGGTAATATGGAAAAGTGAATACATTTTATTAAAGAACTTGGAAAGAGATTTAAAATTATGCATGGAAATGTCAACTGCCAGGTAGCTCAACCTCCTTTTCAGTGGAAGAGCTACACAATCATTTTGGAGACTATCGTGTGATAATAAGAGACTGGGGGATGAGAAGACTGGGAATCTTAGACATACTCAGAGATGAGAAGACTGGTAATCTTAGACATACTCAATCCAGTAATAGAATTAGTTGTCTCAGTACGGAACACTGGATTCAACAGTTAATGACATCCATCAAAATCTGATGGACTCTGACAAAACTGAGTTCCAACACGAAAGTTAACACTAAACTAAAAACAGTAAAAAATATCAGAAATCCTAACTTTTCCATTCTTTTTTTGTTTTTATGAAAATTTTGTAAGTTTGGCCCTCCAAATGAATTAAGTCATTTGAAGAGGTATAATTTAGATGTATAAATGCAAAATTTCAGAGGTCTAACTCCAAAATAGACAGAATCATGGAGCATTCAAAAAATAAAATTTTTTCACATTTTTGCTGAATGTTGCAGTTTTTAATTTTTGTAAGAGCATTTAAGACACCCAAAGGCACATTGAAGGTTATTATGGTAGATTTTCATGCCCACAGGTATAACCATTTCGGAGTTCTGTTCCGGAAACGAAAAAAAAAATTATTTTTTTCGATTTTCTATATTTTACAAAAACTGTATCAATTACTTAAATATGAACACCAAAGGGCACATATATGCTATAAGACCCATTCATGTGCAAAATATCATATACACAAGTACAATAGTTTGCGCACAGTGGCCAATATGTCTATGTGTGATGCTGCCTGCAGTGGATCCAAGCAAGTTGTAAAGGAAGACACGTCAAAATTACAACATGCCTGCTATTCATTCCTATGCCAGATGCTTGCTCTATAATCAAGTTAAGTGAATGACTTGACACCAAACACATCCAAACAGGGCCCAAAAGACATTCTGAAAATGCTCAAATTTCAAATTTCCCGCCAAAACTTGCCATTCTCTTACTGTGACTGCATAAATGGAGATGTGTACACACCTCCATTAAAAAAGGTTTTGTTTAATTTTTTGCTTGAAAATGTCAGATGTGCTGAGGGCTGCTTTTTGGAGGGTCACAACTCAAGATTGGGTAGGGTCATCAAGTTGATTTTTTTTCTAAGCCAACTCATGATAAAGTAGATTTGATTTCTTAGCCCAAGAGTGAAAAACCACTTTTGGATCTTGAGGGGAAAAAAAGTTGGTTTTCTATACAGTGTAAATGGTTTTTTCAAAAATTGAGAACTTGAATAGTAAAACAAGATTCCTTCATTGAAGGCTCCAATGTGCACATAAACATTTTTTCACAGAAATATCCCCATTATTCAAAGTGTAGCAGCTATCCAAATGGGTTTCCAGAATAAAAAACATTGAAAAATGGGAATTTCGTATGGGCAAAATGGCCATGTGGGCAAGTGTTCAAACTCATAATATTTTTTTATGATTACGATTTGGTTCGACAAGACTTAGTAAGAGACCAGACAAGGAGTACAAGGTGGATTGCTGTTAGCCTTTTTTATACATGGCCATTTAAAAAATTGTAGTTAGAATTTTGAGTTTTAAAATTGACGAAGTTATGCAAAACCGCGGATTTGCGAATTAACAATTTTTTGCTGTTTTAGCTAAAACTTCAGGCTCCGGGAGCATCCACCTCTACCTGTGAAGCATCATAGAAACCAGTTTTTCACAAGACCTGTGAAGCATGATAGCAACCAGTGTTTCACAGAGCCCTGTGAAGCATCATAGTAACTAGAAGGCAAATTGCAATTTGCATATCTGGACGCTGATAATTGACCTGAACATTGTAACATTATCTTGGTCTGGTAGTGTGGTAGGCTCAATTATAATAGCAGTAGTTAAATTTATTAGGGCATAATGCCAAATGGCTTAAGAGAGAGAAATGAATGTATTGCTACACAGCGATGCATGAAGTTTTTTGATTGATTCTTGTTTAAAAAAAAACTAACAAAAAACTACAACCTGCTAGGAAAAACTCAGATCAGTGCACTACATCAGTTATCTGGCACTGTGTGATATAGACGCTGTAGGCCTATATCCCAATTATAACTAAATAAAATTATTTTATTTTTCCATTTATCTATAACACAAGCCACACAACACCCACCAGTCACCCATATAATAGTTACAAACGTAGCCTTTGGGAATGGGGGTTTGAGCAGAATGATTGTGAGACCCGTGATCTATAAGTAGACCTCGAAGTAGACTGCATTTTAGTGACTAGTCAGCCAGAGTTAGCTTTCCAAGCAGCAAGTCAATGTTCAGTCAAGTCAAGTCATAGTTGAGTCAGCTTGAGTCGAGTCACTGTTGTGCATAACTTAGCCAAAATAATCTTACAAAATTGTTTTGGCATCAATTTAAACAGCTTTAAGAGCACAATATGCACACTCTTTTAAGACTATCACAAAGTTTATGCAACATACAAACTCCAAAAACATCTAACACTTTTTTGTGTAATATTTGACGTTGTGCGAAAATGAGTAAACTTCGAAAATTATAATAGACTGAACAAATTATTTCACAAAATGGCCCTATAAAATACATAAGTCAGCTGAAGTTAGTTGAAGTCAAGTGAAGCCAGAGTTTAACTTAGCTGACTAGTCAGTTGAAGTCCTTGATTGGCAAGTTAAGAGTTCTAGGTCTGACTTACTTTGGGGTCTATCTATAAGTTAATTAACTCTTACTGGACTGAGCAGTGCCCTCCTTATAGCTCAGAATTCATTCCAGACAAGATATACTATCGACTTGCATGCATGCTAGTTTCAATCTAATGATCTAGTTGTTGAACACCTGCAAATCTATATGGCTCTCTCAACCAATAGCACTAGTGCGAATTTTGCATGCTAGGTGGCTACCATGTGGCGACGATGGGCGCGCTGAAGCATCTCCAGTTCTGGCAGACTGGTCCCCCCTCCCTGGTGTGGTATAGGGACAGTATATCAGTTATAATTCTGGTACGGTGTCCTATTTAGAATCCCTTCAATTTTGCATGTTTGTAAAACAGATTTCCAGCTATTCTCGGTGTCAAGGACCAATTCATCGGGCGTTATCTGTAGATATATCCACTATCTGTTTGCTATATCAGTCTGATCCACTAGGATCACGTGTGTGCAACATAAAGTGAGTTTGATGAGTTTACTGTGCATATCACTATTTGTAATGTTCAGCCAACAGGAAACTGAAATGCACAAGAAATTTATAACAGGAAGTAGCACGTTGTGCGACAGTATCTGGACTGGCATCCAGATAACCAGTGTTTCACCAAGACCTGTGAAGCATAATAGCGACCAGTGTCTCTGAAAGACCTGTGAAGAATCATAGCAACCAGTGTTTCACAAAGACCTCATGCCAAACCAATCAAAGTTGTACTCTGATGTCCTGGGCATCGGATTAAAAGAATTAACCGAGACAGTGTCACTTGCGAGGTTTCAGAATGGAAGGAACTGGTCACAATAACTCAATCAAAATTACGGTTTTGAAATCCAGTCTGAATCTGCTACACATAGAGTTACTCAGACAACTATCCTCTAAACACTTCAAACAACATTCTAAGAGCCTGTGTGTGGAATGCTCAAAGTCATAGATAAAAAACTCTGTCAATGATTTTAGGAATGATTTTAACTTGGATATCTTTCTCTTCACTGAAACATGGCTGAAAGCGGATGATAAAGTCGAAATTGGTGAACTAGAAAGTAATGGTCAATGCTTTTTTCTAGGCTCACCCTGAGAAGGTAGACAAGGGGGTGGAGTTCGCTGCATTGTCAAATCAGGTCTACATGCAATTAAAATGGAAAGTGTGAAAACAAGGACTTTTGAGCACATGGAAGTCCAACTGAAATTGAGTGGAAAAATTGTAACAATCCTACTTGTATATCACCCTAAGCCCTGTAACCAAAATAAGTACAGCTTCACTGAATTCTATGAGGAATTCACAAATTTTGTTGCCGGTTATCAAACAAGTCACAATGAAATTATCATAACAGGTGATTTCAACTTTCATATGAACAAAGAAGAAGATAGCAAAGCCATCCAATTTGGGAACATCTTAGAAATGTTTAATCTTGAAAAACATGTTACATCTCCAACTCACAAAAGTGGAAACACTTTGAACCTAGTTATAACCCGTAGAAATTCAAGTCTCTAAGATTGTGTGGTTGGTGACCTGCTGTCTGATCACCACTGCATCCTTTTCAACATTGAATTGGCCAAAGGCAAAAATCCAAAGAAGAAAATAGCATTTCGAAATACTAATGATATTAATATACTAAAATTTAAGAATGATGTCCATCTGTATCTTGCTAAGAATGGTCACAAATGGCTAACGATCTGAGCAGTCTTGTGCTTTTATACAACTCAACCAAAGAGGTGCTGGACAAACATGCACCAATTAAGATCAAACAAGTAACACTTCGAAAACCAACACCTTTCACAAATGCTGATATAAAGAATCTTAAGACTAGCAAAAGAAAAGGCAGAAAGAAAGTGGAGACGAACCGGACTTCAGGCAGACTGGGAAATATTTAAGAAAAAACGAAATGAGTTAAATGAGAGACTCAATCAACTAAAAACAGATGACCTGAAGACAAAGATTGAAAAACAAAGGGTAATTCAAAGGCTATGTTTAAGATCCTTAATTCAAGCCTTAACAGAAAACAATCCTCTACCACATCACAAAAACGAAGCAGATCTTGCAAAGGATTTCAATAATTTCTTTGATGACAAAGTCAAGACAAGAACCCAGGGGTTGAAAATGGAGGTGGTGGAATTCGTTAAGAATAGACAATATGTGGACCAATCAGAGCCAAGTAGGCAGGGCCGTAGCCTGGGCTGAATCCTAGGGGGGGGGCAGAGACCTGAAGACAAAAATTGAAAAACAAAGGGTGATTCAAAGGCTATGTTTAAGATCCTTAATTCGAGCCTTAACAGAAAACAATCGTCTACCACATCACGAAAACGAAGCAGATCTTGCAAAGATTTCAACTCGAAGGCAACTTGGAATTTGTATATCTGGACGGTGATAATCAATCTGACCATTGTAAAACAAGCTAGGGCTAGTCGTTTGGTATGCTGAATTATAGTAGCAGGGGTCCAATTTTATGAAGGCGTTAGCCCTAAGTGGCCTTGAGAGGGAGAAATACATATTTTGCTAGACATGTAGCAACATGCAAAAGTGTTTTGATTGACTTATGTTGAATTGGGAGAGATGAAAGTTTGTAGGGCTTGACAAGTCGTGTTAATACTGAATTATGTAGAGTAATATCATGATGCATTTTTTGCAATGGCACAAGAGTGTATATTATTGACAAAACAAGTCAAATCTCTAAGCAAACAGATATATTGCACTTATCAGGCACTTTCTTGGAGGTGCCATTGATGACATTTATATTTGGCAGCAGATCTAGGCCAAGCATGCAGCACACACCCCCCGAGGTGACCCCCCGAGGTGACCTCCCGAGGTGACCCCCCGAGGTGACCCCCGAGGCGACCCCCCGTGTCGACCCCCCAGTTTCTATCGATCTCAATAAAGCTACATTTATGACAATAATGAGACAATCATAATTCATTAACTGTGTTTGGTTACACACAAATATCCTTTATATGATTTAATTGTTGTAATCACAACTCAGGACAACCATGGCAAACCCAACACCATCCCTTGCACCATCCTGGCCAAGCATACAAATCCACTGGCACTGGTACGCATTTTGCACGTTAAATGGCTACGGAGAATGTCCCCCTAGCGGGAAACCCAAGAACTACTTGTTCACAGCAGCAGAGACGGAGGGAAACAGCCAGACGACATCAACCAATCACATCGCTTCATTCCAATGGCAACCAACTACTCTATCAGAGCTAATGTATATGCTCTGACTCTATGTATCGATTGACTGGTCCCCCCTAAGCTACAGACAGGTGGGCCAGATAGCAGTCAAATGCATCAGATTTAGTGATTTCTGCCTATTTTCGGCACTGTATGCATCTATCTACAGTTGTTACAGAAAGATCTAGCCCTAATCTATCTGCTGTAGTGTTTCCAATGAGTCTCGATCGACACCTCTCGAGAATGACATGGTCTAGTGCACGAGAATCGAGAATTTCTCGAGAAATCTAGGACACTGTCCTGCCATTGGCACAATGATAAAACAAGAGAGATTTAATCTTGCAATGGATCACATTTTTTGGCTTTTATGATATCCTTTATAGTTTTAATGTTAATCTGTGTGTTTTGTTTTTTATAATTCACAGCTAAACATCCAGATATTATACAATTTTAAAACATTTGTACAACTTCAACTTCAGCATTTATCAGGCATACAATGGGGATTATCATCTACAGATATTTAAATTTAACAATGCAGCAAGTACACAATAACAATAATACCAAGCAAAACAAAACAACAATCCAATTCTTTGTAACCGTTATAAACATAAACACATGGACACCACGTCAAACAATGATCAACTCTTCAATTCTCGAGACTCGCTCGGCGAGACGAGAAAATGCTGAGTCATTGCTGATCTCGAGACTTCTCGAGAACTCTCGCTCTCATTGGAAACTCTAATCTGCTGCATCACTCTGACGCGTAAGGATGGTAAGTGTGCAGAGGTGGAGGGTGAAATAGGAGCTGAGTGGAGTAAACCACTATATGTCAAGTTTAATGCTGGCAAAGTGGACAGGAAGTCAAGACTGACAGAAGTAGTAGTGTAGCCAAACAGTATCTGGACTCTGTCCAGATAATAATTTCTTTGATGACAAAATCAAGACAAGAACCCAGGGGTTCAAAATGGAGGTGGCGGAATTCGTAAAGAATAGACAATATGTGGTCCAATCAGAGCCAAGTAGGCAGGGCCGTAGCCTGGGCTGAATCCTAGGGGGGGGCAGAGACTGGCCCGGATACATGCGAACCCCGCAAAACCGCAGACAATTTGAAATTTTACATGTCAAAAAAAATTTCTGTCAAATTCTAGGGGGGCAGCTGCCCCTCCCTGCCCACCTGCAGGCTACGGCCCTGGTAGGTTGGCCTGTAGGGTAATTAGAGATACACTGTCATCTCCAGTGAGTTAATGTAAAAAATTAGGGTAAATTATCATAAATCTGAATTACTCAATTTTCTGTGGACTTTAAAGGCACAAAACAATAATTTCCTTTAAATATTCATTAAAAATAAAAAAATTTTTGTCTCAGGCTGGAAATATTTGTGCTTCCATGCAATTTCAGTCAATTATAGGCCTATAAATAGCCTATAAATAGCCATATTTGGCACCCACCAATGGAGCCACGCTATGGCAACAGCTAAAACAAAACTAATGTTTAATATTGTTTTCTGAGGCCTCCAAAAACAATTATCTGCAGGGACAATTTTGAGATAGCCCTTTTTTTGGCTAAAAAAAGGCAAAATGTGGTTTTCCTGCCAAAAATGAGGCTGAAATTTTGGCGGGAAAACCAGTTTTTGGCTATTTTTAGCCCAATAAGGGGCTATCTCAAAATTGTCCCTCCCAAAATTGATTTTTTAGGCCTTAGAAAACAATATTAAAAATTAGTTTTGTTATAGCTGTTGCAATAGGGTGGCGCCAGGTGTAGGTGCCAAATATGGCTATTTATAGGCTATTTATAGGCCTATAATGCCCTTAAATGGCATGAAAACAAAAATATTTCCAGCAGGAGACAAAAAATATTAATTTTCATGACCATTTTTAAGAAATAATCGTTCTGTGGCTTAAAACATCACAGGGAATTAAATAATTTGGAATTTTGGTAATTTTTGCCTTAATTTTTACATTAAGTCACTGGAGATGTTTACTTTGCTAAATATTCCAAAGCCTGGTATTAAGCATAAATGAAAACTAAAAGGCAAATGGGAATTTGCATATCTGGACGGTGATAATCGACCTGACCATTGTAAAACAAGCTAGGGCTACTTGTTAGGTATGCTGAATTGTTGTAGCAGGGGTCCCATTTTATGAGGACATTAGCCCTAAGTGGCCTTGAGAGGGAGAAATGCATATTTTGCTAGACATGCGGCAACGCACAAAAGTGTTTTGATTGATATATATGTTGAACAGATATATTGCACTCATCAGGCACTTTCTTGGTAGTGCCATTGATGACATTTAGATTTGGCAGCAGATCTAGGCCAAGCATTCAACACACAGCCCCCGAGGTGCGCCCCCGAAGTGCGCCCCCGAGGTGCGCCCCCGAGGTGCGCCCCGAGGTGCACCCCCGAGGTGCGCCCCCGAGCTGCGCCCCCGAGCTGCGCCCCCGAGGTGCGCCCCCGAGGTGCGCACCCGAGGTGCGCCCCCGAGGTGCGCCCCCGAGGTGCGCCCCCGAGGTTTGGTTACACACAAATATCCCCCGGGGGCGCACCTCGGGGGACCTCATTACAAAAAAAATGCCAATGCCATTCTACAACGCACCAGTTCAAAACAATAGAGCCCCCTATATAGAATATAGGGGCTCCAATAATGTGCCAAAAATATAAAACATACAAGCCATTGTTCTGGCATTACTGTCTAATACACAAACAGGACACACATTATATATGCATTCTAGCTAAAGTCACGCCCAAATTACAACATGCCTGCTCTTCATTCCTATACCAGAAGCAAGCTCTATAATCAAGTTAGATAGCTCGCTTGACCCAAAACAATTCCAAACAAAGTGGCCAAGTTACGGTCAAAAGACATCCAGAAAATGCTCAAATTTTGAATTTCCCCTCAAAACTTCCATTCTCTCAACTGCATAAATGGAGGTTTGTTCACACCTCCATTAAAAATTAGATCAAGATTAGATGCAAACAGCACAAGCATTGAAAATAATTTTTGAGACTCATTCAGGCCAAAAGTTACAACAATTCAAAACACTATCTGAGACAGAGATAAAGAAAATTATCACCGATATGCCTGTGAAGCACGGTAACCTTGACCCAATACCCACATGCATGGATTGGTTACTGCTGGAATGCATCGATGAGTTTCTCCCGATCATTGCCTAAATAGTCAATACATCACTCAGACAAGGGAAAATGCCTGATGAACCCAATCTTGTTCAATTCCTATATTTCTCCAATAAGTCAGGTCGCTGAACAAAATGAAGTTGATGATCAAAAGTACGCCGATAATGAACAAGTAATCATATCCTTCAAGCCAACTTTTCTTGAAGAGAAAAATGCAAGAAAGAAAATGGAAAAATGCATCACAGACATATATATGCAATTTTCTTCACAAAAACAAACTATTCATGAAAATTAATATTTTTTGTCTCTCTCTGGAGATATTTTTGCCTTCATGCAATTTCAGGGCATTATAGGCCTATAAATAGCCTATAAATAGCCATATTTGGCACACACCCCTGGCGCCACCCTATGGCAACAGCAATAACAAAAAAAAATTTTAATAATGTTTTCTAAGGCCTAAAAAATCAATTTTGTGGAGGGACAATTTTGAGATAGCCCCTTATTGGTCAAAAAATAGCCAAAAACTGGTTTTCCCGCCAAAATTTCAGCCTCGTTTTTGGCGGGAAAACAACGTTTTGCCTGTTTTTAGCCAAAAAAAGGGCTATCTCAAAATTGTCCCTCCAGATAATTGTTTTTGGAGGCCTCAGAAAACAATATTAAAAATTAGTTTTGTTATAGCTGTTGCCATAGCGTGGCTCCAGGGGTGGGTGCCAAATATGGCTCTTTATAGGCTATTTATAGGCCACTAATTGACTGAAATTGCATGAAAGCACAAATATTTCCAGCCTGAGACAAAAAATGTTATTTTTCATGAATATTTAAAGGAAATTATTATTTTGTGCCTTTAAAGTTCACAGAAAATTGAGTAATTCAGATTTAAGATAATTTTGCCTAAATTTTTACATAAACTCACTGGAGTGTTTACATGGACACATGGACATGGTTTACATGAGTCCCCTTTCACTACCCAACCCCCTCTAATAACCGACGTCAGGTCGGTTAAAAATGGGTCCTCATCGCGATGGAAATTTATATAAATCAGTATTTGTTCAACTAAGTCATTTTGCAAAAACTAAATGAATTTACCGAAAATCGCTGAGGAAAATTTTGTTTAATAAATAAAAAGCCAAAAATGATTTAAACTGGTGTATCTTTTTCATCTTGATCTAATACTTCAAACCACAGCTCTCTAGCCCCAATGGATCTACTGCAAATTGCAAAAGAGTGACCGTTTTTTGTTCTCTCAAAGTTGCAAGAAAATATTATGAAGCAGCTGCAGAGAATGTGACGCTATACAGGCTTTCTGTGGGTGTGTCTGAATACTGCTCTCTGATTGGTTGTTTTCAGTATATTCCCTGTAATTACAGGGAAAAAA
Organism: Platynereis dumerilii; assembly: GCA_026936325.1. NCBI lineage: Eukaryota > Metazoa > Annelida > Polychaeta > Phyllodocida > Nereididae > Platynereis > Platynereis dumerilii. Next base: position 70,785,340 of record JAPTHN010000001.1, on the reverse strand, counting down.
CGTCGTATACAGGTCAGGTGACCATATACTTCTTTTTCTCCCCGATACTGACCTTTTCCCTGCTGTATTGCCCAGGGAAAAACACAGTATCGGGGAGAAAATGTGCATAGACATGGGATAAGTACTTAATATTATTATTATTATTACACATGGCAGTGCAGTTGCAGGCCTGCAACAGGTATAGGTAGTGACTTTTCTCTATTTTTCTGAATATTTAAACAAACCAGTCAGGTGTAACAGTGTAAGTATGTGCGAGACTTAGGACTCACAATGATGTTAACATATACCATGATATTCATATTTTTCATATGGGAGCAGTGATGGAAAATTTTCGTCGGGGAGCTCTTGGCCTGCGCAGATGAGGCACGCCATTCCAAATTTTTTAAAAACGAAAAATTCTGTGACAACTAGGGTTTATTTTTGGCTTATAATACCTGGGACTGAAAAAGTTAACAATATACACTTCAACCTCACCTTACGACCACCTCACTAAAACGGGCACCTCACAATTACGGGCATATTGGCCTGGAACCAAATATTTATCCTTTATTTTATGCTTATTAAAACCTTTCTAATGCGGGCACCTCGTTAATACGGCCACCTCAGAAATACGGGCACTTTTAAGGATACAAATGACCCATTTTGACCTCAGCTAATACGACCAGTGTTGTATTAAGCAGCTGGTATTGTTGTATCAAGCAGAAATGCGTATTGGCGACGCTCTGTCTGGCCGTATATGTTTGCTTTATTAGCAAGAAAATGAAAGACAAAAGCAAGTCAATTGAATCTTTGTCAATTGAGATCTGTCAAGAAGCGTGATTGAATGCACATGTATGTAGGCCTAATGAGGCTTAGCAACTCAATTGGTCCCTGACACTGCTGATTGGCATTGAATGGCCAGTCCTGACACAATTTTTTTTCCAATGTGCAATCAAGCCTCAATTACTCAATTCTTATTTCATTTACTGCTCAAGATCAAGAGTGCCTATACTATGTATCAGTAAATGTATGCATACGTCATTTGTATCCCATTGAACCCTCAACTGCCTAAAGTATATGAAAACATTTAATTTAACAAAATAAACAACTCTGAGCACTATCCAGACCCACTTTGAGCTGGATCAGAGAGGACTTCTCTAACTAGGCTTAGCCTAGTTAGAGAAGTCCTCTCTGATCCAGCTCAAAGTGGGTCTGCAGGCTTACATCATTTTCAGATTGATATAAGTGCAACAATGGACACATAATAGCATTTCGCTAATGTTGTATTGTTTCTGTCCGTGACTTAAAATTAAACTTTGTTCTTATTATTGGACTTAAAAAAAAACTCAAATCGCATCAAATTATCTGATTGCACTTCACACCCTTTTCAACAGAGAGCATTCATGATTTACCTGTATAGTGATACACAGCCAAATAAATATAACTAACTAACTAACAGTGTTACAGGTGTGGCACCTGTCAGGTAGTGCCCCTAAGGCACCAGTGTCGCCTAGTGGTGTCTCCTAGTGGCAGTCCCTGGTGGTCAGTCTGAGAATATTGACAACCTCTTCATTACGGCCACCTCGCTAATGCGGCCACTTTGGCTTGGAACCACTGGTGGTCGTAATAGAGAGGTTGAAGTGTAGTTATATATTTACCACTGATGATTGTAGAGTTGTAGCAGGTCACAGATCCCCCGAGCTCCCCCCTAATTCCATTACTGATGGGAGGGGATGGTGTGGTGTACCATTAAGTGCAGTTAACCACTGTAAAACACCAACTACCTTTGCAAGATTTTGGTGTTGTTTGTGCAAAGACATTTTATTTCCATTCACGGGAGGAGGTTGTGTGTCCTGAGCAAGGAAACCAAATTTTAGGTTGAAATTCCAATGGGAACAGCCACCTCCAGAGCATAAGTTAATTCAATGATATTTCAATGAAGCTGAATTACAATATTTTGCAAAATTGTCATAACTCAAGAACCAATGGTCCGAGAGAATTGATAATGGAATCAAAATGTGCGGAATAAATGAGTTTATATTCCTTAAAATTGTAACTTTGGTCCTGGAACGAATAGTTTCAAAGCAAGATCGGAAAAACTGTTTTTTTATTGAATAAGTCTATTTTCAGTTTAAAGCAGAAGTCAGACTGAACAAGATTCATTATCAGAAATGTACACTAAGGATACACGAATCCTCTGTGAATGATCTGAGGTGAAATAATGCAGATAGGATCAATGTACACTTGGTAGTGCCCAAATTTTAATAAAGACCCATTTTTTACATAATGTCCGAGTATAATTGTGCTTTTGTCAAATAGCGGAAAAACGGTTAGAGATAGAGGGATAGTTTCAGTTGAGGTGAATATAAATACGGACATTCCGCACATTTTGAGCCCAATGCCAAGTCTCTAGGCCAAGTGGTTCCTGAGATAATAATAATAATAATGGTTTATATAGCGCCAGTTCCAAAGTGACTTTGCTCACCGACGATATTCATATATTTTGGGATAATAAATATTTTGGGATAATCCGATTTTATACAAACATGAGCCTGGAGGTGGTTGTTCCCACCAAAATTTTTAGCTGAAATTTTTTTTCATGTTTCATTATCCAGCTTCCAAACATATCACATAGACATCAACATCTGAATAGGTTAGGGGCAACTGATGCACCCTAATGCTCACTTCCATACAGAATTCCAGTTGCAAAATTTCCTTTGTTTAAAGAATTTGGGCAACAAATGTCAGCAAAGTGTAAAAAACACTTCAGATACGCAATTTTTTTGTGAATTGTGGACCAGACTGAAATGCGTTTTATCGTTGATTTATAGCCATTGCAATATGACAGCAGCCCTATATCATATTAGGATCATTTCAAGCCATTGTTTTAAAATTGCCCCTTTTCAAATGAATGTCGGCTTGACGAAATAATCATTGTGAGACTAGACAGCGGATGGAATCCGCACCTCCATAGCTGGATAGTTGGGTTGCCTCCTGTCCCCTTAGGCCAATGTTGTGTTGGGGCAACTGAAAGACCCTGGACATCCCTGAATGAATATGTCTCATAGAGACAGGCAGACTGTGTAGGGCAACACAGAAAGCAATTTCATTGGCTACCTGTTCCTACTAGAATGCAATTGAAGCTGATGAGTACAACCTGAAAGGCATTGAACGACAAAGCACCAAAGTACATTCAGACAGTTGTGCAGCTGAAGCCCAATGGGAAACATAACTTTAGGAGGAATAATAAACTCTTATTAATAGAACCAGCTTCAAAGAACAATAACAAATTAGTAGAAAGAGCTTGCATACATGTGCATACTTTTCATAAGAAATAAGGAAAATGTGATGCATGAAAAGAGAGTTCAAAAACTATTATGCCAGAAAGGTCTGAATGCAACCACCTCAAACGTCCTTCGTTTTAAGGACGGCCGTCCTTCGATTTAAGTATGCCCGCCACTTTCTCCCTTCTGAACTGAAGAGGTTGTACTGAAATCATAGGACGACCATCCTGAAATCGTAGGACGTCCTGAAATCTGCGGTCGGCCGCGACCTGTTGACAATTAAGTTTGACAACGAGTACATTCGATTCGATCTACTCTAACTACTCCGGAAGTTACGTATCTACTCCAGGAAGTGACGTTTCTACTCCTGGAGTAAACTACTCCAAGTTGGGTCCAAATCGAATGAAAAGGAGTACTTAAGAACGTCACTATTTGGGGGTTCCCTTCCTGTGAGGATTCCCTTGCCAATGGCAATTCAAGACGCCATGTGGTATTTTCAATTGATTGCTGTAATTGAGTCAATTGAATTACAGCAATGCACATCAAAACAATGCAATCAGTGACCAAATCAAAGCTTCTGAAGTGCCATTTATTTATGTAAACAATCATACGTCATGGGATATTCCAATTTCTTGGAGCACTTCCTATCTACTCCAAACTGCTCTAATCTACTCCCGGAAATGCAAAACGAATGATCTGGAGTGAAGTACTCCACTCCAAGAGCACTTTGGAGCAGCGAAACGAATGTACCCGTTGAACAGCATTGCTCTCTATCAAAGGGGGACGGTCAAAACGGCCAAAATCAAGACGGCCAATTATCCACGACGGCCACTTCCAATGACGGCCACCAGGGGGGACGGCCAATCGCTAAGACGGCCACCACCCAGAACGGCCAAAACAATGATTTGAGTCATTTAGTTTGGTTTTTTTCTTGCATAATTTAATAAAGCAATTGTATCAATATCAAATGTTGTTTGTGCTGATTTCAATTGAAGTTTCAAGCAAGTGTCACATGCTCATCTGTGATCCTTAATGAAGGAAACCAAAAGCAATTAATTACAATCCAGCGACTCTTATAATGAACACAATAATAATTGGCTATTAATTGCAACTAGATTTTGTGCAAAAACATATTAAATATATATATTTTTTAAGGCTAAGACACTGCTATCTACTAGAAAACGGCCAGAGTATTTGATTTGTGCAGCAATATTTGATTGTGTGCAATTAGGACTAATTTTTTGTTCTTATGGTTAATTACTGACAGCAGACATGCAGTCTGGAGAAAATGTTCATCATTCATTGTTCCAAAAAGGTGTGAAGTTGAATTGCGTTGCATTGACGCTGCTGTTTGTTTAATTGAACAATGAATTACATGATAAGAGAAAGCATGTCAAGTTAATTGTATGTTCAGCAAATTAAGGAATGGGGAAAGTGAAGAATAAATGACCCGGGTAAATACATAGATCCCCCCCTACGGGCGATCAATAAATGTCAACGTCATTAAATTATTCTTTATTAAATTGTTAATCCATCTTGATCTTCTGCCTTTTTTATTCCAAGAAACTGTATACATTCATATCGCAAATAAAACATGAACATTCACATTGAGCAACAATTCATGATTGCAGATAAAATTAAGTTACTAAGTAAATCTCTGATTCAGAATTAGTTAACATCATGAAATAGAAAAAAAAAAAGGAAACGCACCAGTGCATTCATTCTCCTTCCTATCAACGAGAATTTCCAAGTTCCAGACGAAATCAATATATAGGGCTCCTAAAATCAAATTAGCCTAAATAAAGTCTATGTAGGGCCGTCTACGTACTGTCCTCAATCGTTTTTGTTTTGTTTTTATTGAGATATATGATGGATGTTGTTGCTTTGAGAAAAATAAAGATGTGAATCTGAAATCTCGGCTTTGATTCTACTTAAAAGTAACTTAATTGTGCTGTGATTATTTGTTGTCAATTAGTGATTAATACAGGCCTAAATCCGAGAAAAATAAGAGCAACAAATAAGAATAAGTCAGTTAATAAACTCTATAATATATTTATTGGCCGTTTTGGGGGTTGGCCGTCCTAAATTTGGCCGTTCTGGTTAGTGGCCGTCGTATAATTGGCCGTTTTGGGTGTTGGCCGTTATGACTGTACTCCCTATCAAATGACAACAGCTGAAGCGCTGGACAAAACGGAAGATTTCTCCGGTTATATTAGCCGTAGAAACACCAAACAAAGTGCAAAATGAAGCAGAGAAGATAGCCAACAAGATAAATATATATAACCCTCTCCCTACATGGACATCAGAATTGCAGAACTATTGGCCATCAAAATATTGTAGTGAACAGTCGTCTTGACATTAAACTGGATCACGGCGATGTACACAATAAAATGACAACCTCGCCAGCGCGTCACAAAATGGTCAAATTCTCAGCCAATAAGTAACCGATTTACACCAAACAAAGTGCAAAATGAAGCAGAGAAGATAGCCAACAAGATCAATACGATAGATTAATATGACAGACCTTATTTTCGATCCGTGTGGCCTATTTAATCCAGCAATCAGATCGAGATTTCAAGTTTTCTGTCATTTTAGATTCCTCGGAAATATCCGGAAGTTTTACGACGTTTGCCGAAGTCAAGACTCGCCAGAGGTCGCCAGGGGTTCTTCCTGGAAGGGCGCTCGCTTGGAGGCGCTGCAAGCAGTTTGGGGACCAGCCAGACTGACCAATCAGATCGCTTCAATCCGGCGGGAACCCGCCGACTACGCCGCACATGACGCCGGTCGATCCTTTCGATGGCCAAAGTTAGAGACAGGCAGGGCAGACATATTGAATCGACCATTATTCTAGCGCGACGCCGTGTCAAAAATGCATCGAAAATGTCCGATTTCTGGCTATTCACGGCATTGCGGAGGTCTATTAACAGACATCACTGATAGATCTATCCCTAATCTATCATCCACATCACTCTGACCCTTTAGGATGCTGCGTGTGCAGAGCTGGAGGCAAAAATTGAGTAAATCACTATATGTTATGTTACCGAGCGTTGGAAACCAAGGCTGACGGATCAGGTGGCGTAGAGTCATGAGTTTTTGATTTGAAATAGAAACTGTCTATACGAGAATATTAAGGTTATATGAGAATATTAAAGTTTTAAGTAACAACATAAAATTACAAACACATTATCTGTATTACTTAATATTATATAAATTAGTTTGCGCCCTTCATTCCACTTACCAGAATAATTGTAGTCACAGATCAGTCCAAGAAGGACAGAAAACAGGAATACTCAGTTACATCGAACAAGGGAACTTCTGTTGATTGGTGAAGGTATATGGAAAACCATTCGCAAATGAATGCCTGAAATGAAAAAATAATTGGGAAAAGTTAGAGATGCAAAGTTCAATGACATTGCTACAGGTTTATTGTAAAATAGTAACCACATGGTTAAACTATTTATAAGAGAGAAGTTGGTAGTATTTAAAGCCTCAAGATTTTTTGTTTCATTGATCATGTACACAAACAGGAATGAGTGAATAACTCCTCCAAAATATTTATTATTGCGATTATGATATCGAAAATTGTGCCAATACAATTATTGGTCTAACTTTTGTATTACAAGTAACAAGAATATTGTTTTTCATGACAACTGTAGTGATATTTTGGCTTTTTCCAACTTACCACTGTTGTTACCAGTGATTTCAAAACCAATACAAATACAACTTGAATCACTCGGCAGCTTTTAAAGTTCACGAGACACTAAATCACAGAAGACGCAATGGTTGAAGTACAAATCGCAGGAGACACAAGGGTTGAAGTACTAATCGCAGAAGACACAACGGTTGAAGTACCAATCGCAGAAGACACAACGGTTGAAGTACCAATCGCAGAAGACACGATGGTTGAAGTAAAAATCGCAGAAGACACAATGGTTGAAGTACAAAAAGTCTATAAACGCGAGCAGAATGTCTGAAAATTCAGAAAAAAAAGAGCATAAGTTAATTTCTCATATAGTTTATAAAATTTGAGTCAGAACAGCAGAGGTGCACAGGAGTGGTGGGCAAAAGTGCTTAGGGACCGTTCAGAATTTATGAAGGGGGGGGGTTGGGTTCTAAAAATCCACATCCGCATGAAACTTAAGGGGGGTATAAATTTTTGATGGGAAGTTCCAGCAAAACTCGTAAATAGTAGGGCTGCACATTTAATCGCAAGTAATTCGTTTATCAAGATATCAAGTAGTGCAATCAATTTATAGCAGAAATTGCAATCATTTTCATAGTGAGTACCAGTGCGCGCAAAAGACGTCGGACAATCGGCTTTTGCCGATCATTTTTAAGATTGTCCAACCTGTTTCTGGCCCAGGTCAGACAAAAAATCCGACAGAAGACTACTCAAGCATTTGCTGCCAGTCCTAATGGCAATTGCAATCGTTTCAAGTCAGCCAATCTGAAGCTCAGAGGATAGCAATTTTGTCATCATTTCAGTTACTTCGACGCCCAATTAACTTCATAATTGCAATTCTGGATCTGAGGCAAAATGTGACAGAAGTGTGGAGGCTAATTGTAATCAATAATACTATCAACCAGGTTCTTCACTCTCTGAACATTAAGCCCCCGTATTGCCAATAAACTTTCTGAATGCTTTAACTTATTTTATGATTTAATTTGGTCATGCATTCACGAAATTTAGTTCCCAAATCATTGACACAAAAATTATCAAGTACGCTAACCATAGGCCTCAGTATACTTCTTGTTCCAATGTTTTCATGCTTGAAAGTACTTCTCTTCTTATCTATATATAACAAGAATCCGGGGATTCAAAAACCGACCTAGTGTAATGTAATTGCATTGAAGACAGGATTGCCCTAACCTGTGAGCAACTGACGAGTATGTTGATTGAATGAAGAAATAAATGATAGACCTTAAGAGTGGGTGGCTGAGTTGCCATGTTTCATCTTGAATCGAGGTGATGGAAACAGCAGGACTGACTAGTTTAGTGCCATTACAGATAACTAGAAGAATCGCCGGTGAGCAGAGTTATCTGGAATGGGCGCTATATAAAATCATACTATATTATTATTATATCTAACTAATACCAAAGCACACAATGACACCAAAGACGCCCAAACAATGCTGGTACACTAACCATGGTGTAACAAAGTCCTGTAATGATACATGATTTAGTTTCTTCGAAAGACTTGCAGAATTCCTTAAATTAATGTTAGATAATATATGTAGAAATTAAATTGTCAACCAAAACTTTATTGACTGAATTCATGCATTGTAACTAACCATCTGCCTTAGTCTGCCTGCCCATATGCTTGGAAAACCTGTTGAAAGGATAGTTCTAAATAGGGGGAAGCTTAGCTTGAAATCTGCAGTTTATTTATTTAGACTGTATTAAAACGCAAACTTTTGTAGATTTTTAGTTATTTATTATTTTTTTAAATTTCGAATGAAATCATGTCTGTAGGCGTTACCAGGTGTAACTTCCTGGAGCAAATTAAGTCATATTGATTATTGATGATATTAATATTAATAGGCCTCTCAAATAAAAGCATTGCAACAGTAATTTTTATTTGGATGGCAGACCCTGTCTGGCTGTCAGACTGGTCTCTTAGTAATCATACTATTAATTCACGGACCCCTTACGCTACTCCAACAACACTACAGATTGCCCGGTTATGAAAACTTGCAAGCTGCTTTTATACACTCTCCACAATGTCCTTAGCCGGGTTTCATCTGCAAATTACAGTCACAAAAGATGAAGTGAAGTTTTCTCATAACCTAACCATAGGCCATTACGAAACACCCTTTATTTTCCCCTTCTCACATACACGTCTTCACGGGTATTATGCTTTAAACAAATTTGCTTCATAAATTTTGATTGAAAATTAAAATTTCAGTTGATAATCTTCTTGTGCAGTCAGTGTTATGTGTCAATTATGCAGCACAGTCCATTCCTAGTATTTCCTTCTACTTTCCGTCGGAACATCTAGTACTCAATATACAGCCCTTGACTTGAATCAGTCCAATTGCAACTTTTACTGGTCAGTTCATACTGGTAACCCTGAAAGAATAAAAACAAGAAAGAATATTAGAATGGCTTATCAAGCAGGATCAAATGAATAAAATATATATTTGTATAAATGTATACATTTTGTATTTTCAGACATGATTCACATGAACCTAAATTAGTGAAGTTTTGTACTGAACATCAGACATTGGGAGCTTTGGTCAATCATAGGGAATTAACAGGAGGTTTGAGTACATAGTTGGAAAAATAAGTTAAGCAAAACAATCCAATTCATGTCGCTTACAAACCCCAATGCTGGTTTGAAATGGACATTTTGGTTCAGTTCACAGAATTTATAAGAAATACAGGAGGTCTAGGAGGCCTGTCATTAATCCAATATGTTTGATTCACCAACCTGTCAGTAGTCCATTTTTCGGCATTGCAGAACCAGGGCCATTTGGTTTCATCACACTCACAATCCACACTTGCAAAAATCTCTGTTGCCAACTCACAACTCAACAGTTGTTACTGTTGACAGTGTTGTTCACTTGTTCAAGTTGTTGGCATGCATTGCAATGACTCAATTTCACAGCACTAACGAAATGCCACAGAATGTTAAAATGTCACATTTTACTTTGTCATTTATATGTGAAACTGAAGTCTAGTAGACAGTTCCTGCATCCCCAGAAACGTCCATAATCAAGCAATGAACTTGCAGCCAAACAAACAGCATGCAGCATGTCCAGACGGCGGCCGCCATTTTGTGACAGTTTCTCACAAGAGGTCGCAACTTGCACGTGCTGCCACCTGGCATCTGACTCGTTCCTGTCCACATATCAGCGAAAATCATGGAAAACGATTAAATAACGATCAATCCAGCTGTCACAGCTACGGCGGAGCTTTCCTTTTGTCTGATATGTATTGGTTTTTTCTCATGCACGCATTCCTTCAGTGAATGGCGGAAATTCAGAGGAAACAATGATAGTGAAAATGAGCGATAATACAACTAAATTTCTTAATTATCGTCATCTGAGGCCCATACACGATCATCGAACTGGAAGAAACCCACCTCGTACGAGGTCGGTTTAAAAACAAGTACGCATATAATGTTTCAAAGTGGGGGAGACCTTTTATGACACAGAAATTGAATTGATTTTCAAATATCTGTATAGCTTAATTTTGCTTCCACTTGGTCATAGTTTGAAGCTACATATTTTCTCTCCCCTAGCTCGTTCTTAAAAGGGTTGGACTTCATGGTATACGTATGATGATTAGCATTGTGAGCCTATTTAATACGCAATTAACATATATTAACTCAGGGATATGAAGTTAGACTGAGAAATAATTTTAATATTATCGCATATTAACGAAAAGAGGCTACAGATTTGTCTGACCAAAGTGAAAATTGTCTGACCAGACTTGGCGAATAGCCAGTGCCTATTTTCTCAGTGCAGCCAGTACCCAAACGTCGTATTATCGATTAGCAGTCAAAACGCCTACAGACAAGAACGCCTACTGTGATTTCTGACAATGCAAGAACGGCAACACAAAAACGCCTACTAGTAGATGTCAAAAACGGCTACAAGTCTATACCAAAACGGCTATACCACTTTACAAAAACGCCTACTGTTTATACAGGAACAACTGTGTTGTCACTACTCACTAAACCATCAATTTCTTGTGAGATTTATAGACATGAAAATACCAAAATGTCTACACCCATTTACTCCTATAGCTCCCTATATTTAACATTTCTATGCTTGTCAAACAATATTCAGATCAAGTGTCAAAAATAAAGCAGTTCATAACCGTTCATTAATTGGTGTGACGAAAAACCAATTAGCTCCAACATCTGACAGCCTTTGAAGGGCTAAATAGCAATTATCATTTATAGATCTGTGTGTTGCTATGTGACATGATGACAATTAACAGTTGGATCAAATATATAAATTGACATTCAAACTTTTAACCCCAGTAGTATTGCAATCATGATTCTAGAAATAGCCGTTTTTGTAGAGTGAAGTTGCCGTTTTTGTACATGTAATGGTCAATAGCTTTTGACACTGTCCTGCAAAAGGAAAATTATCTTTAGGCGTTTTTGACAATGCAAAAGAAGGGTCAGTGTATAATGCGGACCATGCGGGCAATGCGGACCAGGCCTAAAACCAACAATCATGGCTTCATTGGCAGGGAAGGTAAGCTAGTAATACACTGGGTCAACCATGCGGACCAAGCATGCGGGCCAAATGCGGACCAGAATAGCTCTGCAGACCAAGTGCAGACCATCCAGTCTGCAGACCAGATTGATGTAGAATTTAACAGTTAGGCTAGTAAAATGCGGACCTCGCTACATCGCTAATACAGCTTCAGTTCATGCCAGATAGCCAGAGGATGCCCTGGTAGATAATGGCCTTACCAAGTAAAAACCAAATTAATCATTTTTTATTGATCAAAACACTAATCAGTCTAAATTAAGACATAGTAGGCCTAACACAGCATGAAAATATATCTGGTCTGCATTTGGTCTGCATGATATAAATCTGGTGTGCATTGATAACTACTCATAAATATTTGGAAAAAAAATTGGTCTGCATGATATATATCTGGTCTGCATTGACAACTACTCATAAATAAAAAATTTGAGAAATACACATGTAAACATTTGAGACTGGATTTAAATTGCAATTATATTAAAATCTGTAAATCAGTAATTGTGTGGCAGGTTCTTGTGATCATTGGATTACAGAGAATGTCCATCCTTGATGAGGTGTTAAATGCAATTAAAAGAATAATAGATTAATTGGTTGACATTCTAGATTACAGCCTCCTTTGTGATGCTTCATGGATCTTTTAATCAAAATAATATGACAAAGTTATGAAAAAAAGAACAAACACATCGATTTTTATTTCATAAATAGGATCAAGTAAAATTTAAACAATGAATCAAATTATCACTCTATGCAAGAAAACAGACATAAATTTGGTCTGCATTCTGGTCCGCATGGTGTTGTATTAGCAATTAGAAGTGCCTTCCCTACAATAGCTCAGCCTGTTTAACCCCTTAAACCCACAGTGTTTGTTTGTTTAATTGGTGGTCCGCATGGCGCGCATTATACACTGACCCGCAAAAGAAACTGTAGGCCTTTCTGTCTGTTGCCGTTTTATTTTTTTTATTTTTGTTTGTAGGCGTTTTGACTGATCACCCTATCGCAGGAGCGAGCATGCTGCAACAACCCATGACTATTTAAATCGGCTAGAACTACAAATTTAGCAAAGGACGAGATGTCTCATGGTTTCACTTCGATTCTAAGAATGAACATGCATCGTTTTCATTAATTTCCCGACACTCAACGAGCTTGTAGTCATAATAAATCAAGTTTCAAAACATCAAACGAAAAATCTTGACAGCCTCACCTGATTCAGTCAGCAGAATGTGGTCCCAGCAGGCCTAAAATGCGGGCAACGGAACGCATGCGACCGAGAAAAAAAAGTGATTTTGAAGACCTATTTGATCAGTTGACTGTTCTAAATTGATTTGATAGTTGAACAAAATTATGACTGATATTATATGAAAAGTCGAATGAATCCTTCAGTTGCTGCAGCCACACATGTTGGCCTCCGCCACAGTCTGCACTGTTGATCCAGATTTTATGTCCCGGGTTTCAAGGGTCAGTGTAAAATGCGGACTATGCAAACCGTGCGGACCAGACACAAAACAAACACAGCAGGGTGCAGACCCAATCATGCAGACCATGTGCCCCCACAGGGAGCCGGAGCCACCGTCTTAGAATGGCTTGAAAAGAAAATTAAAGTGGTTTAAAAACCATAAAGACTAACTTGGTTGCCAAAATTTTTATTGAACAATGACAAGGACAATGGGCACATTCGATTCACCTGCTCTAAACTACTCCAAACTACTCCAGGAAGTGACGTTTCTACTCTGAGAGTAAACTACTCCAAGTTGGTGTAGTTTACTCCAAGCTTCCTCCGAATCGAATGAAAAGGAGTACTTGGACACGTCATTATTTGCTACGAGGATTCCCTTGCTAATAGCAATTTATGTTGTAATTGGCACCTCCAATCGATTGCTTTAATTGTGACAATAGAAATTGCAACAATCCACATCGAAATCACGCAATCAGCCACTAAATGAAAGCTTCTGAAGTGTCATTTATTTATGTAAACAATCATACGTCATGGGATATCCCAATTTCTTGGAGTACTTCCGATCTACTCCAATCTACTCCAAACTACTCCCGGAAGTGCAAAACGAATGATCTGGAGTGAACTACTCTACTCCAAGAGCACTTTGGAGCAGCGAAACGAATGTACCCAATGACAAATTTTATTTAAAGTCGGTTTTGTAAACAAAAAACAGTAGTACAAAATTAGTGTCACTGACGATTAAAATTGTTTGTGGTTTTGCTGTTGGTTTTTGGATTAAATGGTTCCAGTTTTAAAATTGCTGTGGAGCACGAGCACTTGAATTTATTTATAGATCGTGACGTTATACATGTATTTATTTTTTTATGTAAAGATAATCGTAATGTCAGGATCTGATAGATCCAAGTGCTCGTTCTGTGGAGCATCCGTACGTAAAAGTAGGGATGGAGACCAAATACTGACCAGTCCAATTTCTAAAATGAATGATTTTTTTTTTTAACAAATCATAGGCAAATATTTAATTTTTTTAAACAAATCAATAAATATTAAATTTTTTAAAAATAAAATGAATAACTTTTTATGTTTTATTTATAAGTCTAAAATTTTAGATCTATATAGGCCTATATAATAAATGCTGACCACTTTTAACCAGTTAGCAGTTTTGCCATTTTATGAAAAATAAATATTAGAGCGGTAAGCGATCCTTCCTCACACTAGTCAATGTCAGTGTTGCAGTCCTCGAGGCCGGCCTCGTCCTCGAGGCCGGCCTCGGAGCCATATTTTGATGGCCTCGACCTTGCCTCGGTCTCGGATGCCAAATCCTTGGCCTTGCCTCGGTCTGGGATGTCCTGGCCTCGACTCCAACACTGCTAGTCATGTACGTATTGGAAAATCAAGGCATACTGTCATCTCAAAAATTTCGTGGGATCCATAATATTGTCATTCTCATCACGTTACCTACCTGTTCGCCGCCATTATTGTGGTGCTCATGCGCAGTAGCGTGTATTGAATGACGCCCCACATGAATACTAGTTCATGAATCAAATCTGACTCGTTCCTGTCCTCATATCGGAGTATCGGACAAGCATGTAGTGGGTGATGTCACAAAGCAAAATTTGTGAATGACCGGATGTTGATTACATTATTGACTCGACAGATCAAATCACAGAAAGCAGTACTAGCTACCTAAGGTCATTCATCGACCGGGGATTCCAGATTGGAATACAAATACACTGGCGTGAAATTAGGCAAAAATGCAGCGAAAAGATATACTCCACTGAACTGAACTGGCCGTATTCCAGCACGGTGTTGTCAGATATGCTTACTGCTCTCTCCTGCTTTGGCAGACTACACATATTAATTCTTTACAAAAATTTCTTTTTTTATTAAGTTCATTAAATCTTTTTTCAAATCAAATCCCTGTTGTTATTCAGTTGGTTCGCATGGTCTGCACAGTTTGGTCCGCATGTTTTAACCCATCCAGACTGGACAGTGTTTGTCTAATGAGAAGCCTTGAACCAACAGGCTGGCTGCCAAAATGTCTGGTCCGCATTTTACACTGACCCGGTTTTAGATTTCTTGTAAGTCACCACACGGTGTCGCCAGCTATCAATACAAAATATTAAGGCTCCCTCTTGTGTTAAAGAGTGATCTTTCTGAGTCAATATTATGTGCCATATCTTTGGATTGGATGGAGATATCAAAACCAGTGATAGAGATCACTGATCAATGTGTGATCATAATGTATGAACCATCATTTCAAAGCCCAATTCCAGAATTAAGAGTTATTTTTCACAATTAAATACGACAGGTGCTCGACTTTGAACTCATTTTGGTGGAGCAGGTCAAATATATATATATATATATATAGGCCCTATATGGGCTTCATGAATATGGAAGCCCCCCTGTATTGGGGGAGTCTATAGGGCTATGGCATCGAATAGAAATTTCTCAGATAATTTCAGAAAGTATGATATTATCTCAAAAAGAATGTACGATTTCTCACCCAAATTTTTGCAATCATGATTGTATGACTGATACCAAATATTTATATCATGTATGTATGTTGACATCACAGACTGGAAAAAGTTAGGGGCGACCATTTAATATTAATTATTTAAATAAATATAATTATTTTTGTGCAGTCTTGAAATAAGTAATTATTATACTGCTTGGGGTAGTTCTTAACATTTACGAATGAATATTCAGGGTCTTCACGCAATAAAATAAATTATTTCTGCTGCCGTTACCCTAAAATAAATAATTTCCGCCGAGGAAAACAGCCCTGCAATACCCTGGAAATTAAATGGTCACCTCTTACGGCTGTGTCTGAAGTTCTCTGAACCACTGTAGACATATGCTTTGTTCTCTTAGATGAATTTAGTTCCAGAATTTTTTTTACCACCTCTACATATAGACCCCATTTAAGCATGTAATTCCCGCTAACTCCTGGTAAGTCCTGCTAACTCCCGTAACTCCTGCTAACTCCCATAACTCCCACTAACTCCTATACATGGTAACTCAGAGTAAATCCCATAACTCGTGCCAAGTCCTATAACTCCATGTATCTCCTGCCAACTCCTGATGACCCCCAGTATATCCCTGTGCACTCCCATAACTACTGCTAACTCCTGATAACTCCCATTACTCCTGGTAAGTGCCTAAAACTCCCGTAATTCCCTAATCTCCCTGAAGTCCGAAATGGAGGCTCCGTTTGGGAGTTACATGCTTGCATTAAATGGGGCGTACACATTTGGTACAGTTACACTGCCTAAAAAAACAAACAATTCCAACTCAACCAAACTAATAAAAAATAAAAATTCACTGTAAGATAAAATTGGTTGCCCCCTACATTTGACCCCCCACCCCCATATGAGCCTTTATTTAAAACATGCAATTACATCAAGTTTGATTGCGGATGGGCCATTCTCAAATTTCAGAACAACGGGTATAGGAAAAATGTCCTGTAACGGAGGGGACAATGTGGTAACGGAGGGGAATTTTGATGTTAAAAACCAGCTGTAGGAACAGCAACAAGAGGAAAAACAATAAAATATTGATGTAACTATTATTTTCAGAAGTACTTCATCTCGTACCAGTCGATTTTTTGGTCCAAATGTCGATTTCTTGCTCATGATCTGGTAACGGAGTGGACGGTAACGCTCAATACTGCTTTTAACATACATTTTTCGGGGTCCGGCGATCTTTTTAACCGTCAGTGATACAAGAAATTGGTTAAACATAGACACTAGAGGAGAATTTGTGCTTTCCAAATCTATTTTCAGATTCTCCGTAACTTTATTGAAATAATGGTACAATTCTGAAAGGCGGACTTCAGAAATTTATGAAAAAATGTATTTTTTCCTTAAAATTACTCTAGAACCAAAACGGTTCAATGGAAACATATATAACTTGGCAGGATTATGTGAACGGACAATGAAAGTATGCTCAAATAGCTTCACTGAAATAAAATGATTACTTCCTTGTCAAAATGATGATAAATTGTGAAAATTTGACAAAAAACATGAAATTTTCAGGGTCCGGCGATCTTTTAAACCGTAAGAGCTACGAAAAAATGTTCAATATATGAAAACTAGAAGAGAATGTGGCCTTTCCGAATCTGTTTTCAGATTCTCTGTATCTTAGTTAGGACCGGAGCTATGGACGATTGAAATAGCACTATCATTGAAAAAATATTATAATATTTCCTTCATTTTTTGACCTTGTGACCCTTTTGGTGTGACATATGTCAGTCCGAGGACCTTGAAAATTTACACAATCCTTCTAGACTATTGTAGCAAGTAAGCCTGCCATTTTTGTAAAAATATCTTTATTCCTTGCCTGTGTAAAAAAATCAAATGTCAAAAAAGTAAAATTTTTTATCATGTTTGACCTTGAATTTGACCTTGAAAATAAGTTTATAGGTCAAAACCAATATGATTTTCAGAATCAGGATGTCAAAAGGGGGGGATCAATTAATTATTGTAACTCTCTCGGATCGATATTTCCATGTCAAAAACGCGATAATTTGTCATATTTTAACATTCTCCGGTTTGCTATATTTGGAATTTTGTAGAAAATTAAGGTAAAATGTTAGAGGAATTTGGATTGCATATTATAAATGTACATATTTTTGTCTGTCTAGAGATAATATATCAAGGTGATGTCATGAAAAAAACATAATTTTCAGAATTTTTGAAAATAAGCACTTTTTGCACTTTGAAGAGCCAAATGACCTTGAAAAATGAGGTCAAGGTCAAATTTGAAGGTGGGTATGGGGGTTTTGGGGGCTACTTTGGGGGGGTTCACTATACATTGTAATGGCCTTAAATCGATATTTAAGGGTCAGACATTCAAGGTCACCTGTTTTTACGACGCGGTCAATATTTAAAATTACGTAACCCAAAAAGTAAGCATGACAAAATTACAAAAATGAGTCGCAGACCCAGATTGGTCATTTAGGCAACTTTTGGCATCAATTACACAATTCAGAAACCTCCGGTTTCTGAGATCATGTGTTCTCAATTGTAGGAGTAAAATTGGTTCTGTACGACCTTGACCTTGACCTACTTTCATGAAATTGGGTCAGATTGTGTAACTTGTATGTAGTACATGTCATGTAATTGGAAAATTAAATTTGCCTGTAATTACCTGAGAAACAATCACTTGAAATAATGAAAAAATTGACTTTGAAGTGGCCTGTGACCTTGAAAAATGTTTCAAGGTCACCGAAACTGGGTCAGTGTAATGAGGTCATGTAACACTATATTTGTGAATTTTTTGAGGAAAATTTTTTTGGCGGAAAAATAATAATAATAATAATAAAAATATTTACGAAAACAAGAAACTTCACCTATGTAATAGGTGAAGTTTAACTAGAAATCGGGTAACCGCGATGCGGTGACAAAACTTCACCTTTCATAGTAATTATTTGCAACGAAATGAAAGTGAGAAAACACGGAAATGATATTGGAAATGATAGTATAAATGACATTGGAAATGACATTTGACATGAATGTGAACATGAACATGAACTTAAACATGAAATTAAACATGAACTTGAACATGAACTTGAACATGAACTTGAACATGAACTTGAACATGAATGTAATTGCACACATTTTGCATGCAATATCAAACACAGTATCACAGGTAATATTTTGCAGTATCACATATATGCAAAGTTACATGCAATGTATCAAACATACAATATCACTTGCAATATCATGCTAAATCATATCACATGCAATATCAATTTATTATGTGTAATTTCGCATGTCAATTAAAATGTATGAAGCGTGCGCAGATACATGGAAGTACTTATAAACTATCTGTCCATGAACTCGTCTGTATCATGCAAGACTAGGACATAGTAAAAGATTGACTTTTCAGGAGAGCCTCTTGAAGTTTTGGGTCACAATATGAGGACTTACATGACTTATACACCATTCTTAGCAATAATATTTACATCCCCGAAGTCCTCGTGCCATCACTAATAAATCCGTGAACTTATTTTCTTTGTAGAAAGTTCATGAAATAAATAAAAGTATGTTAACTCTTTCTGACATTGATATTTGACGGTTTGTTATAGACAAAAGGCATTCAAATCAATAAGACCCAGTCTTCCAGCAGTAAGGTGTGTCAGCCAAACAGCTTTTCCTACTGGAAAGGACAGCCAAGTCAACTTAGCATACTCTTCCATAACACAGTTCCTGGGAAACTGTACGCTATTTGAAAGATTAAAGGAGGCTACATTGATATGTCCCTCTTTTGCGTTAGATAAGCTTTTGCTTAAATACTAAACATGTGTACGCAAGAATGGGACATAACATTTTATCTCAGTTGTTGAGTCTGAGATTACCCAAACTAAGCCTGCTATATCAAGCTCCTTTGAGTTATCCTTTTCTTGCATGATTCTGAAGATCAGTTCACTTACAATTTGTTTTGTGGAAGAAGAGGTCAAATCAACTTAACCATTGGTAAATTTGACCTTATCAGTGCATTTCTAGCCTTTATCATTATATCTCAGTCTTGCGTGATGAAATTTGGCATTTTGTCTCACGAAAAAGTAGGATATAACCAGTCTAAACCACTGAGTCGGTGGCATTTTTTTTGTATCAACGCTAAACACAGGTTATCTTTCCTGTGTAAAGAGATTTAACCCATGTTAGAGACTCATCGTGATGTATCAACTCCCTGGGTTAGTTGTCGTGGAAGTTAACCAGAAAAGTTAACCCAGCTTTTTCCTTGGTTAAAAAGCTGTGTTAAGCCTTCTGCTTGTCCGAAAATGGAGTGTAAATCCAATATTATTGACCAGCAAGCAAACAAAATGCACTGAAAACACTGTAAACAGAACAATCACTGCAAACGAAGTGACGTCAGGCCATGACGTCACTTGATGACGTCACTTGTCTTGATGACGTCACAGCTTGCAAGTTCATGAATGCCAAAAATTTTAATGCAACTGTCACGAAACTGCTACATATTGTAGCCAAGTGCTGTCTGCATCTACGCTACGAAGGACGTGAAGATACATTGAATATATTTTATTCGCCAGCCCTCTAAAGTTAGACCTGTGAAAAAAAAAGTTTCTTCGGTCAGAGTGCTCTATAATAACAATGGTTTACCCGAAATTAATGCCGTGTTCAGCGAAGACGCAAGGAGATCCCATGAAGACGCTCTATTAATTTCAAGGCTGTAACTGCAAAATTGAGGGAGCTAGGTCACTTTTACTGTCATGGAAATAGTTTTTTTCTGTCATTTTTTTTCCTTTGTCAAATGACGCTCATATTTTTGGGAAACCCCTGGGAATCCCCGTCAAAATTGGATTATTATCCACCACTGGTAAAATACAATATTTTTCATGGCTTGAAAATTGATCACGACAAATTGCATGTAATAGTAATTTTTTTCTTCTTATCGAGTTTCAATAATTCTACAGACACAGTAAATGATGTTGTATGATATTCAAAGAAGTGATCAGTATAATATATAAATATCAAAAGTATTGCTGACAATTATCAATTTTTCATTAAAATTGACGGTCTTTTCCGGCCTGGGAGTAGCTTTCCATTTTTTTGAATCTTCAGCTGACCAACCATCTTCCGTGGCATTTTCATCCTGCGTCACAACTGCACATCGTACCATTAATACATTCCCTGTCAGTCCTATGATGCCAAATCAATGCCAAATAGTAGGAAGGGCAGCTTCAAACATTTTCCATTCCTATGGTCTTCGCCTTACCTGTTGAAAAAAAAAAAGTATAAATAATCATAAATAATTTCTTGGTTGTCTTAAAACAAATATTTTCTGTAAGGGGTATTTCTTAATGCTGATTCCACATAGGCGTTCCTGGAAGGGACAGCGGATGATCCAATGATTAAAATTTAGTTCCCCCACCCCCAATGGTGTCATAAGGGGGGGGGAGAGCCGGGGCGCCCCCCTGAAATTCATTTGGCCCCCCCCTCTGCCCCTCCCCCCTAATTTTGAGCTTAAACCCATTGTCCCGTTGGTCATTATAAGTCACTGCCCACCCCCAACCCCAGAATTTCAAATTTATAACCCATAACAATTTAAACGCAGATAACCTGCAATATGTTGGCTTCTGTGATCTTTATTTTGGAGGCTGACCAGGCCATCTTTTTTTCTATGGATTTTTGGTAGTGAAAAAAAAGTTTGTTTTGCAAATGTCACTGAAAAAAAGTTTGTTTCCACCAGCAGCTAGGATACCGTAATCTTAAAATTGCCCAAAAAAAAAATTGCCGCTCGTCCACACGGGAAAAGAAATTGTTCGTCGACACTTCGCAAGTGAAAAAAAAAGTTCGTCCCAGGAGTAAAATCAATAGCCCCCCCCCCTCCCAACTATCGTCTGGTCGGCCCTTCAGGCCCGGACGTGAGCATGTGAAATTTTCTACCCACGTCAAAATAAATAATTGCATCCAGCGTTATAGTCGAATTAATAATTTCCATCCGGAAAAACTCCTAGCCACCCCCTCCAAAACAAAAATCTAAGGGTCACCCAGACTCAGACTGAGGCTCATATTGTCAGTTGCTATGGTGACACTTCATTCAGCCTCACTCTGACAACACATGGTGTAATTTAGATAAGAAATAAGTTACAGACATCATAGGTTAAAATTTAAATTTAAGATAAAACTTCATAAATCACTGCTGTGGTATGTTGAAGGCAGATATCAGTTATAAGACTTTAGTTTTTTGTATGTTATCCGCAATAAATGAATTTCGCATCAATAGACCTAATTGAACAAACCATTTTGAATTTTTCACATTGTCATTATCAAATTTTTTTTTAATGACTTATATGCCAAATAAAAATAAAAGGCAATTCATATAATGCCCAGAAGTATATTACGTACGTTTTTCATTTTATGTTATGAGGCTGACGGGTGATGATTTCCACCATTAAATTCGAGGTTTCCAAGGGAACCATGTGCATGTAGGTTGTGTAATATCAACTGAAACAGAAAATATTTGGTTTTGTCAACTAACTGTTAAGTAATAATTCAACAAAAATGTATTGAAAAAATCAGGCATTGAAAAAAAAGTGACAAGAATATTAGTAGCATGAAATTATATGATTGTTGATAATTTTGTTTAAACTATCAGAGACAGACTAGATGATACATTGGGGGGGGGGGGGATTTTTGAGAAAAAATGCTTGTTCAGCACATGACACTGACAAAAAAAAACAAATTTGCTCAGAGCATCAAAATGAAAACTTTTTTTTTTCCACCGTCAACTAGAAAACTTTCATGTCAAAATGGTGGTAAATAGTGTTAACTCAGTGGATTATTTGGGGGGGGGCAAATTGGGCCATGGCCCCCCCTCAGTCCAAAAATTAACACGGGAAAGAGAGGAAAAGCCGCAAAGCGCCCCGTATTTTCGCCCCATGTTATGGCCCCCCCTCAGGCCATTTCTAGATACGCCCCTTTGCAAAATAGTTTGTCATCACAAAAGTTTTTCATGGGGGTCTAATCCATACCCCCCCCAAATGTATCATCTGGTCACCTAACAACATGCTACACACTGTACACATGTCTTAAGCAGTCAAATTCTTAACCCTGTAGATCTACATAGTTACATGGATGTGGTCACAACAAAAAGAACTCTTGTGATAATGTGACATATGTCATATATTTACCTTTTCTTCAGCTTCTGCTTCTTCTTGGTAACTTAAATAATGTAAACAAAACAAACAGCTGAATGATTGACATACAAATGCATGGACATATCCCACTTTTGCGTGATGATAGGGCCCCAGGCCAAAGCTGCTTGTATCACGCAAAACTAGGCTAACTTGTTAAGGCTCTTCTGGGCAGTCAGATTTTGATATTTAGGCATCTGCAAGAAACAGTTATCTTGAAGTGTTACTTTTTTGTTCAAGCACAGTGGGAAAATTCATAGAATATGTGACATGCAATAATGAGATATCTTAACTTGACCCTTTGTTTCATGGTATTTTGAAAGAAAACACCTAGAACTTGTTAAATGCAAAACCCAGCTATTTCATTTTGTACCTTTATTTCCACTGAATAATTGAGCCTCACATGTACTGAAGATGAGTGCAAGAATGGGATAAGTCAATTTATACTTTTTGTGTACACTGATTTAGGTTGGCCTCTGTGTTCTGCTGTCTGGAAGAGTGGGGATAAGTCCTCTTGACTGCTTCATGCATGAAGAAATCATCATGGTTGTCAACGACAAACATTAGACAAAAGAGAGCTATAATGAAGGCTTAAAATGCTGATATTTAGGTGACAATTTCTCCACTAATAATGGACATTTCTTCAAAATTGGACCACCACATGGTGAAACACCCCTTTGACAATAAATTGTGAATTTATGCAAAATTGGGATATCTTGAGATATCTCAGTTTTGCGTGATACAGACGAACTAGTTGTGATGCGACATAATTATAGTCAGCAGACAGATAAACTCTGCAATAAACCCTTACTGAAACATATCTGAAATCAGTTTGTGGCCATACGCTGACTGATACACTGACTGATACACTGACTGACACAAAAATATTTTGAGGGTCAGGGGATCTTTTCAACCGTCAGAGCTCCAAGAAAAAATTCAGAGAAAGAAAACAAGAGGAGAATTTGAGCTTCATGAATATATATATAGAAAATAACATGGACCAGTACTTGGACAGTACATGGACAGTACATTGACCTCTACATTGACCAGTACATGATCCAGTGCATGAACCAGTGAATGAACCAGTGCATGAACCAGTGCATGAACCAGTACATCAACCAGTACATCAACCAGTACATCAACCAGCACATCAACCAGTACATCAACCAGCACATCAACCAATACATCAACCAATACATCAACCAATACATCGATTAGAGTTACTGCTGATTGAAACTGGCACCGTTCTTCTAGTCCTGAAAACATATCGAAATGACAGCAATTTCTGAAAACATACATTTTTCGGGGTCTAGCGATCTTTTGAACCGTCAGTGATACAAGAAATTGGTTAAACATAGACACTAGAGGAGAATTTGTGCTTTCCAAATCTATTTTCAGATTCTCCGTAACTTTATTAGGACCGCAGAAACGGCCGATTGAAATAATGGTACAATTCTGAAAGGTGGACTTCAGAAATTTATGAAAAAATGTAGTTTTTCCCTTAAAATTACTCTAGAACCAAAACGGTTCAATGGAAACATATATAACTTGGCAGGATTATGTGAACGGACGATGAAAGTATGCTCAAATAGCTTCACTGAAATAAAATGATTACTTCCTTGTCAAAATGATGATAAATTGTGAAAATTTGACAAAAAACATGAAATTTTCAGGGTCCGGCGATCTTTTAAACCGTAAGAGCTACGAAAGAATGTTCATATAAGAAAACTAGAAGAGAATGTGGTCTTTCCGAATCTGTTTTCAGATTCTCTGTATCTTAGTTAGGACCGGAGCTATGGACGATTGAAATAGCGCTATAATTGAAAAAATATTATAATATTTCCTTCATTTTTTGACCTTGTGACCTTTTTGGGGTGATATATGTCAGTCCGAGGACCTTGAAAATTTACACAATCCTTCTAGACTATTGTAGCAAGTATGCCTGCCATTTTTGTAAAAATATCTTTATTCCTTGCCTGTGTAAAAAAATCAAATGTCAAAAAAGTAAAAATTTTTATCATGTTTGACCTTGAATTTGACCTTGAAAATAAGTTTATAGGTCAAAACCAATATGATTTTCAGAATCAAGATGTCAAAATGGGGGGATCAATTAATTATTGTAACTCTCTCGGATTGATATTTCCATGTCAAAAACGCGGACATGAACTTGAACATGAACATGAACTTAAACATCTTGCAATATCATGCTAAATCATATCACATGCAATATCAATTTATTGCGTGTAATTTTGCATGTCAATTAAAATGTATGAAGCGTGCACAGATACATGGAAGTACTTATAAACTATCTGTCCATGAACTAGTTGTGATGTGACATAATTATAGTCAGCAGACAGATAAACCCTGCAATAAACCCTTACTGAAACATGTTAATCAGTTTGTTGCCATACGCTGACTGATACACTGACTGATACACTGACTGATACAGTGACTGACACAAAAATATTTTGAGGGTCTGGGGATCTTTTCAACCGTCAGAGCTTCAAGAAAAAATTCAGAGAAAGAAAACAAGAGGAGAATTTGAGCTTCATGAATATATATATAGAAAATAACATGGACCAGTACTTGGACAGTACATGGACAGTACATTGACCTCTACCTTGACCAGTACATGATCCAGTGCATGAACCAGTGAATGAACCAGTGCATGAACTAGTGCATGAACCAGTGCATCAACCAGTACATCAACCAGTACATCAACCAGTACATCAACCAGTACATCAACCAGTACATCAACCAGTACATCAACCAGTACATCAACCAGTACATCAACCAGTACATCAACCAATACATCAACCAATACATCGATTAGAGTTACTGCTGATTGAAACTGGCACCGTTCTTCTAGTCCTGAAAACATATCGAAATGACAGCAATTTCTGAAAACATACATTTTTCGGGGTCCAGCGATCTTTTTAACCGTCAGTGATACAAGAAATTGGTTAAACATAGACACTAGAGGAGAATTTGTGCTTTCCAAATCTATTTTCAGATTCTCCGTAACTTTATTAGGACCGCAGATACGGCCGATTGAAATTATGGTACAATTCTGAAAGGTGGACTTCAGAAATTTATGAAAAAATGTAGTTTTTCACTTAAAATTACTCTAGAACCAAAACGGTTCAATGGAAACATATATAACTTGGCAGGATTATGTGAACGGACGATGAAAGTATGCTCAAATAGCTTCACTGAAATAAAATGATTACTTCCTTGTCAAAATGATGATAAATTGTGAAAATTTGACAAAAAACATGAAATTTTCAGGGTCCGGCGATCTTTTATACCGTAGGAGCTACGAAAAAATGTTCATATATGAAAACTAGAAGAGAATGTGGCCTTTCCAAATCTGTTTTCAGATTCTCTGTATCTTAGTTAGGACCGGAGCTATGGACGATTGAAATAGCGCTATCATTGAAAAAATATTATAATATTTCCTTCATTTTTTGACCTTGTGACCTTTTTGGTGTGACACATGTCAGTCCGAGGACCTTCAAAATTTACACAATCCTTCTAGACCATTGTAGCAAGTATGCCTGCCATTTTTGTAAAAATATCTTTATTCCTTGCCTGTGTAAAAAAATCAAATGTCAAAAAAGTAAAATTTTTTATCATGTTTGACCTTGAATTTGACCTTGAAAATAAGTTTATAGGTCAAAACCAATATGATTTTCAGAATCAGGATGTCAAAATGGGGGGATCAATTTATTATTGTAACTCTCTCGGATCGATATTTCCATGTCAAAAACGCGATAATTTGTCATATTTTAACATTCTCCGGTTTGCTATATTTGGAATTTTGTAGAAAATTAAGGTAAAATGTTAGAGGAATTTGGATTGCATATTATAAATGTACATATTTTTGTCTGTCTAGAGATAATATATCAAGGTGATATCATGAAAAAAACATAATTTTCAGAATTTTTGAAAATAAGCACTTTTTGCACTTTGAAGAGCCAAATGACCTTGAAAAATGAGGTCAAGGTCAAATTTGAAGGTGGGTATGGGGGTTTTGGGGGCTACTTTGGGGGGGTTCACTATACATTGTAATGGCCTAAAATCGATATTTCAGGGTCAGACATTCAAGGTCACCTGTTTTTACGACGCGGTCCATATTTAAAATTACGTAACCAAAAAGTAAGCATGACAAAATTACAAAAATGAGTCGCAGACCCAGATTGGTCATTTACGCAACTTTTGGCATCTATTACACAATTCAGAAACCTCCGGTTTCTGAGATCATGTGTTCTCAATTGTAGGAGTGAAATTGGTTCTGTTCGACCTTGACCTTGACCTACTTTCATGAAATTGGGTCAGATTGTGTAACTTGTATGTAGTACATGTCATAAAATTGGAAAATGAAATTTGCCTGTAATTACCTGAGAAACAATCACTTGAAATAATGAAAAAACTGACTTTGAAGTGGCCTGTGACCTTGAAAAATGTTTCAAGGTCACCGAAACTGGGTCAGTGTAATGAGGTCATGTAACACTATAATTGTGAATTTTTTGAGGAAAATTTTTTTGGCGGAAAAATAATAATAATAATAATAAAAACTAGAAATCGGGTAACCGCGAAGCGGTGACAAAACTTCACCTATCAAAGAAATTATTGCATTGGACATGAACTTGAACATGAACTTGAACATGAACTTGAACATGAACATGAACTTGAACATGAATGTAATTGCACATGTTTTGCACATGTATACGGAAGCATTTATATCTGTCCATGGACTAGTTGTGATGTGACATATAGTCAGCAGATAAACCCTGCAATAAACCCTTACTGAAACATGACAATCAGTTTTTGGGCAAACGCTGACAGATGGACTGACTGATGGACTGACTGATGGACTGACTGATGGACTGACTGATGCACTGACTGATGCACTGACTGATGCACTGACTGATGCACTGACTGATGCACTGACTGATGCACTGACTGATGCACTGACTGATGCACTGACTGATGCACTGACTGATGAGGGTCAGGGGATCTCTTAAACCATCAGAGCTACAAGAAAAAATTCAGAGAACGAAAACTAGAGGAGAATTTGAGCTTCATAAATATATACATATAGAAAATAGCATGGACCAGTAGATGGACAAGTACATTGACCAGTACATGGAACAGTGCAGGGAGCAGTGAATGGAGCAGTGCATGGACCAGTAAATTTACCATTACGTTGACCAGTACATCGACCAGTACTTCAACCAGTACATCGACCAATGCATGGCCAGCACATAATCCAGTACACTAACCAGTATAGAAACTAGTGCATTGACCAGTAAATTGATTAGAGTTGTGGCTGCTTGAAACTGTGGTACCATTCTCAAATTTGAATTTGTGGAATTTGCTGAAAATATTAGGAAATGACTGAAATTTCTGAAAACATGAATTTTGCAGGGTCTGGCGATCTGTTTAACCATTTCGCATACAAGAAAATATTCAAATATAAAAACTTGAGGAGAATTGGGGCTTTCCAAATCTGTTTTCAGATTTTCTGTAACTACATCAAGACCGGAGATACAGCAGATAGAAATGATGGCACAATTCAGAAATGCGGACTTCAGAAATTTCTGAAAAAAGTTGTTTTTAACTTAAAATCACTCTAGAACCAAAACGGTTCAATGGAAATATATATAATTCAGCAAGATTATGTAAATAGAAGTTAGAAATATGACCTGACAGGTTCATCAAAATTGGATGATCCGTTCATTGTCAAAATATTGATATATTGTGAAAATTCAACGAAAAACATGAAATTTTCAGGGTCCGGCGATCTTTTAAACCGTCGGCGCTACGACAAAATGGTCAATATAGGAAAACTAGAGAAGATTGTGGGCTTTCCATATCTGTTTTCTGATTCCCTGTATCTTAATTAGGACCGGAGCTATGGACGATTGAAATAGCGCTATCACTGAAAAAGTATTGTACAGTTTTCCTTCATTTTTTGACCTTGTGACCTTTTTGGTGTGACATACGTCAGTTCGAGGACCTTGAACATTTACACAATCCTTCTAGACTATTGTAGCAAGTATGTCTGCCATTTTTGTAAAAGTATCTTTATTCCTTGTCTGTGTAAAAAAATGACATGTAAAAAACATACAATTTTTTGTCATATTTGACCTTGAATTTGACCTTGATAATAAGTTTCTAGGTCAAAACCAATATGATTTTCAGAATCACAATGTCAAAATGGGGGGATCAATTAATTCTTGTAACTCTCTCGGATCGATATTTCCATGTCAAAAACGCGATAATTTGTCATTTTTTAACATTGTCCGGTTTGCAATATTTGGAATTTTGTAGAAAAGTAAGGTAAAATGTTAGAGGAATTTGGATTGCATATTCTAAATTCACATATTCTTGTCTGTCTAGAGATAATATATCAAGGTGATATCATGAAAAAAACATAATTTTCACAATTTTTGAAAATAAGCACTTTTCGCACTTTAATAGGCCAAATGACCTTGAAAAATGAGGTCAAGGTCAAATTTGAAGGTGGGTATGGGGGTTTTGGGGGCTACTTTGGGGGGGTTCAGTATACATTGTTATGGCCTAAAATCAATATTTCAGGGTCAGACATTCAAGGTCACCTGTTTTGACGACGCGGTCAATATTTAAAATTACGTAACCCAAAAAGTAAGCATGAAAAAATTACAAAAATGAGTCGCAGACCCAGATTGGTCATTTAGGCAACTTTTGGCATCAATTACACAATTCAGGAACCTCTGGTTTCTGAGATCATGTGTTCTCAATTGTAGGAGTGAAATTGGCTCTGTACGACATTGACCTTGACCTACTTTCATGAAATTGGGTCAGATTGTGTAACTTGTATGTAGTACATGTCATGTAATTGGAAAATGAAATTTGCCTGTAATTACCTGAGAAACAATCACTTGAAATAATGAAAAAACTGACTTTGAAGTGGCCTGTGACCTTGAAAAATGTTTCAAGGTCACCGAAACTGGGTCAGTGTAATGAGGTCATGTAACACTATATATGTGAATTTTTTGAGGAAAATTTTTTTGGCGGAAAAATAATAAAAATACTTACGAAAACAAGAAACTTCACCTATGTAATAGGTGAAGTTTAATAAATACGAAAACAAGAAACTTCACCTATGTAATAGGTGAAGTTTAATAATAAAAATAAATACGAAAACAAGAAACTTCACCTATGTAATAGGTGAAGTTTAACTAGAAATCGGGTAACCGCGATGCGGTGACAAAACTTCACCAATCATAGAAATTATTGGCAATGAAACGAAAGTGAGAAATCACGGAAATTATACGGGAAATGATATTGGAAATAATGAACTTGAACATGAACTTGAACTTGAACATGAACTTGAACATGAACAAAGTTACATGCAATGTATTAAACATACAAAATCACTTGCAATGTCATGCTAAATCATATCACATGAAATATCAATTTATTACCTGTAATTTTGCATGTCAATTAAAAAGTACATAGTGTCCACACATATATGAAAGTACTTATAAACTATCTGTCCATGGACTAGTTGTGATGTGACATATAGTCAGCAGACAGACAAACCCTGCAATAAACCCTGCAATAAACCCTTACTGAAACATATCAATCACTTTGTGGTCATACGCTGACTGATGCACTGACTGATACACTGACTGACACAAAAATATCCTGAGGGTCAAGGAATATTGTAAAGCGTCAGAGCTACAAGAAAAAATTCAGAGAATGAAAACAGGAGGAGAATTAGAGCTTCATTAATATAATATACATAGAAAATAACATGGACCAGTACATGGACAGTACATGGACCAGTCCACTGACCAGTCCATTGACCAGTACATGAACCAGCACGTCAACCAGTGCATGAACCAGTGCATCAATCAGAACATCAACCAGTAGATGATCCAGTACATCAACCAGTACATCAACCCATACATCAACCCGTACATCAACCCATACATCAACCCGTACATCAACCCTGACATCAACCAGTACATCAACCCGTACATCGATTAGAGTTACTGCTAGAGCAGAATTTTGGCTTTCCAAATCTATTTTCACATTCTCTGCTGTAACTTTATCAGAACCGGAGATACGACCGATTCAAATAATGGTACAATTCAAATATATGGACTTCAGAAATTTCTGGAAAAAAAGTGTATTTTTTAAACTTAAAATTTTTCAGGGTCCGGCGATCTTTTTAACCGTCACAGCTACGATAAAATGTTCAAATATGCCAGCTAGAGGTGAATGGGGGCTTTTCGAATCTGTTTTCAGATTTTCTGTGACTTAAATAGCACCGGATATACAGCGGATTGAAATGATGGTACAAATCAGAAATATGGCCTTTTAAGATATTCCTGAAAATATGAAGTTTTAACTTGAAATCACTCTAGAATCGAAACGGTTGAATGGAGATATATATAACTTGGCAGGATTATGTAAATAGAAGTTAGAAATATGTCTAGAAAGGTTCATCACAAAAGAATCATTCCTTCCCAGTCAAAAAATTGATATATTGTGAAAATATGACAAAAAACATGAAATTTTGAGGGTCCGGCGATCTTTTAAACTGTCAGAGCTATGACAAAATGCTCAATATAAGGATACTAGAGGAGAACTTGGGCTTTCCAAATCTATTTTCAGATTCTCTGTAACTGAATTAGGACCGGAGCTACAGCCGATTGAAATAACGCTATAATTGAGAAATGTGAAAAAATATCGTAAATTTTCCCTTCATTTTTTGACGTTATGACCTTTACGGGGTGACGTAGGTCTGTCCGAGGACCTTGAAAATTTACATGATGCCTCGAGGCTATTGTAGCAAGTATGTCTGGCATTTTTGTAACAATATCTTGATTCCTTGTCTGGGAAAAAAAATCACATGTCAAAAACGTACAATTTTTTGTCATATTTGACGTTGAATTGACCTTGAATTTGACCTTGAAAATCATTTTCTAGGTCAAAACCAATATGATTTTCAGAATCACCATGTGAAAATGGGGGGATCAATTAATTATTGTCACTCTCTCGGATCGATATTTCCATGTCAAAAAGACAATAATTTGTCATTTTTCAACATTCTCCGGTTTGCGATATTTGGAATTTTGTAGAAAATTAAGGTAAAATGTTAGAGGTCTTTGGATTGCATATTATGAATCCGCATATTTTTGTCTGTCTAGAGAAAAAAAATCAAAGTGATATCATGAAAAAAACATAGTTTTCAGAATTTTTGAAAATAAGCACTTTTCACACTTTGAAGAGCCAAATGACCTTGAAAAATGAGGTCAAGGTCAAATTTTAAGTTGGATATGGGGGTTTTAGGGGTATCTTTGGGGGGGTTCACTATACATTGTTATGGCCTAAAATCGATATTTCAAGGTGAGATACCCAAGGTCACCTGTTTTGACGACGCGGTCAATCTTCAAAATTATGTAACTCAAAAACTAAGCATGGGATCATCACAAAAGTGAGTCACTGCAATGCGTATGTCATTCGGGCAACTTTTTGTGTCATGCAAGTAACTCTATGACTTGCGGATTCTGACTTCCCGTGCTCTCAACTCTAGGAGTAAAATGGCACCTGTACAATAGTGACCTTGACCTAGTTTCTTAAAATTGGGTCAGATTATGTAATTTATATGTGAGACATGTAATCTAGATGGAAAATGAAATTTGCTTGTAATTTTGTGAGATATGATTACTTAAAGTAAATGAAAAAACTGACTTTGAAGTGACCTGTGACCTTGAAAAATAGGTCAAGGTCATTCCGATTTTTACAGTGTAATATGGTCATGTAAAACTCCATATGTGATTTTTTTGAGATTTTTTTGAAGAAATTTTTGTCTGGAAAAATAATAATAACTAGAAATCGGTAACCGCGATGCGGTGACAAAACTTCACCTTTCATAGTAATTATTGGCAATGAAATGAAAGTGAGAAAACACGGAAATGATATTGGAAATGATATTGGAAATGATATTGGAAATGATATTGGAAATGATATTGGAAATGATATTGGAAATGATATTGGAAATGATATTGGAAATATCACACAAAATATCACTTGAAATATTATGAAGTATCACATGCAAAGGTAAATGCAATGTATTAAACATACAATATCACTTGCAATATCATGCTAAATCATATCACATGCAATATAAATTTATTACCTGTAATTTTGCATGTCAATTAAAATGTACACAGTGTGCACAGATATTTGAAAGTACATATAAACTATCTGTCCATGGACTAGTCGTGATGTGACATATAGTCAGCAGACCGATAAACCCCGCAATAAACCCTTACTGAAACATTTCAATCGGTTTGTGGCCATACGCTGACTGATGCACTGACTGATACACTGACTGATACACTGACTGACTCAAAAATATTCTGAGGGACAGGGGATCTTTTAAACCGCCAGAGTTACAAGAAAAAATTCAGAGAATGAATACAAGAGGAGGATTTGAGCTTCATGAATATATATGTAGAGAATAACATGGACCAGTACATGGAGAGTGCATGGACAGTACATTGACCTGTACATTGACCAGTACATGAACCAGTACATGAACCAGTACATCAACCAGTTACATCAACCAGTTACATCAATTAGAGTTACTGCTGATTGAAACTGGCACCGTTCTCATATTGGAATTTTAGGAATTTCTTGGCTAAAGTACTTCTAGTCCTGAAAACATTTTGGAAATGACTGCAATTTCTGAAAACATACAATTTTCAGGGTCCGGCGATCTCTTTATCCGTCCATGATACAAGAAAATGTTCAAATATAAAAGCTAGAGCAGAATTTTGGCTTTCCAAATCTATTTTCAGATTCTCTGTTACTTTATCAGAACCGGAGATACGACTGATTCAAATAATGGTACAATTCAGAAATATTGACTTCAGAAATTACTGAAAAAATGTATTTTTTAACTTAAAATTACTCTAGAACCAAAACGGTTCAATGGAAACATATATAACTTGCCAGTTTTATGTAAACGAAAGATGACAATATGCTCAGATAGCTTCATTGAAATAAAAAGATTATTTCCTTGTCAAAACTATGATAAATTGTGAAAATTTGACAAAAAAACATGAATTTTTCAGGGTCCGGCGATCTTTTTAACCGTCAGAGCTCTGACAAAATCTTCAAATATGCCAGCTAGAGGTGAAAGCGTGCTTTCCGAATCTGTTTTCAGACTTTCTGTAACTTAAATAGGACCGGATATAGAGCGGATTGCAATGATGGTACAACTCAGAAATATGGCCTTTAAGATATTCCTTAAATTATGCAGTTTTAACTTGAAATCACTATAGAACCAAAACGGTTCAATGAAGATATATATAACTTGGCAGGATTTTGTAAATAGAAGTTAGAAATATGTCTAGACAGGTTCATCACAAAAGGATGATTCCTTCCTTGTCAAAAAATTGATAAATTGTGAAAATGTGACAAAAAACATGAAATTTTCAGGGTCCGGCGATCTTTTAAACCGTCAGAGCTACGACAAAATGTTCAATATATGGAAACTAGAGGAGAATTTGGCCTTTCCAAATCTATTTTCAGATTCACTGTAACTTAATTAGGACCAAAGCTAGGGCTGATTGAAATAACGCTATAATTGAGAAATGTGAAAAAAGATCCTAAATGTTTCCTTCATTTTTTGACCTTATGACCTTTACGGCCTGACGTAGGTCAATCCGAGGACCTTGAAAATTTACATGATACCTCTAGACTATTGTAGCAAGTATGTCTGGCATTTTTGTAACAATATCTTGATTCCTTGTCTGTGTAAAAAAATCACATGTCAAAAACGCAAAATTTTTTGTCATATTTGACCTTGAATTTGACCTTGAAAATCATTTTCTAGGTCAAAACCAATATTATGTTCAGAAAGGCAGTGCATGAAAATAGGGGGGTCAAGTTATTATTGTAACACTCTCGGACCGATATTTCCTCGTCAAAAACGCGATAATTTGTCATTTTTCCAAATCCTCCGGTATGCAATATTTGGAATTTTGAAGAAAATTAAGGAAAAATGTTACAGGACATTGGATTGCATATCCTAAATTTGCCTATTTTTGTCTGTCTTGAGAAAAAATATCAAAGTGATATCGTGAAAAAAACATAGTTTTCAGAATTTTTGGAAATTAGCACTTTTTGCACTTTGACGGGCCAAATGACCTTGAAAAATGAGGTCAAGGTCAAATTTGAAAGTGGATATTGGGGTTTTGGGGGCTACTTTGGGGGGGTTTACTATACATTGTTATGGCCTAAAATCGATATTTCAAGGTGAGACACCCAAGGTCACCGGTTTTGATGACGCGGTCAAACTTTAAAATTACGTAACTCAAAAACTGACTATGGCATCATCACCACAGTCCTTTCCGCAATGCGTAAGTCATTTGGGCAACTTTTGGTTTCATGCTTGTAACTCTGTGACTAGCGGATCCTGACTTTGCCTACCGAGACCTCTGGGAGTGAAATGGCACCTGTAAAATATTGACCTTGACCTACTTTCTCGAAATTGGGTCAGATTATGTAATTTACATGTAGGACATGTAATTGAAATGGGAAATGAAATTTGCCTGTAACTTTCCGTGATATGATCACTTAAAGTAAATGAAAAAACGGACTTTGAAGTGGCCTGTGACCTTGAAAAATAGGTCAAGGTCATTCCGATTTTGTCAGTGTAATATGGTCATGTAATACTCCGTATGTGATTTTTTTGAGATTTTTTTGAAGAAATTTTTGTACGGAATAATAATAATAATATTTACGAAAACAAGAAACTTCACCTATGTAATAGGTGAAGTTTAATAATAATATTTACGAAAACAAGAAACTTCACCTATGTAATAGGTGAAGTTTAATAATAAAAATAAATACGAAAACAAGAAACTTCACCTATGTAATAGGTGAAGTTTAATAACTAGCAGTCAACCTTTGAAAAGGTAGAGAATGATTCGACAAGGAATACGCGGGCTTGCAGGCAAAATATTGAACACAGTCAATATACTGAACCTGTGCAAAATTTAAAGAAAATCGTCCAAATCAATCAAAAGTTATGAATATTTACCCCTTTTTGGGGTAATTGCATAAAAACGGCAATTTTAACCTAAAAACATCAATGGTGTGAAGTAAAGTCCCAACCGATGGCTGTTATACCATTGCAAAGATAAGAACTGCTCAAAACACATATTCACCCCTTTCGATCCTGAATATGGGGGTAAATTAACCCATGACATCAAAATCATACTTGCATTATGTGCCCATGTCAAGATACTAAACTTCTGCAAAATTTGAAGGAAATCGTCCAAGTCAGTCAAAAGTTATGAATATTTACCCCTTTTTGGGGGTAATTACCTAAAAACGGCAATTTTAACCCAAAAACATCAATGGTGTGAAGTAAAGACCCAACCAATGCCTGTTATACCATTGCAAAGATAAGAACTGCTCAGGACGCATATTCACCCCTTTCGATCCGGAATATGGGGGTAAATTACCCCTTGACATCAAAATCGTACTTGCATTATGTCCCCATGTCAAGATACTAAACCTGTGCAAAATTTGGAGAAAATCGTCCAAGTCAATCAAAAGTTATGACTTTTTACCCCTTTTTGGGGTAATTACCTAAAAACGACAATTTTTATCCAGGAACATCCGCAGCACGAAGGAAAGTCTCAAACGATGCCTATTGTATCATTCAATACACAATAACTGCTCAAAACACATATTCACCCCTTTCGATCCAGAATAAGGGGGTAAATTACCCCTTGACATCAAAATCATACTTGCATTATGTCCCTAAGACAAGATACTAAACCTGTGTAAAATTTGAAGAAAATCGACCAAGTCAATCAAAAGTTATGACTATTTACCCCTTTTTGGGGTATTTACCAAAAAACAACAATTTTCAACCAGAAACATCAATGGTGTTAAGGAAACTCCCACTCGATGCCTAATATACCATTAAAAACTCAGTAACTGTTCAAAACACATATTCACCCCTTTCGATCTAGAATATGGGGGTAAATTACCAAATGACATCAAAATCATAATGCAAGTATGTCCCCATGTCAAGATACTAGACATGTGCAAATTTGGGAGAAAATCGTGCATGTCTATCACAAGTTAGTGTCATTTACCCCTTTTTGGGGTAATTACCCCAAAACGTCATTTCTATTCCATAATGTGACTGTAATTCATGAATACTATATACACACCAAGTTTCATTAATTTCCCTCCATTCAAACCAAAGTTAAAAAATGTTTTCACTTTTTGGACAAAACACGCATTTTTGAAAGTCCAATAACTAAAAATATAAAAGGTGTCTTACCATGGAGGAGTAGTCAGGCTATCAATTACAGCAAAAAACTGAGCCTCTAGCCATTATACTTTTCTCTGAAAACATGAGCAACTGGTTTTTGTCAAAAGGGGGTAAATACCCCTTTACCCTCATCTCCCAATAAACGATATAGGCCAAAGATGTAGCAACACATGTTTATATAAAGGTTCCTAAGTCCTAATTTTCTAACAATGATATTAAAAGAGATAATCCACTTTGAAATTTTGGAAAATTTGACTTTGAGATGACCTGTGACCTTGAGTTCAAGGTCAAGGTCAACCACTTTCACAAAAAATTAAAGACCTTACCAAGGACTACCTATGTACAAAATTTCAAGTCTCTAGCACAAAAACTGACTGGCAAAAAGTGGCCAAATAATAATAATAACTAGCAGTCAACCTTTGAAAAGGTAGGGAATAAATCGACTGCGAAAGAATTTGGGATTATTGACAAAATATTGACCAAATTTTACCATAATTAAGAGGATTAATAACCCTACAATCAAACGTTTTTGCTTCAGAATATATATTTACCCCTTGCGACCTTGATTATGCAGGTAAAGTATCACACAAAATCAAAATTGTACTTGCGCTATGTCTCTAAGTCAGCATACTGATAATGTGACAAATTTGAAGAAAATCGTCCTATTCAATCAAAAGTTATAGCTATTTACCCCTTTTTGGGGGAAATTACAAAATGCCAAAAAACAACAACTTTTATGATCTTGTAACACCAACAGTGAAGGTAAGAACCAATTGATGCCTAATAAATTATCAAATATACAAGAAATGCTAAGAATACATATTTACCCCTTTCCACCTTGATTACGGGGGTAGTTTACTCCAGAACACCAAAAACCTACAAGCACCATGTTTCAAAATCATCTGACGGAACATGTGCAAAGTGTGGAGAAAATCGTCCAATTCAATCAAAAGTTATAGCTATTTACCCCTTTTTGGGGGTAATTACCTAAAAACAACAACTATTATCTTGCAACACCTACATTGAAAAGGTAAGACCCAACTGATACCTAATATGCCATTAGATATGCAAGAAGTGTTCCGAAAACACATTTACCCCTTTCGACCTTGATTATGAGGGTAAATTACCCCACTGCATCAAAATTGTACTTGCACTATGTTTCCAAGTCAGCATACTGAACATTTGAAAAATTTAAAGACAATCGTCCAAGTCAATCAAAAGTTATAGGAATTTACCCCTTTTGGGGTAATTACCCTAAAACATCATTTTTATTGCATGATAAGATTCCAATTCATGAATACTTCATACACACCAAGTTTCATCAAAATCCCTCCATTCAAACCAAAGTTAAAAAATGTTTTCACTTTTTTGACAAAACACCATTTTTGAATCAGCCATAACTGAAAACCCCTTCTCTGATCAAAATATAAAACCCCACTTACCATGGGTATTTAGTCAGGCTATCAATTACAGCAAAAACCGAGCCTCTAAGCATTATAGTTTTCTCTGAAAACATGAGCAACTGGTTTTTGTCAAAAGGGGGTAAATACCCTTTTACCCTCATAGCACAAAAATGGCCAGTTATGAAAAATGTAGCAAATCATGTTTGTATAAAGATTCCTTAGACTTGAATCTGTAACTTTAATATTAAGAGAGATAATCCACTTTGAAAATTTAAAAAATTTGACTTTGAGATGACCTGTGACCTTGAATTCAAGGTCAAGGTCAAAGATTTTTTGGAAAAATAATCTACTAACCCATGGCTATATATGTACCAAATTTCAAAGCTCTAGCTCAAAGTCAAATAAAATAATAATAATAATAATAATATCAAAGAAAACAAGATAAATCTCCCGATGGGTCGATTTATAACTAGACATTAGATATTCCCAGTGCAACTGGGAATGAGCATTCACCATTTTATGAAATGATCAATGAAATGATCAATGAAATGATCAATGAAATGATCAATGAAATGATCTATGAAATGATCAATGAAATGATCAATGAAATGGAATTAAAATGAAATGGAATTAAAATGAAATGGAATTAAAATTAAATGAAATTAAAATGAAATGATCAATGAAATGATCAATGAAATGATCAATGAAATGATCAATGAAATGATCAATGAAATGATCAATGATATGATCAATGATATTATCAATGATATTATCAATGATATGGTCAGTGAAATTAAATTAAAATGAAATGTTCAATCCAATGTATCCAATGTAGAATGAAGCATCTATAGCAAATTTAACAAATTTATAAAAATGAAAATTTTGAAATCAAGGTCAAGGTCATTAATTTCCTGTAACATGCCCTTTCTATGCATCAGTATATTATCATGTTAAGTTTCACAATTCCCTCCATTCAAACTGAAAATTTTCAACATTTTAAATTTTTGGTGAAATAATCAAAATTTGAAAGTTAAATATCTCAATAACCCCTTGAGTGATCAAAATGAAAGTTTTTGCTGCACTAGAACTATCTTTTTGCTATGCAATCCAGTTGTCAGCATCATCCTACCATCTCTGGTTTCTGAGTAGAAGAATGGCAAAGGGTAAACTACTAAATGGGTTGGGGTAATTACCCCTTTTCGAAAATGACAAACTTGATGATTGATATTGCTTATGCTTATGATAAGTAATGATACATTGAAATCCAGACATTTCTATCTTTATTAGTTTAGAAGTTAGCTGGAACCTCATCTGTAGCAAATTGACCAAATTTATAAAAATGGCAATTCTGAAATCAAGGTCAAGGTCATTCATTTTTTGCAACATACTTTTTTATGTATTAGGCTATTTCCATATAAAGTTTCAAGAATTTCCTTTCATTCAAACTCAAAATTTTCAACATTTTTAATTTTTGGTGAAATTATCAAAATTTGAAAGTTCAATATCTCAAAAACCCCTTAAGTGATCAACATGAAAGTTGCTGCTGCACTAGAACTATCTTTTAGCAACACAATTCAGTTGTCAGAATCCTCCTACCATTTCCGGTTTCTGAGAAGAAGAACAGCAAAGGGTAAACTACTAAATGAGTTGGGGTAATTACCCCTTTTCGAAAATTACAAATTTGATGGTTGATATTGCTTGTACTAGTGATAAGTGACATAACATTGAAATCCAGACATTTCTATCTTTATTAGTTTAGAAGTTAGCACTCCAAAAATGCCAACTTTGAAGTGACCTCTGACCTTGAAAAATAGGTCAAGGTCAAAAAAATTTTGGGGATCATAATATCTCACCTAGTACTATCCATCCACAAAAGGACAACCCTGAACTCAACCGAAAATGACGGAAAAATAATAAAAATAATAAAAAAATCTACAAAAATAATAGCATTCACCATAGTGATGGTGAATGCTAACTAGACATTAGATATTCCCAGTGCAACTGGGAATGAGCATTCACCATTTTATCTAATGATCAATGAAATGATCAATGAAATGACTAATGAAATGATTAATGAAATGATCAATGAAATGATGATCAATGAAATGATCAATGAAATGATCAATGAAATGGAATTAAAATGAAATGGAATTAAAATGAAATGGAATTAAAATGAAATGAAATTAAAATTAAATGATCAATGAAATGATCAATGAAATGATCAATGAAATGATCAATGATATTATCAATGATATTATCAATGATATGATCAGTGAAATTAAATTAAAATGAAATGTTCAATCCAATGTATCCAATGTAGAATGAAGCATCTATAGCAAATTTAACAAATTTATAAAAATGAAAATTTTGAAATCAAGGTCAAGGTCATTAATTTCCTGTAACATGCCCTTTCTATGCATCAGTATATTATCATGTTAAGTTTCACAATTCCCTCCATTCAACCTGAAAATTTTCAACATTTTAAATTTTTGGTGAAATAATCAAAATTTGAAAGTTAAATATCTCAATAACCCCTTGAGTGATCAAAATGAAAGTTTTTGCTGCACTAGAACTATCTTTTTGCTATGCAATCCAGTTGTCAGCATCATCCTACCATCTCTGGTTTCTGAGTAGAAGAATGGCAAAGGGTAAACTACTAAATGGGTTGGGGTAATTACCCCTTTTCGAAAATGACAAACTTGATGATTGATATTGCTTATGCTTATGATGAGTATTGATACATTGAAATCCAGACATTTCTATCTTTATTAGTTTAGAAGTTAGCTGGAACCACATCTGAAGCAAATTGGCCAAATTTATAAAAATGACAATTTTGAAATCAAGGTCAAGGTCATTCATTTTTCATAACATCCTCTTTTAGGCATTAGGCTATTACCATATAAAGTTTCAAGAATTTTCCTTAATTCAAACTCAAAATTGTCAACATTTAAAATTTTTAGTGAAATCATCAAAATTTGAAAGTTCGATATCTCAAAAACCCCTTGAGTGATCAATATGAAAGTTGCTGCGGCACTAGAACGATCTTTTGGCTACACAATCCAGCTGTTAGAATTATCCTACCATATCCGGTTTCTGAGAAGAAGAACAGCAAAGGGTAAACTACTAAATGGGTTGGGGTAATTACCCCTTTCGAAAATTACAAATTTTATGGTTGATATTATTTGTACTAGTGATAAGTGACATAACATTGAAATCCAGACATTTCTATCTTTATTAGTTTAGAAGTTAGCACTCCAAAAATGCCAACTTTGAAGTGACTCTGACCTTGAAAAATAGGTCAAGGTCAAAAAAATTTTGGGGATCATAATATCTCACCTAGTACTATCCATCCACAAAAGGACAACCCTGAACTCAACCGAAAATGACGGAAAAATAATAATAAAAATAATAAAAATAATAAAAACTAGACATTAGATATTCCCAGTGCAACTGGGAATGAGCATTCACCAATTTGTGAAATGATCAATGAAATGATCAATGAAATGATCAATGAAATGATCAATGAAATGATCAATGAAATGATCAATGAAATGATCAATGAAATGATCAATGAAATGGAATTAAAATGAAATGGAATTAAAATGAAATGGAATTAAAATGAAATGGAATTAAAATGAAATGAAATTAAAATGAATTGGAATTAAAATGAAATGAAATTAAAATGAAATGAAATTAAAATGAAATGATCAATGATATGATGAATGATATGATCAGTGAAATTAAATTAAAATGAAATGTTCAATCCAATGTATCCTATGTAGAATGAAACATCTATAGCAAATTTAATAAATTTATAAAAATGACAATTTTGAAATCAAGGTCTAGGTCATTAATTTCCTGTAACATGCCTTTCTATGCATCATGATATTACCATGTTAAGTTTCACAAATTCTCTCCATTCAAACTGAAAAATTTAAACATTTTAAATTTTTTGGCGAAATCATCAAAATTGGAAAGTTAAATATCTCAATAAACCCTTGATTGATCAATTTGAAAGTTGTTGCTGCACTAGAACTATCTTTTGGCAACACAATCCAGTTATCAGCATCATACTACCATTTCTGGTTTCTGAGAAGAGGAACGGCAAAGGGTAAACTACTAAAGGGGTTAGGGTAATTACCCTTACTTGAAAATTACAAATTTAATGGTTGATATGGCTTATGCTTATTATGGGTAATACTAAGTCGAAGTCCAGACATTTCTATCTTTATTAGTTTAGAAGTTAGCTGGAACCTCATCTGCAGCAAATTGACTAAATTTATAAAAATGACAATTCTGAAATCAAGGTCAAGGTCATTCATTTTTTGCAACATACTTTTTTATGTATTAGGCTATTTCCATATAAAGTTTCAAGAATTTCCCTTCATTCAAACTCAAAATTTTCAACATTTTAAATTTTGGGTGAAATCATCAAAATTTGAAATTTCAATATCTCAAAAACCCCTTGAGTGATCAACATGAAAGTTGCTGCTGCACTAGAACTATCTTTTGGCAACACAATCCATTTGTCAGAATCATCCTACCATTTCTGGTTTCTGAGAAGAAGAACAGCAAAGGGTAAACTACTAAATGGGTTGGGGTAATTACCCCTTTTCGAAAATGACAAATTTGATGGTTGATATGGTTTGTACCAGTGATGGGTTACATAACAGTGAAAACCAGACATTTCTATCTTTATTAGTTTAGAAGTTAGCACTCCAAAAATGCCAACTTTGAAGTGACCTCTGACCTTGAAAAATAGGTCAAGGTCAAAAAAATTTTTGGGATCATAATATCTCACCTAGTACTATCCATCCACAAAAGGACAACCCTGAACTCAACCGAAAATGACGGAAAAATAATAATAAAAATAATAAAAATAAAAAAATCTACAAAAATAATAGCATTCACCATAGTGATGGTGAATGCTAATAAAAAAATCTACAAAAACAATAGCATTCACCATAGTGGTGGTGAATGCTAACTAGATTCCGATAACCGCTAGCGGTAATAAAACTTCACCGAGCAGTTGGTGAAAATAGTCTAAATATGTTTAAGTATAAAAATAAACAAGTATACGAACAAGTATATGAAGGTATATTGTACATGTTTAAGCAGCTTGCTCAGTGAATGCCCATGTTTAGTTTAGTTTATTTAGTTCAGTGGGTGAAAATAGTCTAAATGTATATAAGTATATAAACAAGTATATAAACAAGTATATAAACAAGTATATATATAAGCAAGATATAAAATAATATATAAAATATTATATGAATAAAATATAAAATAGTACCAAAAATATTGTATAAAATGGTACAAAAAATAGCATAAAAAATGTACCTTATATTTGTGATATATTGCAATGCACAAGTTAATGAAGCTAGCGGACAGCCCCCCCTTTCCCGGTGAATGCATGTTTAGCTTAGTTTATTTAGTTTAGTTTAATTTATTTAGTTTACTTTAGTTTAAAATTAGTTTATTGACATCTTTTAGGCAATTACTACACAAATTTTAGTAATCACTGGTGTTCCAGTCTGAGTGCAGTCATTCGGTTAGGTGAGGAAAAGATGAATTTTTCAGGGTTGACCAATCTTTTTACCTGTTCACGACACAACGAAATGTACACAAATTAGAATAAGAGGAGAATCTGAGCTTTTCCAAAACGGCTTGTATCATTCATATGACTTTATTAGAACCCGAGATAGAGTTGATTGAAGTAATGGTAAAAATATGAAATTTAACCGAAAAATTGACTCTGAAAATATCAAGTTTTGAACTTCAAATTGCTCCCAAAGGTAAACGGTTTGAAGGAGAGACTTAAAATAGCACAAAATACTGTAAATATGTTAGGACTATATCTCGAAATATTTTCAAATTTTTTGAAGAC
Organism: Platynereis dumerilii; assembly: GCA_026936325.1. Classification (NCBI taxonomy): domain Eukaryota; kingdom Metazoa; phylum Annelida; class Polychaeta; order Phyllodocida; family Nereididae; genus Platynereis; species Platynereis dumerilii. The sequence goes on along the minus strand of JAPTHN010000001.1, from coordinate 70,741,082 downwards.
TGACTTCCTTGTCAAAAAAATGTAAATTGGTGAAATCTTGACCGAAAACATGTATTTTTCAGGGTCCGGCGATCTTTTTAACTAGCAGAGATACGTTTAAATGTATAGAAAATGAATACTAGAGGAGAATTTGGACTTTCTGAATATGCTTTCAGTTTTTCTGTAGCTTAATTAGAACCGGAGATAGAGTTGATTGAAGTAATGGTAAAAATATGAAATTTAACCGAAAAATTGACTCTGAAAATATCAAGTTTTGAACTTCAAATTGCTCCCAAAGGTAAACGGTTTGAACGAGAGACTTAAAATAGCACAAAATACTGTAAATATGTTAGGACTATATCTCGAAATATTATAAAATTTTTTGAAGACTGACTTCTTTGTCAAAAAAATGTAAATTGGTGAAATCTTGACCGAAAACATGTATTTTTCAGGGTCCGGCGATCTTTTTAACTAGCAGAGATACGTTAAAATGTATAGAAAATGAATACTAGACGAGAATTTGGGCTTTCTGAATATGCTTTCAGTTTTTCTGTAGCTTAATTAGAACCGGAGATACAGACCATCAAAGTTTGGGTACAAGTGCGAAATTGGAAAATGAGAGGGTCAATTTTGCAGTAATTTTTTGACCTTGTGACATTTATTGTGCAATGTAGGTCAATCCGATGGACTTAAAACTTTACACATTTATTCTAGGGTATTGTAGGACTGACCTGTGAAAAGACCGTAAAAATCCCTTTATTATTTCCTACTTAAAAAAAATTAAATATCTCAAATATCCAGTTTTGTCAAATATTTGACCTTGATTTTGACCTTGAAAATACCTTTCAAGGTCAAAATCTATAATTTCTACAGATTCGCGTTGTATGACTTAGGGGGGGTCATTTCATTATTTGAACTATGTAGGATCAATATTTACCTCTCAAATTGGCAAAAATAGGCTAATTTATCATGTCGCGCGGTATGCCATATTTGGAATTTTTTAATAAATCAGTATGAAGAGATAAATCAATTCCGATTTCAGGGTTCCAACAATATAGCTCCTGGCTATTATAATCTAAAATATGAACCCGATATGCTGGAAATAACATAATTGTTGGAATTTTTGAAAATTGAGTGATTTGAACATTAAACAGGTCAAATGACCTTGAAAAATGAGGTTAAGGTCAAATTTGAAGGTGGCTATGGAGGTTTTATGGGCATATTTGGGGGGGTTCACAATACATTTCATTGGCCTAAAATCGATATTTCAGTGTCAAGTAATCAAGGTCACCAGTTTTGACGACGCGGTTGACACTAAAAATTCCATAATTAAATAACTAAGCATGATATCATCATAAAAATGATCGCTTGCCATGGATTAGTCATTTACTGTAACAATTGGCTTGAATTCTGCAATTTTCGAAGTTGCTTATATAGAGATCAGGCGCGCAAACCTCTGAGAGTAAAAATTGACCTGTATGACGTCGACCTTGACCTATACTTTTGAAAATTAGGTCAGTTTATTTAGTATAAGTCTATTATATATAGTTTATTAGGAAATTATAATTGATCAGTTAATATATGAGTAATGGTCAATTGAAATATAGAAAAAATTTATTTCAAAGGGGTCAATGACCTTGAAAAATAGGTCAGAGGTATAGGGTTACATTGGACAATTTAATTAGGTCACATAGGACTATGTACACAAATTATTTGAAAATTTTTCGAGAACATTTTTCGGAAAGAAAAATAATAATAATAATAATAACTAGAGACCGGGTAACCGCGAAGCGGTGACAAAACTTCACCGCCTATAATCGGGGTGTTATTGGTACAATGTAACTAAAGTAAGGGTATTAGGTTATGGGTCCGACTCCAAGCAATCTTTCAGAGCCACTTTCAGCCCTCAAAATCAATTTCCTGTGACGGGGCGATTTTTTCTTGAAAAATGCAAAAACGGAGGTTTTTGGCAATTTGGGGGCTGAGAAATGATGCGATTTTCATCATTTTTGCAGGAAATGCTGCTCTACTAGTGAGGATTAGTAATGTGTCAAGACATTTGGCCCTAGTACGTTCAGGTTGATTCTGACCGGAAGGCCCATTTTCCTATCTTTTAGCATGCGAATGCCGTAATGGACCCACATAGGCCTATGCAAAGGCCTAGAATCACAAAACCATGCAATTCTAGGGGGAAGGGGTCCAGAAATGCATTAAACTGCCACCGGCACCCCCACAGTGCGGTGTTTCAGCTTTTCCCGCCAAAAATATGCGGTTTTTCTGTTTTGACCTGTTTCCGGGGCAATCCCGGTCCATGTCACAGCCATAGTGATGCTAATCTACTCCATTCTAACCAATTTCCATGCTATTTACTGGCCTGCAGCCTCAACTTCAAAGTTCACCTGCATTAAGTCAGCAATCACAGCACAGCTTTTTGTTTACTGCGGGACTCGAAACCATAAGACATGTGTCGTCTGCTAGAATGGAGTCTTCTGCAAGTATTTCAGCTTGCAGGTTGCTTATATAACATAGAGAAGGCTTGAATTAGGTATATTTTGGCTTTCTACAGTATTAGACCACAGGAGTTTCAGCAAAAAGCATAATTCAAAGGGGGGGGGGGGTGCACCGTAGGATAATTGCTGGTTTTGATGACGCGGTCAATATTTAAAATTATGTAACTGCATAACCAAACATGGGATCACCACAGTTATAACTTACAGCACTGGCCCGGCCACCAAGCCAGCTTTTGGCCTCACTTTGAAAACCCTGGGGCTTACGGTTTCTGACATCTCGTGCGACAATCGCTTAGTACTAAAAATGGCCGTAGCCATCTTGGACCTGGACCTGCGTTTTCGGAAGTCTCACTTTGTAACTTGCAAAAAGCATGTGGAACCTAATAAAAGTGACAGAAACGAAATCCGGGCGTAACCGGATGAGATTTGGGCATTTCAAAAGTATGGAAAATCTGACTTCAAAGTGCTCTGCGACCTTGAAAAATGAATCAAGGTCGGCGAAACCGGGTGGGTGTCATACGGGCATGGTGGGCTTCCTTCATGAATTTTTTGAAAATTTTTCGAGGACCTTTTTTGCAAAGTACGAACGCAACTTGAATACTAGAAATCGGGTAACCGCGATGCGGTGACAAAACTTCACCTTTCATAGTAATTATTGGCAATGAAATGAAAGTGAGAAAACACGGAAATGATATTGGAAATGATATTGGAAAAACACGGAAATGATATTGGAAATGATATTGGAAATGATATTGGAACTGACATTGGACATGAACTTGAACATGAACATGAACTTGAACATGAACTTGAACATGAATGTAATTGCACACGTCTTGCACATGTAATATGCAATATCACACAAAATATCACTTGAAATATTATGAAGTATCACATGCAAAGTTACATGCAATGTATTAAACATACAATATCACTTGCAATATCATGCTAAATCATATCACATGCAATATCAATTTATTACCTGTAATTTTGCATGTCAATTAAAATGTACATAGTGTACACAGATATTTGAAAGTACATATAAACAATCTGTCCATGGACTAGTCGTGATGTGACATATAGTCAGCAGACCGATAAAACCTGCAATAAACCCTTACTGAAACATTTCAATCGGTTTGTGGCCATACGCTGACTGATGCACTGACTCATACACTGACTGATACACTGACTGATACACTGACTGACTCAAAAATATTCTGAGGGACAGGGGATCTTTTAAATCGCCAGAGTTACAAGAAAAAATTCAGAGAATGAAAACAAGAGGAGGATTTGAGCTTCATGAATATATATAGAGAATAACATGGACCAATACATGGACAGTGCATGGACAGTACATTGACCTGTACATTGACCATTACATGGACCAGTACAGGAACCAGTACATGAACCAGTACATGAACCAGTTACATCAACCAGTTACATGAACCAGTTACATCAACCAGTTACATCAACCAGTTACATCAACCAGTTACATCAACCAGTTACATCAACCAGTTACATCAATTAGAGTTACTGCTGATTGAAACTGGCACTGTTCTCATATTGGAATTTCAGGAATTTATTGGCTAAAGTACTTCTAGTCCTGAAAACATTTGGAAATGACTGCAATTTCTGAAAACATACAATTTTCAGGGTCCGGCGATCTCTTTATCCGCCCATGATACAAGAAAATGTTCAAATATAAAAGCTAGAGTCAAGGAGGGTAATTCCGTCCACTTTTGGCTAAAACTGTATTTACAGGAAAATGAGAATAGATACAGAAATAAAAAATAGTCCATTGGAAGAGGTATATTTCGTACTATCATCGACAGCCGAGAAAGTCAAATATTCAAGTAACTTTTGTTGAAACCATGGCAACAGAAATTGAAGGTTGGGGCACCTAAATCCGTCCACTTTGGTGGTAAATCCGTCCAGCAAGGATGGCAAATCCGTCCACAGGGCATTTTGCAGCACATATCCATCATATCTTGTGATTTTTTTAAAGTTTTACATTCTTTTAACTTTTACACAGTATTTTCTGTTGATTTTAGGACAGTGGGATTCTGAGTGCACTTATGATATACGATTTGGCTAATAGAGGTTAAATTAACGCTGCAGAATTTCAATTGACCAGCTCAATTACAATTAAAGAATCATGTTAACCAAATCAAAGTGGTATAATAGCTCCAAACTAATTTCTCTTATCAGTTGTATGCAATTTATAGATATTGAAAGTCATAAAAGTGCCCTGAATGATATTTAAAGTAAGTGGACGGATTTACAAACCCCCAATCAAGTCAGTCTTAAATTGATGATGGTAATTCCGTCCACTTTTATTTGCATTGTATTGCCAATCAGGGTGTCAAAATTAGGTAATTTAACTAATTCAATATAATCTTACAATCCAATGAATGACTTTTCACCTGAAATAAATATGTTTGTAGATGGGAATAGGCCAACAAGAATAGGATAGCCAACTAACTGCAATTCGCAAAATATCTGTGATGACGTCACAGAATTTCTTTTTTTTTTATCCCATATTGTTAAATCACCTGAATTATGATTAAAAATGCTATCAAAACAATAAAAACGGCAAAATATGTTAAAAACGAATTTCCCTTAAATTTAGGACTCACACAAAATCAATGGATGTACTTAAATGCATATAATAAGGGGTGGACGGATTTGCCCTCCTGGACGGATTTACCATCCCTGACTCTAGAGCAGAATTTTGGCTTTCCAAATCTATTTTCAGATTCTCTGTTACTTTATCAGAACCTGAGATACCACTGATTCAAAATAATGGTACAATTCAGAAATATTGACTTCAGAAATTACTGAAAAAATGTATTTTTTAACTTAAAATTACTCTAGAACCAAAACGGTTCAATGGAAACATATATAACTTGCCAGTTTTATGTAAACGAAGGATGGCAATACGCTCAGATAGCTTCATTGAAATAAAATGATTATTTCCTTGTCAAAACTATGATAAATTGTGAAAATTTGACAAAAAACATGAATTTTTCAGGGTCCGGCGATCTTTTTAACCGTCAGAGCTACGACAAAAATCTTCAATATGCCAGCTAGAGGTGAAAGCGTGCTTTCCGAATCTGTTTTCAGATTTTCTGTAACTTAAATAGGACCGGATATAGAGCGGATTGAAATGATGGCACAACTCAAAAATATGGCCTTTAAGATATTCCTGAAAATATGCAGTTTTAACTGGAAATCACTCTAGAACCAATACGGTTCAATGAGGATATATATAACTTGGCAGGATTATGTAAATAGAAGTTAGAAATATGTCTAGACAGGTTCATCACAAAAGGATGATTCCGTCCTGTCAAAAAATTTATAAATTGTGAAAATTTGACAAAAAACATGAAATTTTCAGGGTCCGGCGATCTTTTAAACCGTCAGAGCTACGACAAAATGTTCAATATATGGAAACTAGAGTAGAATTTGGCCTTTCCAAATCTATTTTCAGATTCTCTGTAACTTTATTAGGACCGGAGATAAGGCTGATTGAAATTATGGTACAATTCAGAAATGTGGACTTCGGAAATTTCTGAAAAAATGTTGTTTTTCACTTAAAATTACTCTAGAACCCTAACGGTTCAATGGAAACATATATAACTTGGCAGGATTATGTGAACGAAAGATGAAAGTATGCTCAAATAGCTTCATTGAAACAAAATGATTATTTCCTTGTCAAAATGATGATAAATTGTGAAAATTTGACAAAAAACATGAAATTTTCAGGGTCCGGCGATCTTTTAAACCGTCAGAGCTACGACAAAAAGTTCAGAAAACAAAAACTAGAGGAGAATTTAGTCTTTCCGAATCTGTTTTCAGATTCTCTGTAACTTAATTAGGACCGGAGCTACAGCCGATCGAAATAACGCAATCATTGAGAAATGTGAAAAAATATCGCTAATTTTTCCCTAATTTTTTGACCTTGTGACCTTTACGGTCTAACGTAGGTTAATCCGAGGACCCTGAAAATTTATAAAGTGCCTCTAGACTATTGTAGCAAGTATGTGTGACATTTTTGTAACAATATTTTGATTCCTTGTCTGTGTAAAAAAATCAAATGTCAAAAAAGCAAAATTTTTCATCATGTTTGACCTTGAATTTGACCTTGAAAATAAGTTTCTAGGTCAAAACCAATATAATTTCCAGAATCAAGATGTGAAAATGGGGGGATCATTTCATTATTGTAATTCTCTCAGATTGATATTTCCATGTCAAAAACGCAATAATTTGTCATTTTTTAACATTCTCCGGTTTGCAATATTTGGAATTTTGTAGAAAATTAAGGTAAAATGTTAGAGGAATTTGGATTGCATATTCTGAATGCACATATTCTTGTCTGTCCAGAGATAATATATCAAGGTGATATCATGAAAAAAACATAATTTTCAGAATTTTTGAAAATAAGCACTTTTTGCACTTTGAAGAGCCAAATGACCTTGAAAAATGAGGTCAAGGTCAAATTTGAAGGTGGGAATGGGGGTTTTGGGGGCTACTTTGGGGGGGTTCACTATACATTGTTATGGCCTAAAATCGATATTTCAGGGTCAGACATTCAAGGTCACCTGTTTTGACGACGCGGTCAATATTTAAAATTACGTAACTCAAAAAGTAAGCATGATATCATTGTAAGAATGAGTCGCAGACCTAGATTTGTCATTTATGAAACTTTTGTCATCAATTATACGATTCAAAACTTGCTGGTTTTTGAGATCATGTGTTCTCAATTCCAGAAGTGATTACGGCTCTGTACGACCTTGACCTTGACCTACTTTCCTGAAACTGTGTCAGATTGTGTAACTTATATGTAGTACATGTAATATAGTTGGAAAGTGAAATTTGCCTGTAAATACCTGAGAAGCAATCACTTGAAATAATAAAAAAACTGATTTTGAAGTGGCCTGTGACCTTGAAAAATGATTCAAGGTCACCGATATTTGACCAGTGTGATAAGGTCATGTAAGACTTTATATGTGAATTTTTTGAAAATTTTTTGAAGAAATTAGGGGGTGGCGGAAAAATAATAATAATAATAATAATAAAAATAAATACGAAAACAAGAAACTTCACCTATGTAATAGGTGAAGTTTAATAACTAGAAATCGGGTAACCGCGATGCGGTGACAAAACTTCACCTATCATAGTGATTATTGGCAATGAAATGAAAGTGAAAATTCACGGAAATGATATGGGAAATGATATTGGAAATGACATTGGAAATGACATTGGAAATAATGAACTTGAAAATTAACTGGAAAAAGAACTTGAACATGAACTTGAACATGAACTTGAACATTAACTTGAACATGAACTTGAGCATGAACTTGAACATGAACTTGAACATGAACTTGAACATGAACATGAACATGAATGTAATTGCACTCGTCTTGCACATGTAATATTATATGCAATATCACACACAATATCACATGTAATATTACGCTGTATCACATGCAAAGTTACATGCAATGTATTAAACATACAAAATCACTTGCAATATCATGCTTAATCATATCACAAGCAATATGAATTTATTACCAGTAATTTTGCATTTCAATTAAAATGTACATAGTGTGCACAGATATATCACAGTACTTAAAACTATCTGTCCATGGACAGATAAACCTGCAATAAACCCTTACTGAAACATATCAATTGGTTTGTGACCATACGCTGACTGATGCACGGACAGATACACTGACAGTGACTGACTGATACACTGACTGAGACATTAATATTCTGATGGTCAGGGAATCTTTTAAACCGTCAGAGCTACAAGAAAAAATTCGGAGAGTGAAAACAGGAGAATTTGAGCTTCATGAATATAATATATATAGAAAATAACATGGACCAGTGCATGGACAGTACCATGGACCAGTCCACTGACAAGTCCACTGACCAGTCCATTGACCAGTACATGAACCAGTACATCAACCAGTGCATGAAACAGTGCACCAATCAGAACATCAATCAGAACATCAACAAGAACATCAACCAGTACATCAATCAGAACATCAACCAGACACATCAACATGTACATCAACATGTACATCAACCAGTACATCAACCAGAACATGAACCAGGACATCAACCAGTACATCATCCAGTACATCATTTGGAAATGACTGCAATTACAGAAAACATACATTTTTCAGGGTCCGGCGATCTTTTTAACCGTCCGTGATACGAGAAAATGTTCAAATACAAAATTAGAACAGAATTTTTGCTTTCCAAATCTATTTTCAGATTCTCTGTAACTTTATCGGAACCAGAGATACAACCGATTGAAATAATGGTTCAATTCAGAAATATGGACTTCAGAAATTTCTGAAAAAATGTATTTTTTAACTTAAAATTACTCTAAAACCAAAACGGTTCAATGAAAACATATATAACTTGCCAGTTTTATGTAAACAAAAGATGAAAATATGCTCAGATAGCTTCATTGAAATAAAATGATTATTTCCTTGTCAAAATGATGATAAATTGTGAAAATTTGACAAAAAAACATGAATTTTTCAGGGTCCGGCGATGTTTTTTACCGTCACAGCTACAATAAAATGTTTAAATATGCCAGCTAGAGGTGAATGCGGGCTTTTCGAATCTGTTTTCAGATTTTCTGTAACTTAAATAGGACCGCAGATACAGCGGATTGAATTGATGGTACAACTCAGAAATATGGCCTTTAAGATATTCCTAAAAATATGAAGTTTTAACTTGAAATCACTCTAGAACCAAAACGGTTCAATGGATATATATATAACTAGGCAGGATAATGTAAATAGAAGTTAGAAATATGTTTAGACAGGTTCATCACAAGAGAATGATTCCTTCCCTGTCAAAAAATTGATATATTGTGAAAATATGACAAAAAACATGAATTTTTGAGGGTCCGGCGATCTTTTAAACTGTCAGAGCTATGACAAAATGTTCAATATATGGAAAATAGAGGAGAATTTGGGCTTGCGAAATCTATTTTCAGATTCACTGTAACTTATTTAGGACCGGAACTACAGCCGATTGAAATAACGCTATAATTGAGAAATGTGAAAAAATGTCATAAATTTTTCCTTCATTTTTTGACCTTATGACCTTTACTGAGTGACGTAGGTCAATCCGAGGACTTTGAAAATTTACATGACACCTCTAGGGTATAGTAGCAAGTATGTCTGGCATTTTTGTAACAATATCTTGATTCCTTGTCTGGGAAAAAAAATCAAATGTCAAAAACGTAAAATTTTTTGACATATTTGACCTTGAATTTGACCTTGAAAATCATTTTATAGGTCAAAACCAATATGATTTTCAGAATCAGGAGGTAAAAATGGGGGAATCAATTTATTATTGTAACTCTCTCGGATCGATATTTCCATGTCAAAAAGACAATAATTTGTCATTTTTCAACATTCTCCGGTTTGCGATATTTGGAATTTTGTAGAAAATTAATGTAGAATGTTAGAGGAATTTGCTTTGCATATTCTAAATGTGCATGTTGTTGTCTGTCTAGAGAAAAAATATCAAGGTGATATCAAGAAAAAACCATAATTTTCAGAATTTTTGAAAATGAGCCCTTTTTGCACTTTAATGGGTGAAATGACCTTGAAAAATGAGGTCAAGGTCAAATTTGAAGGTGGGTATGGGGGTTTTGGGGGCTACTTTGGGGGGGTTCACTATACATTGTTATGGCCTAAAATCGATATTTCAATGTGAGATACCCAAGGTCACCTGTTTTGACGACGCGGTCAATCTTTAAAATTGCGTAACTCAAAAACTAAGTATGGGATCATCACAAAGGTGAGTGACTGCAATGCGTATGTCATTCGGGCAACTTTTGGTGTCATGCATGTAACTCTATGACTTGCGGATTCTGACTTCCCGTGCGCACACCTCTGAGAGTGAAATGGCACCTGTACAATATTGACCTTGACCTACTTTCTTGAAATTGGGTCAGATTATGTAAATTACATATAACACATGTCATATATATGGAAAATGAAATTTGCCTGTAATTTTTAGTGATATGATTACTTAAAGTAAATGAAAAAACGAACTTTGAAGTGGCCTGTGACCTTGAAAAATAGGTCAAGGTCACTGCGATTTGGACAGTGTAATATGGTCATGTAATACTCCGTATGTGATTTTTTTTAGATTTTTTTGAAGAAATTTTTTGGTACGGAAAAATAATAAAAAATAAATAATAATATTTACGAAAACAAGAAACTTCACCTATGTAATAGGTGAAGTTTAATAACTAGAAATCGGGTAACCGCGATGCGGTGACAAAACTTCACCAATCATATAATTATTGCCAGTGAAATGTATGTGAGAAAACACAGAAATGATATTGGACATGAACTTGAACATGAACATGAACTCGAACATAAACTTGTACATGCAATTGCATGCGTCTTGCACATGTTACATAACACGCAATATCACACAATATCACATGCAATATTATGCAATATCAAATGTAAAGTTACATTTAATGTATTAAACATACAATATCACTTGCAATATCATGCAAAATCATATCACATGTAATATTAATTTATCACCTGTAATTTTGCATGTTACTTAGAATGTACATAGTGTGCACAGATAATTATGGAAGTACTTATAAACTATCTGTCTGTGGACTAGTTGTGATGTGACAGATAGTCAGCAGACAGATAAACCCTTACTGTAACATGTCAATCGGTTTGTGGCCATACACTGACTGATTCGCTGACTAATTCGCTGACTGATTTGCCGACTGATACACTGACTGATACACTGACTGATACACTGACTGATACACTGACTGATACACTGACTGATACACTGACTGATACACTGACTGATACACTGACTGATAAAAAGATATTTGACCAAAAACATGTAATTTTGAGGGTTGGGCGTTCTTTTAAACCATCAGAGTTACAAGAAAACATTCAGAGAATGAAAACTAGAGGAAAATTTGAGCTTGCCGAATATTATATACAGAAAATAACTTGGACCAGAAGATGGGCCAGTAGATGGACCAGGAAATGGACCAGTAATGGACCAGTAGATGGACCAGTACATGGACCAGTACATGGACCAGTACATAGACCAATACATGGACCAGTACATGGACCAGTACATGGACCAGTCAAAAGACCAGCGCATTGACCATGCATCAACCAGTACATCAACCAGTGCATCAACCAGTGCATCAACAGGAACATCAATCAGTAAATCAACAGTACATCAACCTTGGAATTTTAGGAATGCATTGGCTAAGATACTTCTAATCCTGAAAACAAATAGAAATGACTGCAATTTCTGAAAACATACATTTTTCAGGGTCTGGCGATCTTTTTAACCATCAGTGATACAAGAAATTGTTCAAATATAGAAACTAGAGGAGAATTTGTGCTTTCCAAATCTATTGTCAGTTTCTCCGTAACTTTATTAGGACCGGAGATAAGGCCGATTGAAATTATGGTACAATTCAGAAATGTGGACTTCAGAAATTTCTGAAAAAATGTAGTTTTTCACTTAAAATTACTCTAGAACCTAAACGGTTCAATGGAAACATATATAACTTGACAGGATTATGTGAACGAAAGATGAAAGTATGCTCAAATAGCTTCATTGAAATAAAATGATTATTTCCTTGTCAAAATGGTGATAAATTGTGAAAATTTGACAAAAAACATGAAATTTTCAGGGTCCGGTGATCTTTTAAATCGTCAGAGCTACGACAAAATGTTCAGAAAACGAAAACTAGAGGAGAATTTGGCCTTTCCAAATCCGTTTTCATATTCTCTGTAACTTAATTAGGACCGGAGCTACAGCCGATTGAAATAACGCTATAATTGAGAAATGTGAAAAAATATCGTAAATTTTTCCCTAATTTTTTGACCTTGTGACCTTTACGGTCTAACGTAGGTTAAGCTGAGGACCTTGAAAATTTATATGATGCCTCTAGACTATTGTAGCAAGTATGTGTGACATTTTTGTAACAATATTTTGATTCCTTGCCTGTGTAAAAAAATCAAATGTCAAAAAAGTAAAATTTTTCATCATGTTTGACCTTGAATTTGACCTTAAAAATAAGTTTCTAGGTCAAAACCAATATGATTTTCAGAATCAAGATGGAAAAATGGGGGGATCAATTAATTATTGTAACTCTCTCGAATCGATATTTCCATGTCAAAAACGCAATAATTTGTCGTTTTTTAAAAGTCTCCGGTTTGCAATATTTGGAATTTTGTAGAAAATCAAGGTAGAATGTTAGAGGACTTTGGGTTGCATATTCTAAATGCACATATTTTTGTCTGTCTATAGATAATATATCAAGGTGATATCATGAAAAAAACATAATTTTCAGAATTTTTGAAAATAAGCACTTTTTGCACTTTGAAGAGCCAAATGACCTTGAAAAATGAGGTCAAGGTCAAATTTGAAGGTGGTTATGGGGGTTTTAGGGGTATCTTTGGGGGGGTTCACTATACATTGTTATGGCCTAATATCGATATTTCAGGGTGAAATTACCAAGGTCACTGGTTTGGATGACGCGGTTGTTATTCAAAATTACATAACTCAAAAACAAAGCATGACATCATCACAAAAATAACTTCTTACCATGGGCCAGACATTCAGGCATCACATTGCATCAATTTTGATACCGTGTGTCTTACAGATTTTGCTATCATGCGTGACAATCTCCAGCACTAAATATGGACCTGTGCAACCTTGACCTTGACCTACTTTCTTGAAATTGGGTCAGATTATGTAATGTACTTGTACCACTTAGAACCTGTGTGGAAAATGAAATACGCATGTAATTTCCTGTGATATGCTCTTGAGAAATATATGAAAAAACGAACTTTGAAATGGCCTGTGACCTTGAAAAATAATTCAAGGTCACTGAAACTGGGTCAGTGTAATGAGGTCATGTACTGCTATACATGTGAATTTTTTGAAATTTTTTTGAAGAAATTTCCGTACAGAAAAAAAAAAATAATAATAATAATAAAAATATTTACGAAAACAAGAAACTTCACCTATGTAATAGGTGAAGTTTAATAATAACTAGCAGTCAACCTTTGAAAAGGTAGGGAATAAATCGACATGGAATACGTGGGCTTGCAGGCAAAAGATTGAACAATTCATACGAAAAATCAATGGAAACACATAACCAAATATACCATTGAAAACACAAAAACTGCTCAAAATACTTGTTCATCCCTTTTGGCATTGATTTTCAGGGTAAATTACCCGGTGACATCAAAGTCAAACTTGAATTATGTCCCCATGTCAAGATACTAAACCTGTGCAAAATTTGAAGAAAATCATCCAAGTCAATCAAAAGTTATGAATATTTACCCCTTTTTTGGGGTAATTAACTAAAAACGGCCATTTTAACTCAAAAACATCAATGGTGTGAAGTAAAGTCCCAACCGATGCCTGTTATACCATTGCAAAGATAAGAACTGCTCAAAACACATATTCACCCCCTTCGATCTGGAATATGGGGGTAAATAACCCCATGACATCCATATCGTACTTGCATTATGTCCCCATGTCAAGATACTAAACCTGTGCAAAATTTGAAGAAAATCGTCCAAGTCAATCAAAAGTTATGAATATTTACCTCTTTTTGGGGGTAATTATCTAAAAACGGCAATTTTAACCCAAAAACAAAAATGGTGTGAAGTAAAGTCCCAACGATGCCTATTATACCATTGCAAAGATAAGAACTGCTCAAAACACATATTCGCCCTTTCAATCCAGAATATGGGGGTAAATTAACCCATGACATCAAAATCATACTTGCATTATGTGCCCATGTCAAGATACTAAACTTGTGCAAAATTTGAAGGAAATCGTCCAAGCCAGTCAAAAGTTATGAATATTTACCCCTTTTTGGGGGTAATTACCTTAAAATGACAATTTTCACCTAAGGACATCTGTATTGTGAAGTAAAGTCCCAACCGATGCCTATTATACCATTGCAAAGATAAGAACTGCTCAAAACACATATTCACCCTTTCGATCTTGAATATGGGGGTAAATTACCCCATGACATCAAAATCGTACTTGCATTATGTCCACATGTCAAGATAATAAACATGTGCAAAATTTGGAGAAAATCGTCCAAGTCAATCAAAAGTTATGACTTTTTACCCCTTTTTGGGGTAATTACCTAAAAACGACAATTTTTATCCAGGAACATCCACAGCACGAAGGAAAGTCTCAAACGATGCCTATTGTATCATTCAATACACAATAACTGGTCAAAACACATATTCACCCCTTTCGATCCAGAATAAGGGGGTAAATTACCCCTTGACATCAAAATCATACTTGCATTATGTCCCCATGTCAAGATACTAAACTTGTGCAAAATTTGAACAAAATCGTCCAAGTCAATCAAAAGTTATGAATATTTACCCCTTTTTTGGGGTAATTACCTAAAAACGGCAATTTTAACACAAAAACATCAATGGTGTGAAGTAAAGTCCCAACCGATGCCTGTTATATCATTGCAAAGCTAAGAACTGCTCAAAACACATATTCGCCCCTTTCGATCCTGAATATGGGGGTAAATTAACCCATGACATCAAAATCATACTTGCATTATGTGCCCATGTCAAGATACTAAACTTGTGCAAAACTTGAAGGAAATCGTCCAAGTCAGTCAAAAGATATGAATATTTACCCCTTTTTGGGGGTAATTACCTAAAAATGGCAATTTTAACCAAAAAACATCAATGGTGTGAAGTAAAGTCCCAACCGATGCCAATTGTACCATTGGAAAGACAAGAACTGCTCAAAATACATATTCACCCCTTTCGATCTTGAATATGGGGGTAAATTACCCCATTACATCAAAATCGTACTTGCATTATGTCCACATGTCAAGATACTAAACATGTGCAAAATTTGGAGAAAATCGTCCTTGTCAATCAAAAGTTATGACTTTTTACCCCTTTTTGGGGTAATTACCTAAAAACGACAATTTTTATCCAGGAACATCCACAGCACAAAGGTAAGTCTCAAACGATGCCTATTGTATCATTCAATACACAATAACTGGTCAAAACACATATTCACCCCTTTCGATCCAGAATAAGGGGGTAAATTTCCCCTTGACATCAAAATCATACTTGCATTATCTCCCATGTCAATATACTGGACTTGTGCAAAATTTGGAGAAAATCGTCCATGTTAATCAAAAGTTAGAGTCAATTACCCCTTTTGGGGTAATTACCCCCAAAACGTTATTTTTATTTTATAATGTGACTGTAATTCATGAATACTATATACACACCAAGTTTCATTAATTACCCTCCATTCAAACCAAAGTTAAAAAATGTTTTCACTTTTTGGACAAAACACCCATTTTTGAAAGTCCAATAACTCAGAAACCCCAAGTTTGATCAAAATATAAAAAGTGTCTTACCATGGATGAGCAGTCAGGCTATCAATTACAGCAAAAACTGAGCCTCTAGCCATTATAGTTTTCTCTGAAAACATGAGCAACTGGTTTTTGTCAAAAGGGGGTAAATACCCCTTTACCCTCATCTCCCAATAAACGATACAGGCCAAAATTGTAGCAACACATGTTTATATAAAGGTTCCTAAGTCCTAATAATCTAACAATGATATTAAAAGAGATAATCCACTTTGAAATTTTGGAAAATTTGACTTTGAGATGACCTGTGACCTTGAGTTCAAGGTCAAGGTCAACCATTTTCACAAAAATGAAAGTACTGACCAAGGACTACCCATGTACAAAATTTCAAGTCTCTAGCACAAAAACTAACTGGCAAAAAGTGGCCAAATAATAATAATAATAACTAGCAGTCAACCTTTGAAAAGGTAGGGAATAAATCGACATGGAATACGTGGGCTTGCAGGCAAAAGATTTGAACAATTCATACGAAAAATCAATGGAAACACATAACCAAATATACCATTGAAAACACAAAAACTGCTCAAAATACTTGTTCATCCCTTTTGGCATTGATTTTGAGGGTAAATTACCCCATGACATCAAAGTCAAACTTGAATTATGTCCCCATGTCAAGATACTAAACCTGTGCAAAATTTAAAGAAAATCGTCCAAGTCAATCAAAAGTTATGAATTACCCTTTTTTGGGGTAAACACCTAAAAACGGCAATTTTAAACCAAAAACATCAATGTTGTGAAGTAAAGTCCCAACCGATGCCTGTTGTACCATTGCAAAGATAAGAACTGCTCAAAACACATATTCACCCCTTTCGATCTGGAATATGGGGGTAAATAACCCCATGACATCCATATCGTACTTGCATTATGTCCCCATGTCAAGATACTAAACCTGTGCAAAATTTGAAGAAAATCGTCCAAGTCAATCAAAAGTTATGAATATTTACCTCTTTTTGGGGGTAATTATCTAAAAACGGCAATTTTAACCCAAAAAACAAAAATGGTGTGAAGTAAAGTCCCAACCGATGCCTATTATACCATTGCAAAGATAAGAACTGCTCAAAACACATATTCGCCCTTTCAATCCAGAATATGGGGGTAAATTAACCCATGACATCAAAATCATACTTGCATTATGTGCCCATGTCAAGATACTAAACTTGTGCAAAATTTGAAGGAAATCGTCCAAGCCAGTCAAAAGTTATGAATATTTACCCCTTTTTGGGGTAATTACCTTAAAATGACAATTTTCACCTAAGGACATCTGTATTGTGAAGTAAAGTCCCAACCGATGCCTATTATACCATTGCAAAGATAAGAACTGCTCAAAACACATATTCACCCCTTTCGATCTTGAATATGGGGGTAAATTACCCCATGACATCAAAATCGTACTTGCATTATGTCCACATGTCAAGATACTAAACATGTGCAAAATTTGGAGAAAATCGTCCAAGTCAATCAAAAGTTATGACTTTTTACCCCTTTTTGGGGTAATTACCTAAAAACGACAATTTTTATCCAGGAACATCCACAGCACGAAGGAAAGCCTCAAACGATGCCTATTGTATCATTCAATACATAATAACTGGTCAAAACACATATTCACCCCTTTCGATCCAGAATAAGGGGGTAAATTACCCCTTGACATCAAAATCATACTTGCATTATGTCCCCATGTCAATATACTGGACTTCTGCAAAATTTGGAGAAATTCGCCATGTTAATCACAAGTTAGAGTCAATTACCCCTTTTGGGGTAATTTCCCCCAAAACGTCATTTTTATTCCATAATGTGACTGTAATTCATGAATACTATATACACACCAAGTTTCAAGAAATTCCCTCCATTCAAACCAAAGTTAAAAAATGTTTTCACTTTTTGGACAAAACACCCATTTTTGAAAGTCCCATAACTCAAAAACCCTTGTTTGATCAAAATATAAAAGGTGTCTTACCATGGATGAGTAGTCAGGCTATCAATTACAGCAAAAACTGAGCCTCTAGCCATTATAGTTTTCTCTGAAACATGAGCAACTGGTTTTTGTCAGAAGGGGGTAAATACCCCTTTACCCTCATCTCCCAATAAACGATATAGGCCAAAAATGTAGCAACACATGTTCATATAAAGATTACCAAGTCTTAATATTCTAACAATGATATTAAAAGAGATAATCCACTTTGAAATTTTGAAAAATTTGACTTTGAGATGACCTGTGACCTTGAGTTCAAGGTCAAGGTCAACCATTTTCACAAAAAATGAAAGTACTTACCAAGGACTACCTATGTACAAAATTTCAAGTCTCTATGACAAAAACTGACTGGATAAAAATGGCCAAATAATAATAATAATAACTAGACATTAGATATTCCCAGTGCGACTGGGAATGAGCATTCACCAATTTATGAAATGATCTATGAAATGATCTATGAAATGATCTATGAAATGATCCATGAAATGATCAATGAAATGATCAATGAAATGATCAATGAAATGATCAATGAAATGATCAATGAAATGGAATTAAAATGAAATGGAATTAAGATGAAATGAAATTAAAATGAAATGATCAATGAAATGATCAATGAAATGATCAATGATATGATCAATGATATGATCAATGATATGATGAATGATATGATGAATGATATGATCAGTGAAATGAAATTAAAATGAAATGTTCAATCCAATGAAGTATGAAATATCTATAGCAAATTTAACAAATTTATAAAAATGACAATTTTGAAATCAAGGTCAAGGTCATTAATTTCCTGTAACATGCCTTTCTATGCATCAGGATATTACCATGTTAAGTTTCACAAATTCCCTCCATTCAAACTGAAAAATTTCAACATTTTAAATTTTTGGTGAAATAATTAAAATTTGAAAGTTTGATATCTCAAAAACCCCATGAGTGATCAATATGAAAGTTGCTGCTGCACTAGAACTATCTTTTGGCTACACAACCAAGCTGTTAGAATCATCCTGCCATTTCTGGTTTCTGAGAAGAAGAACGGCAAAGGGTAAACTACTAAATGGGTTGGGGTAATTACCCCTTTTCGAAAATGACAAACTTGATGATTGATATTGCTTATGCTTATGATAAGTAATGATACATTGCAATCCAGACATTTCTATCTTTATTAGTTTAGAAGTTAGCTGGAACCTCATCTGTAGCAAATTGACCAAATTTAAAAAAATGACAATTCTGAAATCAAGGTCAAGGTCATTCATTTTTTGCAACATACTTTTTTATGCATTAGGCTATTTCCATATAAAGTTTCACAAATTTCCTTCATTCAAACTCAAAATGTTCAACATTTTAAATTTTGGGTGAAATCATCAAAATTTGAAATTTCAATATCTCAAAGACCCCTTGAGTGATCAACATGAAAGTTGCTGCTGCACTAGAACTATCTTTTGGCAACACAATCCATTTGTCAGAATCATCCTACCATTTCCGGTTTCTGAGAAGAAGAACAGCAAAGGGTAAACTACTAAATGGGTTGGGGTAATTACCCCTTTTCGAAAATGACAAATTTGATGGTTGATATGGTTTGTACCAGTGATGGGTTACATAACAGTGAAAACCAGACATTTCTATCTTTATTAGTTTAGAAGTTAGCACTCCAAAAATGCCAACTTTGAAGTGACCTCTGACCTTGAAAAATAGGTCAAGGTCAAAAAAATTTTGGGGATCATAATATCTCACCTAGCACTATCCATCCACAAAAGGACAACCCTGAACTCAACCGAAAATGACGGAAAAATAATAATAAAAATAATAAAAATAATAAAAAACTAGACATTAGATATTCCCAGTGCAACTGGGAATGAGCATTCACCATTTTATCTAATGATCGATGAAATGATAAATGAAATGATCAATGAAATGATGAATGAAATGATAAATGAAATGATGAATGAAATGATGAATGAAATGATAAATGAAATGATGAATGAAATGGAATTAAAATGAAATGGAATTTAAAATGAAATGGAATTAAAATTAAATGATCAATGAAATGATCAATGATATGATGAATGATATGATCAGTGAAATTAAATTAAAATGAAATGTTCAATCCAATGTATCCAATGTAGAATGAAGCATCTATAGCAAATTTAACAAATTTATAAAAATGAGAATTTTGAAATCAAGGTCAAGGTCATTAATTTCCTGTAACATGCCCTTTCTATGCATCAGTATATTACCATGTTAAGTTTCACAAATTCCCTCCATTCAAACTGAAAATTTTCAACATTTTAAATTTTTGGTGAAATAATCAAAATTTGAAAGTTAAATATCTCAATAACCCCTAGAGTGATCAATATGAAAGTTTTTGCTGCACTAGAACTATCTTCTTGCTATACAATCCAGTTGTCAGCATCATCCTACCATCTCTGGTGTCTGAGAAGAAGAATGGCAAAGGGTAAACTACTAAATGGGTTGGGGTAATTACCCCTTTTCGAAAATGACAAACTTGATGATTGATATTGCTTATGCTTATGATGAGTAATGATACATTGAAATCCAGACATTTCTATCTTTATTAGTTTAGAAGTTAGCTGGAACCACATCTGAAGCAAATTGGCCAAATTTATAAAAATGAAAATTTTGAAATCAGGGTCAAGGTCATTCATTTTTCATAACATCCTCTTTTAGGCATTAGGCTATTACCATATAAAGTTTCAAGAATTTTCCTTCATTCAAACTCAAAATTGTCAACATTTAAAATTTTTAGTGAAATCATCAAAATTTAAAATTTCGATATCTCAAAAACCCCTTGAGTGATCAATATGAAAGTTGCTGCTGCACTAGAACTATCTTTTGGCTACACAATCCAGCTGTTAGAATCATCCTACCATTTCCGGTTTCTGAGAAGAAGAACAGCAAAGGGTAAACTACTAAATGGGTTGGGGTAATTACCCCTTTTCGAAAATGACAAATTTTATGGTTGATATTATTTGTACTAGTGATAAGTGACATAACATTGAAATCCAGACATTTCTATCTTTATTAGTTTAGAAGTTAGCACTTCAAAAATGCCAACTTTGAAGTGACCTCTGACCTTGAAAAATAGGTCAAGGTCAAAAAATTTTGGGGATCATAATATCTCACCTAGTACTATCCATCCACAAAAGGACAACCCTGAACTCAACCGAAAATGACGGAAAAATAATAATAATAAAAATAAAAAAATCTACAAAAATAATAGCATTCACCATAGTGATGGTGAATGCTAATAAAAAAATCTACAAAAATAATAGCATTCACCATAGTGGTGGTGAATGCTAACTAGACATTAGATATTCCCAGTGCAACTGGGAATGAGCATTCACCATTTTATCACTCAAATGAAATGATCAATGAAATGATCAATGAAATGATCAATGAAATGGAATTAAAATGAAATGGAATTAAAATGAAATGGAATTAAAATGAAATGAAATTAAAATGAAATGAAATTAATATGAAATGATCAATGAAATGATCAATGAAATGATCAATGAAATGATCAATGATATGATCAATGAATTGATCAATGATATGATCAATGAAATGATCAATGAAATGATTAATGAAATGAAATTATAATGATATGATCGATGAAATGATCAATGAAATTAAATTATAATGAAATGAAATTATAATGAAATGATCAACGAAATGATCAATGAAATGATCAATGAAATGAAATTATAATGAAATGACTTGAAATTGACGTGAAATTGACGTGAAATTGACTTCATATTGACTTTACATTGACTTTACATTGACTTTACATTGACTTCATATTGACTTCATATTGACTTCATATTGACTTCATATTGACTTCATATTGACTTCATATTGACTTCATATTGACTTCATATTGACTTCATATTGACTTCATATTGACTTCATATTGACTTACATCTAACAGCAATTGTGACACCTGTCACGGTGCTAGCTGTGCTTTATTTTGCACCCGCAATGGATAGCAAAAAATTGAAAATCTATGGAAATTGAAAGTTGAATATCTCCAAAACAAAGTCCGTTATCCACAAATGAAATACTGCTGGACCATGACAAACTTGATGATTGATATTGCTTATCCTTATGATGAGTAATGATACATTGAAATCCAGACATTTCTATCTTTATTAGTTTAGAAGTTTGCTGGAACCACATCTGAAGCAAATTGGCCAAATTTATAAAAATGACAATTTTGAAATCAAGGTCAAGGTCATTCATTTCTCATAACATCCTCTTTTAGGCATTAGGCTATTACTATATAAAGTTTCACAAATTTCCCTTCATTCAAACTCAAAATTTTCAACATTTTAAATTTTTGGTGAAATTATCAAAATTTGAAAGTTCAATATCTCAAAAACCCCTTGAGTGATCATTATGAAAGTTGCTGCTGCACTAGAACTATCTTTTGGCTACACAATCCAGCTGTTAGAATCATCCTACCATTTCCGGTTTCTGAGAAGAAGAACAGCAAAGGGTAAACTACTAAATGGGTTGGGGTAATTACCCCTTTTCGAAAATGACAAATTTTGTGGTTGATATTATTTGTACTAGTGATAAGTGACATAACATTGAAATCCAGACATTTCTATCTTTATTAGTTTAGAAGTTTGCTGGAACCTCATCTGTAGGAAGTTGACCAAATTTATAAAAATGACGATTCTGAAATCAAGGTCAAGGTCATTCATTTTTTGCAACATACTTTTTTATGCATTAGGCTATTTCCATATAAAGTTTCAAGAATTTCCCTTCATTCAAACTCAAAATTTACAACATTTTAAATTTTTGGTGAAATTATCAAAATTTGAAAGTTCGATATCTCAAAAACCCCTTGAGTGATCATTATGAAAGTTGCTGCTGCACTAGAACTATCTTTTGGCTACACAATCCAGCTGTTAGAATCATCTTACCATTTCCGGTTTCTGAGAAGAAGAACAGCAAAGGGTAAACTACTAAATGGGTTGGGGTAATTACCCTTTTCGAAAATGATAAATTTTATGGTTGATATTATTTGTACTAGTGATAAGTGACATAACAGTGAAATCCAGACATTTCTATCTTTATTAGTTTAGAAGTTAGCACTCCAAAAATGCCAACTTTGAAGTGACCTCTGACCTTGAAAAATAGGTCAAGGTCAAAAAAATTTTGGGGATCATAATATCTCACCTAGTACTATCCATCACAAAAGGACAACCCTGAACTCGACCGAAAATGACGGAAAAATAATAATAAAAACTAGACATTAGATATTCCCAGTGCAACTGGGAATGAGCATTCACCATTTCATCAGATCAATGAAATGATCAATGAAATGATCAATGAAATGATAAATGATCAATGAAATGATCAATGATCAATGAAATGATCAATGATCAATGAAATGATCAATGATCAATGAAATGATCAATGAAATGATCAATGATCAATGAAATGATCAATGATCAATGAAATGATCAATGATCAATGAAATGATCAATGAAGTGATCAATGAAATGAACTCAAAATGAAATTATAATGAAATGACTTTGTATTGACTTCATATTGACTTCATATTGACTTCATATTGACTTCATATTGACTTCATATTGACTTGCATTGACTTCATATTGACTTCATATTGACTTCAGATTGACTTCACACATTTGACACATCTAACAGCAATTGTGACAACTACCTGGGATGGTGCTAGCTGTGCTTTATTTTGCCAGCCGCAACGGATACCAAAAAATTGAAAATCTATGGAAATTGAAAGTTGAATATCTTCAAAACAAAGTGTGTGATCCAAAAATGAAATACCACTTACCATGGACCCATCTCTAGGGAACATAATACACTTATCAGCATCATCCTACCATTTGCGGTTTCTGAGGAGAAGTCCGGCAAAAAAATTGGTGTTTTGTCAACTTAATCGGTTGGGGTAATTATCCCTTTATGAAATTGAATAATGTTTTTGTTGATATTGTTCAAGCTATTGATGGGTTACATAACACTGAAATCCAGACCTCTCTATCTTCATTAGTTCTGAAGTTAGCCCTTTAAAAATCTCAACTTTGACGTGACCTCTGACCTTGAAAAATAGGTCAAGGTCAAAAAAATTTGGGGGATCATAATATCTCACCTAGCACTATCCATCCACCAAAGGACAACCCTGAACTCAACCGAAAATGACGGAAAAATAATAAAAAATAATAAAAAATAAAAAAATCTACAAAAATAATAGCATTCACCATAATGGTGGTGAATGCTAATAATAAAATAATAAAAATAAAAAAATCTACAAAAATAATAGCATTCACCATAGTGATGGTGAATGCTAATAATAACTAGAAATCGGGTAACCGCGATGCGGTGACAAAACTTCACCTTTCATAGTAATTATTGGCAATGAAATGAAAGTGAGAAACATGGAAATGATATTGGAAATGATATTGGAAATGATATTGGAACTGACATTGGAAATAACATTGGACATGAACTTGAAAATGAACATGAACTTGAACATGAACATGAACTTGAACATGAACTTGAACATGAACTTAAATATGAATGTAATTGCACAAGTCTTGTGCATGTAATATGCAATATCACACAGATTATCACTTGTAATATACAGTATCACTTGCAAAGTTACATGCAATGTATTAAACATACAATATCACTTGCAATATCATGCTAAATCATATCACATACAATATCTATTTATTACCTGTAATTTTGCATGCCAATTAAAATGTATATAGTTTGCACAGATATATGAAAGTACATATAAACTATCTGTCCATGGACTAGTTGTGATGTGACAGATAGTCAGCAGACAGATAAACCCTGCAATAAACCCTAACTGAAACATTTCAATCGGTTTGTGGCCATACGCTGACTGATGCACTGACTGTTACACTGACTGATACACTGACTGACTCAAAAACATTCTGAGGGACAGGGGATCTTTTAAACCGTCAGAGTTACAAGAAAAAATTCAGAGAATGAAAACAAGAGGAGAATTTGAGCTTCATTAATATATATATAGAAAATAACATGTACCAGTACATGGACAGTGCATGGACAGTACATTGACCTGTTCATTGACCAGTACATGAACCAGAACATGAACCAGTACCTGAAGAGTACATCAACCAGTTACATCAACCAGTTACATCAACCAGTTACATCAACCAGTTACATCAACCAGTTACATCAACCAGTTACATCAACCAGTTACATCAACCAGTTACATCAACCAGTTACATCGATTAGAGTTACTGCTGATTGAAACTGGCATCGTTCTCATATTGGAATTTTAGGAATTTCTTGGCTAAAGTACTTCTAGTCCTGAAAACATTTGGAAATGACTGCAATTTCTGAAAACGTCTATTTTTCAGGATCTGGCGATCTTTTAAGCTGTCAGAGATACAAGAAATGTTTTTAATATCAAGCCTAGAGGAGAACTTGAGCTTTCCAAATCTATTTTCAGATTCTCTTTAACTTTATTAGGCCGGAGATAAGGCCGATTGAAATTATGCTACAATTCAGAAATGCGGAATTCAGAAATTTCTGAAAAAATGTAGTTTTTCACTTAAAATTACTCTTGAACCAAACGGTTCAATGGAAACATATATAACTTGGCAGGATTATGGGAACGAAAGATGAAAGTATGCTCAAATAGCTTCATTGAAATAAAATGATTATTTCCTTGTCAAAATGATGATAAATTGTGAAAATTTGACAAAAAACATGAAATTTTCAGGGTCCGGCGATCTTTTAAACCGTCAGAGCTACGACAAAATATTCAGAAAACGAAAACTAGAGGAGAATGTGGGCTTTCCATATCTGTTTTCAGATTCTCTGTAGCTTAATTAGGACCGGAGCTATGGACGATTGAAATAGCGCTATCATTGAAAAAATATTGTACAGTTTTCCTTCATTTTTTGACCTTGTGACCTTTTTAGTGTGACATATGTCAGTCCGAGGACCTTGAAAATGTACACAATCCTTCTAGACTATTGTAGCAAGTATGTCTGCCATTTTTGTAAAAATATTTTGATTCCTTGCCTGTGTAAAAAAATCTAATGTCAAAAAGTAAAATTTTTCAACATGTTTGACCTTGAATTTGACCTTGAATATAAGTATCTAGGTCAAAACAAATATGATTTGTAGAATCAACATGTGAAAATAGGGGGATCAATTAATTATTGTAACTCTCTCTGATCGATTTTTCCACGTCCAAAAACGCAATAATTTGTCATTTTTTAACATTCTCCGGTTTGCAATATTTGGAATTTTGTAGAAAATTAAGGTAAAATGTTAGAGGAATTTGGGTTGCATATTCTAAATGTACATATCTTTGTCTGTCTAGAGATAATATATCAAGGTGATATCATGAAAATAACATAATTTTCAGAATTTTTGAAAATAAGCACTTTTTACACTTTAAAGAGCCAAATGACCTTGAAAAATGAGGTCAAGGTCAAATTTAAAGGTGGTTATGGGGTTTTAGGGTATCTTTGGGGGGTTCACTATACATTGTTATGGCCTAAAATCGATATTTCAGGGTGAAATTACCAAGGTCACTGGTTTCGATGATGCGGTTGTTACTCAAAATTACATAACTCAAAAATAAAGCATGACATCATCACAAAAATAACTTCTTACCATGGGCCAGACATTTGGGCATCACATCGCATCAATTTTGATACTGTGTGGCTCACAGATCTTGAGATCATGCGCGCAAATCTCGAGCACTAAAAATTGATCTGTAGGACCGTGACCTTGACCTACATTCTTGAAATAGGGTTAGATTATGTAATGTACTTGTAGAACTTAGAACCTTAGATAAAAATGAAATACGCATGTAATTGCCTGTGATATGCTCTTGAGAAATATATGAAAACAAACTTTAAAATGGCCTGTGACCTTGAAAAATAATTCAAGGTCACTGAAACTGGGTCAGTGTAATGAGGTCATGTAATACTATATACCTGATTTTTTTGAAGACATGTTTTCGGCGGAAAAAAGAAAAATAAATAATAACTAGAGACCGGGTAACCGCGAAGCGGTGACAAAACTTCACCGCCTGTAGTTGAGGTGTTATTGCTACAATGTAACTAAAGTAAGGGTACTAGGTTATGGGTTCGACTCCAAGCAATCTTTCAGAGCCACTTTCAACCCTCAAATCAATTTCCTGTGACGGGGCGATTTTTTCTTGAAAAACGCAAAAACGGACGTTTTTGGCAATTTGGGGGCTCAGAAATGATGCGATTTTCATCATTTTTGCAGGAAATGCTGCTCTACTAGTGAGGATTAGTAATGTGTCAAGACATTTGGCCCGAGTACGTTCAGGTTGATTCTGACCGGAAGGCCCATTTTCCTATCTTTTAGCATGCGAATGCCGTAATGGACCCACATAGGCCTATGCAAAGGCCTAGAATCACAAAACCATGCAATTCTAGGGGGAAGGGGTCCAGAAAGGCATTAAACTGCCATCGGCACCCCCACAATGCGGTGTTTCAGCTTTTCCCGCCAAAAATATGCGGTTTTTCTGTTTTGACCTGTTTCCGGGGCAATCCCGGTCCATGTCACAGCCATAGTGATGCTAATCTACTCCATTCTAACCAATTTCCATGCTATTTACTGGCCTGCAGCTCAACTTCAAAGTTCACCTGCATTAAGTCAGCCAATCACAGCACAGCTTTTTGTTTACTGCGGGACTCGAAACCATAAGACATGTGTCGTCTGCTAGAATGGAGTCTTCTGCAAGTATTTCAGCTTGCAGGTTGCTTATATAACATAGAGAAGGCTTGAATTAGGTATATTTTGACTTTCTACAGTATTAGACCACAGGAGTTTCAGCAAAAAGCATAATTCAAAGGGGGGGGGGGGTGCACCGTTGGATAATTGCTGGTTTTGATGACGCGGTAAATATTTAAAATTACGTAACTGCATAACCAAACATGGGATCACCACAGCCATAACCTACAGCACTGGCCCGGCCACCAAGCCAGCTTTTGGCCTCACTTTGAGAACCCTGGGGCTTACAGTTTCTGACATCTCGTGCGACAACTGCTTAGCACTAAAAATGGCCGTGGCCATTTTGGACTGGACCTGCGTTTTCGGAACTCTCACTTTGTAACTTGCAAAAAGCATGTGGAACCTAATAAAAGTGACAGAAACGGAATCCGGGCTTAACCGGATGAGATTTGGGCATTTCAAAAGTATGGAAAATCTGACTTCAAAGTGCTCTGCGACCTTGAAAAATGAATCAAGGTCGGCGAAACCGGGTGGGTGTCATGTGGGCATGGTGGGCTTCCTTCATGAATTTTTTGAATTTTTCGAGGACTTTTTTCGGAAAGTACGAACGCAACTTGAATACTAGAGACCGGGTAACCGCGAAGCGGTGACAAAACTTCACCGCCTATAATCGGGGTGTTATTGGTACAATGTAACTAAAGTAAGGGTATTAGGTTATGGGTCCGACTCCAAGCAATCTTTCAGAGCCACTTTCAACCCTCAAAATCAATTTCCTGTGACGGGGCGATTTTTTCTTGAAAAACGCAAAAACGGACGTTTTTGGCAATTTGGGGGCTCAGAAATGATGCGATTTTCATCATTTTTGCAGGAAATGCTGCTCTACTAGTGAGGATTAGTAATGTGTCAAGACATTTGGCCCGAGTACGTTCAGGTTGATTCTGACCGGAAGGCCCATTTTCCTATCTTTTAGCATGCGAATGCCGTAATGGACCCACATAGGCCTATGCAAAGGCCTAGAATCACAAAACATGCAATTCTAGGGGGAAGGGGTCCAGAAAGGCATTAAACTGCCATCGGCACCCCCACAATGCGGTGTTTCAGCTTTTCCCGCCAAAAATATGCGGTTTTTCTGTTTTGACCTGTTTCCGGGGCAATCCCGGTCCATGTCACAGCCATAGTGATGCTAATCTACTCCATTCTAACCAATTTCCATGCTATTTACTGGCCTGCAGCCTCAACTTCAAAGTTCACCTGCATTAAGTCAGCCAATCACAGCACAGCTTTTTGTTTACTGCGGGACTCGAAACCATAAGACATGTGTCGTCTGCTAGAATGGAGTCTTCTGCAAGTATTTCAGCTTGCAGGTTGCTTATATAACATAGAGAAGGCTTGAATTAGGTATATTTTGACTTTCTACAGTATTAGACCACAGGAGTTTCAGCAAAAAGCATAATTCAAAGGGGGGGGGGGGTGCACCGTTGGATAATTGCTGGTTTTGATGACGCGGTAAATATTTAAAATTACGTAACTGCATAACCAAACATGGGATCACCACAGCCATAACCTACAGCACTGGCCCGGCCACCAAGCCAGCTTTTGGCCTCACTTTGAGAACCCTGGGGCTTACAGTTTCTGACATCTCGTGCGACAACTGCTTAGCACTAAAAATGGCCGTGGCCATTTTGGACCTGGACCTGCGTTTTCGGAAGTCTCACTTTGTAACTTGCAAAAAGCATGTGGAACCTAATAAAAGTGACAGAAACGGAATCCGGGCTTAACCGGATGAGATTTGGGCATTTCAAAAGTATGGAAAATCTGACTTCAAAGTGCTCTGCGACCTTGAAAAATGAATCAAGGTCGGCGAAACCGGGTGGGTGTCATGTGGGCATGGTGGGCTTCCTTCATGAATTTTTTGAAATTTTTCGAGGACATTTTCGGAAAGTACGAACGCAACTTGAATACTAGAGACCGGGTAACCGCGAAGCGGTGACAAAACTTCACCGCCTATAATCGGGGTGTTATTGGTACAATGTAACTAAAGTAAGGGTATTAGGTTATGGGTCCGACTCCAAGCAATCTTTCAGAGCCACTTTCAACCCTCAAAATCAATTTCCTGTGACGGGGCGATTTTTTCTTGAAAAACGCAAAAACGGACGTTTTTGGCAATTGGGGGCTCAGAAATGATGCGATTTTCATCATTTTTGCAGGAAATGCTGCTCTACTAGTGAGGATTAGTAATGTGTCAAGACATTTGGCCCGAGTACGTTCAGGTTGATTCTGACCGGAAGGCCCATTTTCCTATCTTTTAGCATGCGAATGCCGTAATGGACCCACATAGGCCTATGCAAAGGCCTAGAATCACAAAACCATGCAATTCTAGGGGGAAGGGGTCCAGAAAGGCATTAAACTGCCATCGGCACCCCCACAATGCGGTGTTTCAGCTTTTCCCGCCAAAAATATGCGGTTTTTCTGTTTTGACCTGTTTCCGGGGCAATCCCGGTCCATGTCACAGCCATAGTGATGCTAATCTACTCCATTCTAACCAATTTCCATGCTATTTACTGGCCTGCAGCCTCAACTTCAAAGTTCACCTGCATTAAGTCAGCCAATCACAGCACAGCTTTTTGTTTACTGCGGGACTCGAAACCATAAGACATGTGTCGTCTGCTAGAATGGAGTCTTCTGCAAGTATTTCAGCTTGCAGGTTGCTTATATAACATAGAGAAGGCTTGAATTAGGTATATTTTGACTTTCTACAGTATTAGACCACAGGAGTTTCAGCAAAAAGCATAATTCAAAGGGGGGGGGGGGGTGCACCGTTGGATAATTGCTGGTTTTGATGACGCGGTAAATATTTAAAATTACGTAACTGCATAACCAAACATGGGATCACCACAGCCATAACCTACAGCACTGGCCCGGCCACCAAGCCAGCTTTTGGCTCACTTTGAGAACCCTGGGGCTTACAGTTTCTGACATCTCGTGCGACAACTGCTTAGCACTAAAAATGGCCGTGGCCATTTTGGACCTGGACCTGCGTTTTCGGAAGTCTCACTTTGTAACTTGCAAAAAGCATGTGGAACCTAATAAAAGTGACAGAAACGGAATCCGGGCTTAACCGGATGAGATTTGGGCATTTCAAAAGTATGGAAAATCTGACTTCAAAGTGCTCTGCGACCTTGAAAAATGAATCAAGGTCGGCGAAACCGGGTGGGTGTCATGTGGGCATGGTGGGCTTCCTTCATGAATTTTTTGAAAATTTTTCGAGGACTTTTTTCGGAAAGTACGAACGCAACTTGAATACTAGAGACCGGGTAACCGCGAAGCGGTGACAAAACTTCACCGCCTATAATCGGGGTGTTATTGGTACAATGTAACTAAAGTAAGGGTATTAGGTTATGGGTCCGACTCCAAGCAATCTTTCAGAGCCACTTTCAACCCTCAAATCAATTTCCTGTGACGGGGCGATTTTTTCTTGAAAAACGCAAAAACGGACGTTTTTGGCAATTTGGGGGCTCAGAAATGATGCGATTTTCATCATTTTTGCAGGAAATGCTGCTCTACTAGTGAGGATTAGTAATGTGTCAAGACATTTGGCCGAGTACGTTCAGGTTGATTCTGACCGGAAGGCCCATTTTCCTATCTTTTAGCATGCGAATGCCGTAATGGACCCACATAGGCCTATGCAAAGGCTAGAATCACAAAACCATGCAATTCTAGGGGGAAGGGGTCCAGAAAGGCATTAAACTGCCATCGGCACCCCCACAATGCGGTGTTTCAGCTTTTCCCGCCAAAAATATGCGGTTTTTCTGTTTTGACCTGTTTCCGGGGCAATCCCGGTCCATGTCACAGCCATAGTGATGCTAATCTACTCCATTCTAACCAATTTCCATGCTATTTACTGGCCTGCAGCCTCAACTTCAAAGTTCACCTGCATTAAGTCAGCCAATCACAGCACAGCTTTTTGTTTACTGCGGGACTCGAAACCATAAGACATGTGTCGTCTGCTAGAATGGAGTCTTCTGCAAGTATTTCAGCTTGCAGGTTGCTTATATAACATAGAGAAGGCTTGAATTAGGTATATTTTGACTTTCTACAGTATTAGACCACAGGAGTTTCAGCAAAAAGCATAATTCAAAGGGGGGGGGGGGGGTGCACCGTTGGATAATTGCTGGTTTTGATGACGCGGTAAATATTTAAAATTACGTAACTGCATAACCAAACATGGGATCACCACAGCCATAACCTACAGCACTGGCCCGGCCACCAAGCCAGCTTTTGGCCTCACTTTGAGAACCCTGGGGCTTACAGTTTCTGACATCTCGTGCGACAACTGCTTAGCACTAAAAATGGCCGTGGCCATTTTGGACCTGGACCTGCGTTTTCGGAAGTCTCACTTTGTAACTTGCAAAAAGCATGTGGAACCTAATAAAAGTGACAGAAACGGAATCCGGGCTTAACCGGATGAGATTTGGGCATTTCAAAAGTATGGAAAATCTGACTTCAAAGTGCTCTGCGACCTTGAAAAATGAATCAAGGTCGGCGAAACCGGGTGGGTGTCATGTGGGCTTGGTGGGCTTCCTTCATGAATTTTTTGAAAATTTTTCGAGGACTTTTTTCGGAAAGTACGAACGCAACTTGAATACTAGAG
The DNA here is from genome assembly GCA_026936325.1 of Platynereis dumerilii. NCBI lineage: Eukaryota > Metazoa > Annelida > Polychaeta > Phyllodocida > Nereididae > Platynereis > Platynereis dumerilii. The sequence goes on along the minus strand of JAPTHN010000001.1, from coordinate 70,708,704 downwards.
ACCGGGTAACCGCGAAGCGGTGACAAAACTTCACCGCCTATAATCGGGGTGTTATTGGTACAATGTAACTAAAGTAAGGGTATTAGGTTATGGGTCCGACTCCAAGCAATCTTTCAGAGCCACTTTCAACCCTCAAAATCAATTTCCTGTGACGGGGCGATTTTTTCTTGAAAAACGCAAAAACGGACGTTTTTGGCAATTTGGGGGCTCAGAAATGATGCGATTTTCATCATTTTTGCAGGAAATGCTGCTCTACTAGTGAGGATTAGTAATGTGTCAAGACATTTGGCCCGAGTACGTTCAGGTTGATTCTGACCGGAAGGCCCATTTTCCTATCTTTTAGCATGCGAATGCCGTAATGGACCCACATAGGCCTATGCAAAGGCCTAGAATCACAAAACCATGCAATTCTAGGGGGAAGGGGTCCAGAAAGGCATTAAACTGCCATCGGCACCCCCACAATGCGGTGTTTCAGCTTTTCCCGCCAAAAATATGCGGTTTTTCTGTTTTGACCTGTTTCCGGGGCAATCCCGGTCCATGTCACAGCCATAGTGATGCTAATCTACTCCATTCTAACCAATTTCCATGCTATTTACTGGCCTGCAGCCTCAACTTCAAAGTTCACCTGCATTAAGTCAGCCAATCACAGCACAGCTTTTTGTTTACTGCGGGACTCGAAACCATAAGACATGTGTCGTCTGCTAGAATGGAGTCTTCTGCAAGTATTTCAGCTTGCAGGTTGCTTATATAACATAGAGAAGGCTTGAATTAGGTATATTTTGACTTTCTACAGTATTAGACCACAGGAGTTTCAGCAAAAAGCATAATTCAAAGGGGGGGGGGGGTGCACCGTTGGATAATTGCTGGTTTTGATGACGCGGTAAATATTTAAAATTACGTAACTGCATAACCAAACATGGGATCACCACAGCCATAACCTACAGCACTGGCCGGCCACCAAGCCAGCTTTTGGCCTCACTTTGAGAACCCTGGGGCTTACAGTTTCTGACATCTCGTGCGACAACTGCTTAGCACTAAAAATGGCCGTGGCCATTTTGGACCTGGACCTGCGTTTTCGGAAGTCTCACTTTGTAACTTGCAAAAAGCATGTGGAACCTAATAAAAGTGACAGAAACGGAATCCGGGCTTAACGGATGAGATTTGGGCATTTCAAAAGTATGGAAAATCTGACTTCAAAGTGCTCTGCGACCTTGAAAAATGAATCAAGGTCGGCGAAACGGGTGGGTGTCATGTGGGCATGGTGGGCTTCCTTCATGAATTTTTTGAAAATTTTTCGAGGACTTTTTTCGGAAAGTACGAACGCAACTTGAATACTAGAGACCGGGTAACCGCGAAGCGGTGACAAAACTTCACCGCCTATAATCGGGGTGTTATTGGTACAATGTAACTAAAGTAAGGGTATTAGGTTATGGGTCCGACTCCAAGCAATCTTTCAGAGCCACTTTCAACCCTCAAAATCAATTTCCTGTGACGGGGCGATTTTTTCTTGAAAAACGCAAAAACGGACGTTTTTGGCAATTTGGGGGCTCAGAAATGATGCGATTTTCATCATTTTTGCAGGAAATGCTGCTCTACTAGTGAGGATTAGTAATGTGTCAAGACATTTGGCCCGAGTACGTTCAGGTTGATTCTGACCGGAAGGCCAATTTTCCTATCTTTTAGCATGCGAATGCCGTAATGGACCCACATAGGCCTATGCAAAGGCCTAGAATCACAAAACCATGCAATTCTAGGGGGAAGGGGTCCAGAAAGGCATAAACTGCCATCGGCACCCCCACAATGCGGTGTTTCAGCTTTTCCCGCCAAAAATATGCGGTTTTTCTGTTTTGACCTGTTTCCGGGCAATCCCGGTCCATGTCACAGCCATAGTGATGCTAATCTACTCCATTCTAACCAATTTCCATGCTATTTACTGGCCTGCAGCCTCAACTTCAAAGTTCACCTGCATTAAGTCAGCCAATCACAGCACAGCTTTTTGTTTACTGCGGGACTCGAAACCATAAGACATGTGTCGTCTGCTAGAATGGAGTCTTCTGCAAGTATTTCAGCTTGCAGGTTGCTTATATAACATAGAGAAGGCTTGAATTAGGTATATTTTGACTTTCTACAGTATTAGACCACAGGAGTTTCAGCAAAAAGCATAATTCAAAGGGGGGGGGGGTGCACCGTTGGATAATTGCTGGTTTTGATGACGCGGTAAATATTTAAAATTACGTAACTGCATAACCAAACATGGGATCACCACAGCCATAACCTACAGCACTGGCCCGGCCACCAAGCCAGCTTTTGGCCTCACTTTGAGAACCCTGGGGCTTACAGTTTCTGACATCTCGTGCGACAACTGCTTAGCACTAAAAATGGCCGTGGCCATTTTGGACCTGGACCTGCGTTTTCGGAAGTCTCACTTTGTAACTTGCAAAAAGCATGTGGAACCTAATAAAAGTGACAGAAACGGAATCCGGGCTTAACCGGATGAGATTTGGGCATTTCAAAAGTATGGAAAATCTGACTTCAAAGTGCTCTGCGACCTTGAAAAATGAATCAAGGTCGGCGAAACCGGGTGGGTGTCATGTGGGCATGGTGGGCTTCCTTCATGAATTTTTTGAAAATTTTTCGAGGACTTTTTTCGGAAAGTACGAACGCAACTTGAATACTAGAGACGGGTAACCGCGAAGCGGTGACAAAACTTCACCGCCTATAATCGGGGTGTTATTGGTACAATGTAACTAAAGTAAGGGTATTAGGTTATGGGTCCGACTCCAAGCAATCTTTCAGAGCCACTTTCAACCTCAAAATCAATTTCCTGTGACGGGGCGATTTTTTCTTGAAAAACGCAAAAACGGACGTTTTTGGCAATTTGGGGGCTCAGAAATGATGCGATTTTCATCATTTTTGCAGGAAATGCTGCTCTACTAGTGAGGATTAGTAATGTGTCAAGACATTTGGCCCGAGTACGTTCAGGTTGATTCTGACCGGAAGGCCCATTTTCCTATCTTTTAGCATGCGAATGCCGTAATGGACCCACATAGGCCTATGCAAAGGCCTAGAATCACAAAACATGCAATTCTAGGGGGAAGGGGTCCAGAAAGGCATTAAACTGCCATCGGCACCCCCACAATGCGGTGTTTCAGCTTTTCCCGCCAAAAATATGCGGTTTTTCTGTTTTGACCTGTTTCCGGGGCAATCCGGTCCATGTCACAGCCATAGTGATGCTAATCTACTCCATTCTAACCAATTTCCATGCTATTTACTGGCCTGCAGCCTCAACTTCAAAGTTCACCTGCATTAAGTCAGCCAATCACAGCACAGCTTTTTGTTTACTGCGGGACTCGAAACCATAAGACATGTGTCGTCTGCTAGAATGGAGTCTTCTGCAAGTATTTCAGCTTGCAGGTTGCTTATATAACATAGAGAAGGCTTGAATTAGGTATATTTTGACTTTCTACAGTATTAGACCACAGGAGTTTCAGCAAAAAGCATAATTCAAAGGGGGGGGGGGGGTGCACCGTTGGATAATTGCTGGTTTTGATGACGCGGTAAATATTTAAAATTACGTAACTGCATAACCAAACATGGGATCACCACAGCCATAACCTACAGCACTGGCCCGGCCACCAAGCCAGCTTTTGGCCTCACTTTGAGAACCCTGGGGCTTACAGTTTCTGACATCTCGTGCGACAACTGCTTAGCACTAAAATGGCCGTGGCCATTTTGGACCTGGACCTGCGTTTTCGGAACTCTCACTTTGTAACTTGCAAAAAGCATGTGGAACCTAATAAAAGTGACAGAAACGGAATCCGGGCTTAACCGGATGAGATTTGGGCATTTCAAAAGTATGGAAAATCTGACTTCAAAGTGCTCTGCGACCTTGAAAAATGAATCAAGGTCGGCGAAACCGGGGTGGGTGTCATGTGGGCATGGTGGGCTTCCTTCATGAATTTTTTGAAATTTTTCGAGGACATTTTTCGGAAAGTACGAACGCAACTTGAATACTAGAGACCGGGTAACCGCGAAGCGGTGACAAAACTTCACCGCCTATAATGGGGGGTGTTATTGGTACAATGTAACTAAAGTAAGGGTATTAGGTTATGGGTCCGACTCCAAGCAATCTTTCAGAGCCACTTTCAACCCTCAAAATCAATTTCCTGTGACGGGGCGATTTTTTCTTGAAAAACGCAAAAACGGACGTTTTTGGCAATTTGGGGGCTCAGAAATGATGCGATTTTCATCATTTTTGCAGGAAATGCTGCTCTACTAGTGAGGATTAGTAATGTGTCAAGACATTTGGCCCGAGTACGTTCAGGTTGATTCTGACCGGAAGGCCAATTTTCCTATCTTTTAGCATGCGAATGCCGTAATGGACCCACATAGGCCTATGCAAAGGCCTAGAATCACAAAACCATGCAATTCTAGGGGGAAGGGGTCCAGAAAGGCATTAAACTGCCATCGGCACCCCACAATGCGGTGTTTCAGCTTTTTCCGCCAAAAATATGCGGTTTTTCTGTTTTGACCTGTTTCCGGGGCAATCCCGGTCCATGTCACAGCCATAGTGATGCTAATCTACTCCATTCTAACCAATTTCCATGCTATTTACTGGCCTGCAGCCTCAACTTCAAAGTTCACCTGCATTAAGTCAGCCAATCACAGCACAGCTTTTTGTTTACTGCGGGACTCGAAACCATAAGACATGTGTCGTCTGCTAGAATGGAGTCTTCTGCAAGTATTTCAGCTTGCAGGTTGCTTATATAACATAGAGAAGGCTTGAATTAGGTATATTTTGACTTTCTACAGTATTAGACCACAGGAGTTTCAGCAAAAAGCATAATTCAAAGGGGGGGGGGGGGGTGCACCGTTGGATAATTGCTGGTTTTGATGACGCGGTAAATATTTAAAATTACGTAACTGCATAACCAAACATGGGATCACCACAGCCATAACCTACAGCACTGGCCCGGCCACCAAGCCAGCTTTTGGCCTCACTTTGAGAACCCTGGGGCTTACAGTTTCTGACATCTCGTGCGACAACTGCTTAGCACTAAAAATGGCCGTGGCCATTTTGGACCTGGACCTGCGTTTTCGGAACTCTCACTTTGTAACTTGCAAAAAGCATGTGGAACCTAATAAAAGTGACAGAAACGGAATCCGGGCTTAACCGGATGAGATTTGGGCATTTCAAAAGTATGGAAAATCTGACTTCAAAGTGCTCTGCGACCTTGAAAAATGAATCAAGGTCGGCGAAACCGGGTGGGTGTCATGTGGGCATGGTGGGCTTCCTTCATGAATTTTTTGAAAATTTTTCGAGGACTTTTTTCGGAAAGTACGAACGCAACTTGAATACTAGAGACCGGGTAACGCGAAGCGGTGACAAAACTTCACCGCCTATAATCGGGGTGTTATTGGTACAATGTAACTAAAGTAAGGGTATTAGGTTATGGGTCCGACTCCAAGCAATCTTTCAGAGCCACTTTCAACCCTCAAAATCAATTTCCTGTGACGGGGCGTTTTTTTCTTGAAAAACGCAAAAACGGACGTTTTTGGCAATTTGGGGGCTCAGAAATGATGCGATTTTCATCATTTTTGCAGGAAATGCTGCTCTACTAGTGAGGATTAGTAATGTGTCAAGACATTTGGCCCGAGTACGTTCAGGTTGATTCTGACCGGAAGGCCCATTTTCCTATCTTTTAGCATGCGAATGCCGTAATGGACCCACATAGGCCTATGCAAAGGCCTAGAATCACAAACCATGCAATTCTAGGGGGAAGGGGGGTCCAGAAAGGCATTAAACTGCCATCGGCACCCCACAAATGCGGTGTTTCAGCTTTCCCGCCAAAAATATGCGGTTTTTCTGTTTTGACCTGTTTCCGGGGCAATCCCGGTCCATGTCACAGCCATAGTGATGCTAATCTACTCCATTCTAACCAATTTCCATGCTATTTTACTGGCCTGCAGCCTCGACTTCAAAGTTCACCTGCATTAAGTCAGCCAATCACAGCACAGCTTTTTGTTTACCGGGGACTCGAAACCATAAGACATGTGTCGTCTGCTAGAATGGAGTCTTCTGCAAGTATTTCAGCTTGCAGGTTGCTTATATAACATAGAGAAGGCTTGAATTAGGTTATATTTTGACTTTCTACAGTATTAGACCACAGGAGTTTCAGCAAAAAGCATAATTCAAAGGGGGGGGGGGGGGGGTGCACCGTTGGATAATTGCTGGTTTTGATGACGCGGTAAATATTTAAAATTACGTAACTGCATAACAAACATGGATCACCACAGCCATAACCTACAGCACTGGCCCGGCCACCAAGCCAGCTTTTGGCCTCACTTTGAGAACCCTGGGGCTTACAGTTTCTGACATCTCGTGCGACAACTGCTTAGCACTAAAAATGGCCGTGGCCATTTTGGACCTGGACCTGCGTTTTCGGAAACTCTCACTTTGTAACTTGCAAAAAGCATGTGGAACCTAATAAAAGTGACAGAAACGGAATCCGGGCTTAACCGGATGAGATTTGGGCATTTCAAAAGTATGGAAATCTGACTTCAAAGTGCTCTGCGACCTTGAAAAATGAATCAAGGTCGGCGAAACCGGGTGGGTGTCATGTGGCATGGTGGGCTTCCTTCATGAATTTTTTGAAAATTTTTCGAGGACATTTTTCGGAAAGTACGAACGCAACTTGAATACTAGAGACCGGGTACCGCGAAGCGGTGACAAAACTTCACCGCCTATAATCGGGGTGTTATTGGTACAATGTAACTAAAGTAAGGGTATTAGGTTATGGGTCCGACTCCAAGCAATCTTTCAGAGCCACTTTCAACCCTCAAAATCAATTTCCTGTGACGGGGCGATTTTTTCTTGAAAAACGCAAAAACGGACGTTTTTTGGCAATTTGGGGGCTCAGAAATGATGCGATTTTCATCATTTTTGCAGGAAATGCTGCTCTACTAGTGAGGATTAGTAATGTGTCAAGACATTTGGCCCGAGTACGTTCAGGTTGATTCTGACCGGAAGGCCCATTTTCCTATCTTTTAGCATGCGAATGCCGTAATTGGACCCACATAGGCCTATGCAAAGGCCTAGAATCACAAAACCATGCAATTCTTGGGGGAAGGGGTCCAGAAAGGCATTAAACTGCCATCGGCACCCCCACAATGCGGTGTTTCAGCTTTTCCCGCCAAAAATATGCGGTTTTTCTGTTTTGACTGTTTCCGGGGCAATCCCGGTCCATGTCACAGCCATAGTGATGCTATCTACTCCATTCTAACCAATTTCCATGCTATTTACTGGCCTGCAGCCTCAACTTCAAAGTTCACCTGCATTAAGTCAGCCAATCACAGCACAGCTTTTTGTTTACTGCGGGACTCGAAACCATAAGACATGTGTCGTCTGCTAGAATGGAGTCTTCTGCAAGTATTTCAGCTTGCAGGTTGCTTATATAACATAGAGAAGGCTTGAATTAGGTATATTTTGACTTTCTACAGTATTAGACCACAGGAGTTTCAGCAAAAGCATAATTCAAGGGGGGGGGGGGTGCACCGTTGGATAATTGCTGGTTTTGATGACGCGGTCAATATTTAAAATTACGTAACTGCATAACCAAACATGGGATCACCACAGCCATAACCTACAGCACTGGCCGGCCACCAAGCAGCTTTTGGCCTCACTTTGAGAACCCTGGGGCTTACAGTTTCTGACATCTCGTGCGACAACTGCTTAGCACTAAAAATGGCCGTGGCCATTTTGGACCTGGACCTGCGTTTTCGGAACTCTCACTTTGTAACTTGCAAAAAGCATGTGGAACCTATTAAAGTGACAGAAACGGAATCCGGGCTTACCGGATGAGATTTGGGCATTTCAAAAGTATGGAAAATCTGACTTCAAAGTGCTCTGCGACCTTGAAAAATGAATCAAGGTCGGCGAAACCGGGTGGGTGTCATGTGGGCATGGTGGGCTTCCTTCATGAATTTTTTGAAAATTTTTCGAGGACTTTTTTCGGAAAGTACGAACGCAACTTGAATACTAGAGACCGGGTAAACGCGAAGCGGTGACAAAACTTCACCGCCTATAATCGGGGTGTTATTGGTACAATGTAACTAAAGTAAGGGTATTAGGTTATGGGTCCGACTCCAAGCAATCTTTCAGAGCCACTTTCAACCCTCAAAATCAATTTCCTGTGACGGGGCGATTTTTTCTTGAAAAACGCAAAAACGGACGTTTTTGGCAATTTGGGGGCTCAGAAATGATGCGATTTTCATCATTTTTGCAGGAAATGCTGCTCTACTAGTGAGGATTAGTAATGTGTCAAGACATTTGGCCCGAGTACGTTCAGGTTGATTCTGACCGGAAGGCCCATTTTCCTATCTTTTAGCATGCGAATGCCGTAATGGACCCACATAGGCCTATGCAAAGGCCTAGAATCACAAAACCATGCAATTCTAGGGGGAAGGGGTCCAGAAAGGCATTAAACTGCCATCGGCACCCCCACAATGCGGTTTTTCAGCTTTTCCCGCAAAAAATATGCGGTTTTCTGTTTTGACCTGTTTCCGGGGCAATCCCGGTCCATGTCACAGCCATAGTGATGCTAATCTACTCCATTCTAAACAATTTCCATGCTATTTACTGGCCTGCAGCCTCAACTTCAAAGTTCACCTGCATTAAGTCAGCCAATCACAGCACAGCTTTTTGTTTACTGCGGGACTCGAAACCATAAGACATGTGTCGTCTGCTAGAATGGAGTCTTCTGCAAGTATTTCAGCTTGCAGGTTGCTTATATAACATAGAGAAGGCTTGAATTAGGTATATTTTGACTTTCTACAGTATTAGACCACAGGAGTTTCAGCAAAAAGCATAATTCAAAGGGGGGGGGGGGGTGCACCGTTGGATAATTGCTGGTTTTGATGACGCGGTAAATATTTAAAATTACGTAACTGCATAACCAAACATGGGATCACCACAGCCATAACCTACAGCACTGGCCCGGCCACCAAGCAGCTTTTGCCTCACTTTGAGAACCTGGGGCTTACAGTTTCTGACATCTCGTGCGACAAATGCTTAGCACTAAAAATGGCCGTGGCCATTTTGGACCTGGACCTGCGTTTTCGGAACTCTCACTTTGTAACTTGCAAAAAGCATGTGGACCTAATAAAAGTGACAGAAACGGAATCGGGCTTAACCGGATGAGATTTGGGCATTTCAAAAGTATGGAAAATCTGACTTCAAGTGCTCTGCGACCTTGAAAAATGAATCAAGGTCGGCGAACCGGGTGGGTGTCATGTGGGCATGGTGGGCTTCCTTCATGAATTTTTTGAAAATTTTTCGAGGACATTTTTCGGAAAGTACGAACGCAACTTGAATACTAGAGCGGGTAACCGCGAAAGCGGTGACAAAACTTCACCGCCTATAATCGGGGTGTTATTGGTACAATGTAACTAAAGTAAGGGTATTAGGTTATGGGTCCGACTCCAAGCAATCTTTCAGAGCCACTTTCAACCTCAAAATCAATTTCCTGTGACGGGGCGATTTTTTTCTTGAAAAACGCAAAAAACGGACGTTTTTGGCAATTTGGGGGCTCAGAAATGATGCGATTTTCATCATTTTTGCAGGAAATGCTGCTCTACTAGTGAGGATTAGTAATGTGTCAAGACATTTGGCCCGAGTACGTTCAGGTTGATTCTGACCGGAAGGCCATTTTCCTATCTTTTAGCATTGCGAATGCCGTAATGGACCCACATAGGCCTATGCAAAGGCCTAGAATCACAAAACCATGCAATTCTAGGGGGAAGGGGTCCAGAAAGGCATTAAACTGCCATCGGCAACCACCACAATGCGGTGTTTCAGCTTTCCGCCAAAAATATGCGGGTTTTTCTGTTTTGACCTGTTTCCGGGGCAATCCCGGTCCATGTCACAGCCATAGTGATGCTAATCTACTCCATTCTAACCAATTTCCATGCTATTTACTGGCCTGCAGCTCTCAACTTCAAAGTTCACCTGCATTAAGTCAGCCAATCACAGCACAGCTTTTTGTTTACTGCGGGACTCGAAACCATAAGACATGTGTCGTCTGCTAGAATGGAGTCTTCTGCAAGTATTTCAGCTTGCAGGTTGCTTATATAACATAGAGAAGGCTTGAATTAGGTATATTTTGACTTTCTACAGTATTAGACCACAGGAGTTTCAGCAAAAAGCATAATTCAAAGGGGGGGGGGGGGGTGCACCGTTGGATAATTGCTGGTTTTGATGACGCGGTAAATATTAAAATTACGTAACTGCATAACCAAACATGGGATCACCACAGCATAACCTACAGCAATGGCCCGGCCACCAAGCCAGCTTTTGGCCTCACTTTGAGAACCCTGGGGCTTACAGTTTCTGACATCTCGTGCGACAACTGCTTAGCACTAAAATGGCCGTGGCCATTTTGGACCTGGACCTGCGTTTTCGGAAGTCTCACTTTGTAACTTGCAAAAAGCATGTGGAACCTAATAAAAGTGACAGAAACGGAATCCGGGCTTAAACGGATGAGACTTGGGCATTTCAAAAGTATGGAAAATCTGACTTCAAAGTGCTCTGCGACCTTGAAAAATGAATCAAGGTCGGCGAAACCGGGTGGGTGTCATGTGGGCATGGTGGGCTTCCTTCATGAATTTTTTGAAAATTTTTCGAGGACTTTTTTCGGAAAAGTACGAACGCAACTTGAATACTAGAGACCGTGGTAACCGCGAAGCGGTGACAAAACTTCACCGCCTATAATCGGGGTGTTATTGGTACAATGTACCTAAAAGTAAGGGTATTAGGTTATGGGTCGACTCCAAGCAATCTTTCAGAGCCACTTTCAACCCTCAAATCAATTCCTGTGACGGGGCGATTTTTCTTGAAAACGCAAAAACGGACGTTTTTGGCAATTTGGGGGGCTCAGAAATGATGCGATTTTCATCATTTTTTGCAGGAAATGCTGCTCTACTAGTGAGGATTAGTAATGTGTCAAGACATTTGGCCCGAGTACGTTCAGGTTGATTCTGACCGGAAGGCCATTTTCCTATCTTTTAGCATGCGAATGCCGTAATGGACCCACATAGGCCTATGCAAAGGCCTAGAATCACAAAAACATGCAATTCTAGGGGGGAAGGGGTCCAGAAAGGCATTAAACTGCCATCGGCACCCCACAATGCGGTGTTTCAGCTTTTCCGCCAAAAATATGCGGTTTTTCTGTTTTGACCTGTTTCCGGGGCAATCCCGGTCCATGTCACAGCCATAGTGATGCTAATCTACTCCATTCTAACCAATTTCCTGCTATTTACTGGCCTGCAGCCTCAACTTCAAAGTTCACCTGCATTAAGTCAGCCAATCACAGCACAGCTTTTTGTTTACTGCGGGACTCGAACCATAAGACATGTGTCGTCTGCTAGAATGGAGTCTTCTGCAAGTATTTCAGCTTGCAGGTTGCTTATATAACATAGAGAAGGCTTGAATTAGGTATATTTTGACTTTCTACAGTATTAGACCACAGGAGTTTCAGCAAAAAGCATTAATTCAAAGGGGGGGGGGGGTGCACCGTTGGATAATTGCTGGTTTTGATGACGCGGTAAATATTTAAAATTACGTAACTGCATAAACCAAACATGGGATCACCACAGCCATAACCTACAGCACTGGCCCGGCCACCAAGCCAGCTTTTGGCTCACTTTGAGAACCCTGGGGCTTACAGTTTCTGACATCTCGTGCGACAATGCTTAGCACTAAAATGGCCGTGGCCATTTTGGACCTGGACCTGCGTTTTCGGAACTCTCACTTTGTAACTTGCAAAAAGCATGTGGAACCTAATAAAAGTGACAGAAACGGAATCCGGGCTTAACGGATGAGATTTGGGCATTTCAAAAGTATGGAAAATCTGACTTCAAAGTGCTCTGCGACCTTGAAAAATGAATCAAGGTCGGCGAAAACGGGTGGGTGTCATGTGGGCATGGTGGGCTTCCTTCATGAATTTTTTTGAAAATTTTTTCGAGGACATTTTTCGAAAGTCGAACGCAACTTGAATACTAGGAGACGGGTAACGCGATAGCGGTGACAAAACTTCACCGCCTATAATCGGGGTGTTATTGGTACAATGTAACTAAAGTAAGGGTATTAGGTTATGGGTCCGACTCCAAGCAATCTTTCAGAGCACTTTCAACCCTCAAAATCAATTTCTGTGACGGGGCGATTTTTTCTTGAAAAACGCAAAAACGGACGTTTTTGGCAATTTGGGGGCTCAGAATGATGCGATTTTATCATTTTTGCAGGAATGTGCTCTACTAGTGAGGATTAGTAATGTGTCAAGACATTTGGCCCGAGTACGTTCAGGTTGATTCTGACCGGAAGGCCCATTTTCCTATCTTTTAGCATGCGAATGCCGTAATGGACCCACATAGGCCTATGCAAAGGCCTAGAATCACAAAACCATGCAATTTAGGGGGAAGGGGTCCAGAAAGCATTAAACTGCCATCGGCACCCCCACAATGCGGTGTTCAGCTTTTTCCGCCAAAAAATATGCGGTTTTTCTGTTTTGACCTGTTTCAGGGGCAATCCCGGTCCATGTCACAGCCATAGTGATGCTAATCTACTCCATTCTAACCAATTTCCATGCTATTTACTGGCCTGCAGCCTCAACTTCAAAGTTTCACCTGCATTAAGTCAGCCAATCACAGCACAGCTTTTTGTTTATGCGGGACTCGAAACATAAGGACATGTGTCGTCTGCTAGAATGGAGTCTTCTGCAAGTATTTCAGCTTGCAGGTTGCTTATATAACATAGAGAGAAGGCTTGAATTAGGTATATTTTGACTTTCTACAGTATTAGACACGGAGTTTCAGCAAAAAGCATAATTCAAAGGGGGGGGGGGGGTGCACGTTGGATAATTGCTGGTTTTGATGACGCGGTAAATATTTAAAATTACGTAACTGCATAACCAAACATTGGGATCACCACAGCCATACCTACAGCACTGGCCCGGCCACCAAGCCAGCTTTTGGCCTCACTTTGAGAACCCTGGGGCTTACAGTTTCTGAATCTCGTGCGACAACTGCTTAGCTTAAAAATGGCCGTGGCCATTTTGGACCTGGACCTGCGTTTTCGGAACTCTCACTTTGTAACTTGCAAAAAGCATGTGGAACCTATAAAAGTGACAGAAACGGAATCGGGCTTAAACCGGATGAGATTTGGGCATTTCAAAAGTATGGAAAATCTGACTTCAAAGTGCTCTGCGACCTTGAAAAATGAATCAAGGTCGGCGAAACCGGGTGGGTGTCATGTGGGCATGGTGGGCTTCCTTCATGAATTTTTTGAAAATTTTTCGAGGACTTTTTTCGGAAAGTACGAACGCAACTTGAATACTAGAGACGGGTAACCGCGAAGCGGGTGACAAAACTTCACGCCTATAATCGGGGTGTTATTGGTACAATGTAACTAAAGTAAGGGTATTAGGTTTAATGGGTCCGACTCCAAGCTATCTTTCAGAGCCACTTTCAACCCTCAAATCAATTTCCTGTGACGGGGCGATTTTTTCTTGAAAAACGCAAAAACGGACGTTTTTGGCATTTGGGGGCTCAGAAATGATGCGATTTTCATCATTTTTGCAGGAAATGCTGTATACTAGTGAGGATTAGTAATGTGTCAAGACATTTGGCCTGAGTACGTTCAGGTTGATTCTGACGGAAGGCCCATTTCCTATCTTTTAGCATGCGAATGCCGTTAATGGACCCACATAGGCCTATCAATGGCCTAGAATCACAAAACCATGCAATTCTAGGGGGAAGGGGTCCAGAAAGGCAT